>KK115725.1:412573-463156 GCA_000611955.2 Stegodyphus mimosarum
TCATGCTACCTCTTTTGAGAATTTCTACACTTTCAGTCGTAATCTTCAAAGCCGCTTGCAAGTCTTCTTCACCTCCAACCAAATCATCGACATAAAAACATTCTGACAATAATTTGCAAGTATCGGGAAATTCCTGTTTACATTTATCAAAATGATATTTCAGAGTTGCAGCTAATAAATATGGACTTGAGTTTCAGCCCAAATAAAACTCTACTAAAGTTCATTTGTTGATATGCATTAGAACCGATATCATCAGTCCAAAAGAACCTAGTAAATTTTCTGTCATTAGGATCGATCAAAATTTGTAGATATGCTTGCTTTATATCGGCTGTGAAGGCGATTGTATTTTGCCGAAATTTTAAGATCATTTCAAATAGATTTGGATATAAATTTAGTCCTTTGAATAAACAGTCATTAATCGAAAGTTGTCCTCCTTCATGAGAAGAACCATCAAACACGATTCTAAGTCGACTAGTAGATTTGTCCTCGCGAATGACCGCATGGTGGGGTAAGTAGAATGACTGCTCAAAACATGACAATTCAATATCTGACGATGAGTTCTCAATGATACCTTCCTTACGATAATCATCAATTACCCTTTTATAATCCTCAAAAAAAGCGATATCATTTCTAAATCTCCTAACCAGACCTTCGAAACGTTTCCAAGCCACTTCCCTATTATTCGCCAATTTCTCCTGCATACCTGGTTTCCACAGCAACTTTACACAATATCTTCCATCTACAAACCCAACAGAGTTATTAAATTCCTCAAGTATTTCTTGTTCCACTAAAGTCAAACGCTCCGTTTCTTTGTTTGTAATACCTAAATTTTCTAGTTCCCAGAAACGCCTGAGTTCGGCTGATACAGTGCTTTGATCCCCCAACACTACATTTACAACAGCAGTCTTACTCAGATCATCACAATTTCCTTGCAAGGACCATCCAAGTTCAGTCTTTACAATTACCAATGACGTATTTAATCTTTCAAAACCCTTTGTCAAATTCCAATAAAAATCTGAACCTATTAACAAGGAAATTTCTTTATCATCGAACGCTTGATTATATCCCCACGTTAAACTGAATCCCTTAGCTTCCATTTCAGCCCTCGTACTCTCATTCGGCAAATTAATCGTAGCCCTCGAAATCTCATCTGTTTCCAAAGCTTGTATTACAACTTCATTTCCGTCCAAGATATTTCGCAATCTCACTTCCACTCTGCGACAAGTTTGCAACCAAGGATCCTTTGCTCCAAACGAATAAATCTTTAATGTTTCTGACCCTAGACATTTTAATCCCAACTTCATAGATACATTTCTTTTAATAAAACTCTTTTCACTCCCATTATCAAACATTGCAATAATTATACCTGATGATTTACGACCAATAATTTCTGTCCTCACACACTGCAATAAAATCACATTCCTATCATTTACAACTGAATTCGAAATAGTAGGCTGAATTTCCACTTCCTTTGGTTTTTCATCTTCCGGATTCGAATTAGATTTACATTTGCTAGAGTTTTCAAATTTAAAACAAATAGCTTTGGCATGTCTGCCAGAGCAGAAAGAACACTGTTTAGCATTACATTTTTTCACAAAACAATTTGTGTTACAACACAACAAACATCTCTTTTCCTTAATTAATTTATCCCTTTTTTGTTGCACCGTCATATTTTCACATTCAGTCTTACAGTGACCTTGACCGCAAAATAAACAAACTTGAGAAGTTTTCGCCATAAATTCTGTTACTGACGCGTGTTGATTGCTACGACTCCGAGGGAAATCCCGTTTCTGGTTTCGAAAATTATTTTGTTTGTGTTGGTTAGAATTAAAATTATTACATGAAGATACATTATTGGAATTAATACGGAACGCTTTTTCTCTTGCACTTATGGCATTATGTAAAAACTTCATCAATTCCCGTAAATCATGACAATTATTTATATTTTGCTTCGAAAATTCAAGAGCCAATTCTTCTGGCAGATTTTTTAGTATTATGTTAGTCAGCATTGTTGTGTATGTTTCCGATTTGACATTCAATTCCTCTAAACATCTAATTTGAGTTTGGGCTTCAAAATAAAGGTTCCGAAGAGCCTGAATGTTAGAAGCATTCTTTACGGGAGTTAGATTTAATAAATTTGACAAATGAGCATTTATTAAAATGTCTCTTTGTCCAAATGTTTCGGAAATTAATTTAACAGCCTGTTTATAGTTTTCTGGAGTAATTGAGAAGCCTTTAATGCTAGCAAGGGCTCTACCACCTAACAACGACTTTAAATAGCAAAATTTGTCTACATCAGTTAAATTAGAATTATTATGCACAGAATTCTCAAACTGATTCCAAAAATCTAAATATTCTGAAGGTTCACCATAGAATCGAGGAAGCGAAAGTTTAGGGAGTTTAGTTCTGTTTTCTAAATGCACAGTTTTATTTTCTACATGAACATTTTCTGGGTTTAATGTTTGTTCACATGACTGATATGGAACCTTTCTGATTGATTTAATTTTGTTTTGCAATCTTACTTTAACTGGTATTATTTTTTCGTTATAATCATCTACCGAACTAATTTCATCCTTAATTTCGCTTTCTTCCTTCAACAATTCATCAATGTCGCTATTTAGTATGTTAACAATTTCGATTTTACTATTCAACTGTTCTAAATATGAATCACATACATCTATGTCGATATCCGATTCATTCAAATATTTGTTTATTTTTTCTACTAACTTTAGAGTTTGTTCTCGATGTGTGTCACGCTTAGTTCGCAGCTTTAACAATTTAGCCATTTTCACAATTTCTAGCAACAAATTTTACCCTTCGAATACTTTAACAATAAATAAATTCTAATTCTAGAATTCTAAGAAAACAAATTGTAATTTTCAACAACAAATCACACTTTCGGCATTAACACCAAATTCTAAGAAAATACAACAGATTCTTACTTGTAAATACATTCGAACTTTCTAAACATAAATGCAAACATTCTGTATATACGAAAACGAAAGTTTCATATTTTTAACCAAAACAAGATCAACGACATCAAATAACTTTACTACTTCAAAACTTCAACAATTACGAAATATTCTATTCAAATAAATTTTCAACAAAACTATTTACTCACCCCACCAAGCGACGTTCCCGGACGATGTCACCACATATTACGAACGAACTACGAAACGAATGCAAAATTCCAAAGGCGAAGACAATTGACAATTCTGATACGAATACTACCTTTGTTTCGACGAGTTTACACATTGGTGGTTAATTGATCCTGTTTGGTACACAAAATTGAAGACGACATTTATGGTTTACAACTGATATTTGACTAGAAATTTTTTATACACACACGTTAATATTGTTTATAATTATACAAAATCTAGATATTTGACTAGAAATTTTTCATACATGACACACATTAGCATTGTTTATAAATATACAAAATCTAGAAAATCTTCAGCTTATTTTATCTTCTATGGAAAAAATTATCTTCACAAAGATTTTGAGACTCATTTTTCTGAAGGATCAGTAACCTGTAATTAAAAAATGTAGTGTTTATAGAAGTAAAAACTAAGCTTAAGATCGTAAGAGAAATGCAGAATTATTCCATTTCATATAACTGTTTGAAATAGGAGATATTTTTATCAGTACTGAAACTCCTTAGATTGTAAGAATATCCTACCCTAAAAAATAAATCTTGCTTCACTTTAAAAAAAAGGGGGGGAGGGTAAATTACTTATAAGGCAAATTTTTAAAACAAATTTCTAATTTCTCTCAGAGGTTATTAAACTTCAGAATGTTGACATGTTAATGACATTAGACATATATTAATTACAAGACATAATTAAAGCTCATATGGCAGAATAACACATATCTGGATAAGCAGAAATCTGGTATAACTTCTTTGCTGTTCTTTTCGTATGATATGTATGTGTGTGTACAAAAATATGCAGATGTTAGCTTTAAGTATGTTTTTAGACCATACCTCATATATATATATACTTTTGTAACTGTCTGTATACTTGTACATATCTAATAAAATTTCACTTCTGCCCCAGACTCCCATCAAGTATGTTGTGTCTTCATTTATTCTCATGCTTGCTGAAGTAATTGATCTCTGCTTTAGTGAGTTTGCTTATAGTGTGTAAAAGGGCATATCATATTGAAAAGCTTCCAAAATTTCATGTAGCAAGGAGGTAAAAACGCATGCTTGTTTATAAAGTTTGTAAAATTTTCCACACCAAGGGGGTAAAAAATGCATGTATATATATGTATGTCTAACCAGAAAATTCTATACATTTGAGAAGTGAAAGAAAATAATACATTTTCTTAGATACCTTTAATAATCTTTACTATATAATTTCTTTTATTTCCTCTTGTCAGCATGTTGCTAATTGGTAGATATCATTTTTGAAAAATGTCTTATCCTTGGGAAAAACTAAAGTAATGCTTGGTGGACATCTGCTTCAGTTTTGAAATTTTCTTTCAAAAAATTTTGGGAATCAAGGGAAATAAGTGATAATTAAAGGATCTAGGGAGTATGGTGGATATGGCAGAATTTACCAACCTAGCTCTGTGACTTTCTGTGGTCTGGTATTACTATGATGCAGTATGCGATATGCTTCTTATTGTACACAGTCTGCCTCTTTTCTGTGATTGCTTTGTTTCCTGGCAGCATCTCTCCGAATTGAGCTTTTCTCAAGGTTTCAAAAGTTCATAATGTACTCGTCCTTGGACATTCTACCATATTACATAGCATTCTGTCAATCAGGCTCAAAGTCAGTTTAAAGGCAGAGACGGCAGGTTGACCAGGCTTACAGTGTGCTCTTTTCTTAACAGTTGTTTTCCATGCAATCCACTTTTTACTCCAATCATCATCCATTTGGAAAAGGGTTCGTTTTGTTCCAAGCAAACAGAGACATGCATATGACAACTTGGTCATATAAACTTTTCTTGCTTAACTCATGAGGAACCTCTCTAGAATATTCCTAGATCAATCCTGGTTTCTGAATATGGTCCGAAGTTGTTTGTTCAGCTGAATTAAGCTTTTCTGCAGTCTCCGATGTTGCCAGAAAAAGATTTTGCTCAATCATGATCTTGACAAAATCGTTATTGATCAAAGATTGCTGCCCAGAGCAGACTTATCATCAAGTTCGAAATCACCTACTCCTTTACATTCAATTCGAAACTGCATCTCCATTAAAAATTGCCTCTAAAGTTGGACACGCTTCTGTAGCATTTCCTTGTTGTTGGAATTCGTACAAAATACAGTGTTGTAAATGAACTTTATCTGTAGCCATGTTTACACAATTGCATCTCAATAACAATATGAGAAACTTTTATTTCAGTTAAATTAGAAGAGCAGATGTTTATCGATGCAGTGATAAATAAAGGCAGCCACATATTTCTCAAATGAACACCTGCATGTGTGTTTAAACTTTTAATAATAATATTGGATAGAACTTTACAATAGGTCTTATACATATACTTTTTACCAGTGCAAGTGTACATAATGTATTTTAAAAATGGGTTATATATAATAGGTGTCTCAGTACTTCGTTTAAGAACTTCTAACAGGGGTAGGGTGCATCCTGGTGATTCAGAAACATATAGTAATGCACAGTCGGAAATGCTTTCCTCACACGCTAAACATAAGATGCCAGGTAAGTTAATATTTGTTTTAATAATAAATTTACGTGAAGAAAAATACACGAATCCACCAACTTCAATACACGCTTCACATCTAGGGCACATGGAATTCCAAATTTTCTGGACTATTACTGGCATATCTCAAATCTTTTTGGCAGCTATGGTGATTCATGCAACCAGCTCCTTGGCATTGTTAATGAGGATATCATAAACCAATGTCTTCATATTCCCCCTTAAATAGAAATCAACACATACCACACCACCATGTCGGATCCGCTGCTGGCCAAATCTGATGCTAGGTGGATATGAATGTTATGGCTGAAATTAATAGGAGCCCCATCATGTTGGAACTACATTGTCTGTCACATTGATGCAGAAATCTGTTCTTGTGGCATGGCTTGCTGCAGAAAGAAGAATTAGATACAGCTGGTTAGCTGAAAAGGCAACAGATAAGGTCCGATGAAGTAATCCCTTACAATGCTGCCCTAACACGTTGCATGAGGGTTCTCTACCACCCAGAGATCGGCGTAATGGGCGTTTAATATTCCTTCCATTGTGTAGGTACCTCATCGGTAAAAACACATTAGCAGAGAAATGGTGATCTGTAGCACACTTTTCAAGATACTTTGTGCAGAAGCAATATGAGGTGCATAATCACCCAGTTAAAGTACTTGGATGCATTTCATTTTCTCCGAAAATTCTCCAAATACTGGAACGGGGAAACCCTGACTGCATGTACTACAGATTGTGTATTTCGAGTCCTCTGTACCTGATGTAACACATTTTCTTTGATGTCTGGAGTCCACGTGATCGTGTCCGATTCATTGCAGTTCTTTGAAAGGAAGCTGTTTTAGTTAACTACTGGTGCAGCCTTGCAAAGAAATTATAGCTGGGAGTACAGCTCATGGATATCATTCTGCATACAAGTGTTATACGGCTGGCCCACTACAATCTGCAGCCCCTATATCCCAAATGCACATCGGCTAACACTGCATTCGTATAATTATACATCTTAATAGCTTTGTATCCTTGTGCGAAATGACGATTCCCTGCATCAGAAAAGCATTTCAGAGCCTGCATTGTTATATGATTCTGAATCACTGGGGTGCACCCTACCCTCCTAGAACTTCCAAAATGTGGTACTAAGACCGTATACATGCACGCTTATACTTTTTACTTATTTTTTTGTTCATAAGTGTACTTTTTATTTTTTTTGTTCATAAGTGTACTTTTTACATGTACTTTTCTCTTTTCCATTGATAACAAGGCAGCCATACACTAAGTTTTAATTAGCTTTCTGACCAAAAGCCCCATTACTGGAACACATCTTTAAAACTACCCATTAATAGCATGTTCCCTGGGGTCTGTCTTTGGGACACAAAGTGAAAATGCATATATCTATGGATGGAAAGCTTGTCAACCAGTTAATGGTTAGAGATCAAACAGAGAAGGCAACCCATCAGATTAATATAGGAAAAGACAAAGATGATATAATTCATCGAGTAGTGGTGAACAGGAAGTGGAATGATATCCTCAGAGTTCATCCGTTTCACATAATATGATACACTGATTAGACACATAAAAATGTGTTAGACAACTCAATTCAGTGCATTACATTATTAGAAAAAATAGCTAATACAATATACACAGACAATTATACCAAACAAGATCACAGTGGCTGCTGAAATGCAATATTACTAATTAATAAATACTAACTGAAAGCAATAACCATCTAACTGTTCAAATTTTTTAAAGTTGCTTCAAAAATCATATATTTTTTATTTTATATTTGAAATCTATATTCCAATTGGCGAACTTAACTCAAATAGATACCAATGCAAATACAATTAACTTCTGTGAAATTTATCAGGTCATCACCTAAGAAATGTAGTTTTGGACACAAAACTTGTTAAACACATGTTCTAACCCATTTAACCCTCTGAGCAGCTGTGTGGTCATGCGATTTTTTGTCAGTTGGCTCATATTAGCCTATAACAAGATATTTTGCTTTCTTACTCTCCTTAATAATTTAAATGCCATCTTAATGAATGTTAGTTGAAATGAAAATGGAGATTAAGTAATTATACAAATTTAGCTAATAAACACTGTTTAAATATAGGTCCTTATGACAGATCCAAAATCCTGTACTGCTCAAAGGGCTAAATAAGTGATTGCCATGGATGCAAAAGTACCTCTAAGTAAAAGCAGCTTTAATCAGATAAATTCCAGCTTGCAAGGTTGGGGGTACTAATTTGTTGCTTTAATAGCCAGTTCTTCATGAAAATGATCACAGGCAAATACAACAGACACAACATGTTTTACAAGTATAAAAGAGGTAACAGTGTAGTGAATGTTGCAAAAACTGTGGAGCAAGTGTACTCATAAAGATGCTTTGAATATTTACAATTGTCAACAATGGTTCTGTAAATTTTAAGATGACCTTATGCTTAAAAGATGCCAACACCTATGGACATACATTGAAAGCTGCAACTAAAATAAATCTGTTTGCAACTATTGCTATAGCCTGTAGAAGAGGTCAGTTCATCATTATCATCAACTGTTGATCTTCATTTCAAAAAATTTGGAATCCTATCTTAAGCTTGCCAAGTGGGTTCTACATGAAATGACTGGTTTGGGAGATGAAAAATTCGTCTCTCATGAGGCACTTGAAATAAACCTTCAAGATTTTTCTCCAATAAGTCGGCTTTTTTTTTTTTTTAAAGGGGTGACATGAAAAACCTTTTCCAATGATAACCTGATATTTATGCCTTATGCCGATTTGCATACATGTATAATATAAGTCTGATATCTGAAATGGTCGAGACTTAAGCGATTCAAGAAAATTCTGGATTTTAGATTAGTAATCCAGTAAGGTGACATATAGACATGGCAGCATTGGGGTCTACTTATTATTTAGGTCAGATAAAAAAATACTACCCCTTTCCACAGACACGCACGGCTGGTGATGGAGCCGGTGCAAATTACGGCAAAAATTAGGCAAGATTTTTAGAATTTAGGGACATGTACCAGACAACAAGAATTTAGGATCTACTGAGATTGAACTGCCTCCATCCCTCCAAATTAAGGGCCAAAACTGTGATTTTGGCTAACTTCAATACAACTTCATGTATTGGCCTTTGTCCAATTCCCTAGCCGGCAGGTGTTTGAAAGTAATATGCAGGAATTTCAAATGGAAGGAAATTTGCATTTATGGCATACCTGCTTTCTCTTGTTGAGGATTATATTCTTCCTCATTCCTAGACTTCGTAAGGGGTGAATTGCTTATTTTATTTTGGCTAGTAATCTCCGAATATTGGACATCTGGACTTTGTACTGTATATACACCGTCTACTAATAAGTATTTGCATACTCATATAAATGCAATATCTGTAGTCTTGATTATACATCATGCCCTCTGCCATTAAATATCATCGAGGAAACAACACTAGCATCAGTCGAATGCAAAATGCCACTGAGTGCAGTTATCCGATTTCGAGAAAGTTCTAATCATCAGATATCGCAGAAATGATCAATTCTAGAGGCATACCTAGTGAGCTGAATATCCAAAATCAACAGTGTCCTATCAGAAGTGGTATGCGAGTGGTGATTATCGGAATGTACCCAAAGTCAGCAGACCCATGAAACTAGAAGACAGAGCGACAGGTGCTGTCTAGAGAAATTTGGAAGAATTTCACCAACCAGAAGCCCACATTCTCAGGAGTTTCAACAGGGATGCAGGAGTGTTGTTTCAATGAATACCGTCTGTAACAAAACACATCTGCTTCGTTTTCATGATCGTGGTGCTGCTCTTAAGCCTTTGATCACAAAATCCAACTATGCTGCTCAGTTAATGTTGTGCACAGCACATCAGCAGTGGATTTCAGGTCAATGGAAACAGGTTCTGTGGAGAGATGAATCAAGGTTCACCCGGTATGGTTTGGATGGCATTATCTGGCATCTGCCTGGAAAAGATTTCGTTGAAGGTTATATTCTCCATTCCTGGACTTTGTAAGGCAGGGATTGTTAATTTTATTTTATTCTGATTGCTTGTTTGTGATTTCATTGCAAATTCTTTATAATAATATAGTTATGTATTATAAAAAAATCAATTTTCTTTAATAATATGTTCCTGATTAATTACTTGAAAAAGTTGACCCAAAAATAAAATTCGGTTGTTCAAAAAAATTTGCTTGTTGAATTTAAATAAAAGTTTTATTCATTAAGTAACAAAATGACCACAATACTTTTTAAACGGTCGAAATTATAGTCAATATACGAAAATTCTGTAAAATGATAGCTTTCCCAACCAATATTTAATAATATAAGGTGCAGTGGCTAGTGCCACAGGTCCGTGGTTCGATCCTCGGGGCTGGGCAAGGTTGACTCAGCCTTTCATCCCTTGAGGGAGTTGATAAAATTAGTACTAAGTTTGCTTGGGGATTAACACCAAGAGTCCTGTGACAGGCTCACCATTTATCCAGGCAAAAGATGCACAAGAACCCTGGAGTCCATGGCCTAGAAAGCAGATACCAGGGCCACTGCTAGCCATGGTTCTCTAAGGGCTGTTTGTGCCGCCAAGTTTAGTTTTTTTTTAATGGTATAAATCAAATTTTTTCTAAGAAAGATATGCAGTAATACTTCTCTTATGAATAGTGATAATTTTTTATAATGAATGATCAGTATTTTTCATAATGTAATTAAATAATAATAACGATTATATTGTCGTAGGTTATCATTCCATAGATCATTATTAAGAACCATGTGTAATCAACTTAAATTTCACCATATTGGACAAAATAAATATCAGATGTTCTAAATACTTACTTGTAAATCACACAAGCTAAATGAATATCGCCTTTTTTGGCATTTGTGCTTAACTTGTTGACCTGCAAATTGAATAGAAATATGAAATCAAGCTGTTTATGCTAAACACAGTGCAGGTTGAAAATAATAGTTAGTTATTAAAATTTTTAAACCAATATATAAGTGAGCAATGTAGTTATTGTGAAAGACTTAAGAACCAAGCTAATTTATTATATATGCTAATACTGATAAGGGACATAATGCTATCCTTATCAGTGTGGTGGTTAGCAGTGCCAACTGCCATTATAATTGTGACTAGGTGTGAATTTTGGAGACCTAATTTACAGAAATTACTGTCTAACTTGGTCTCCTCAAGAGGTTAGTGGTTGAGGAAAAGGATTAAAAAAAAAAAAAACTGTAAATCATCCTTGTGAGGTGTGTTGAATCAAATTTTAGAATAATTTTTGAAATGCAGAGAGAGAGTGTTTGTTTAACCCTTTGAGACGCATGGCCGTCTTCTTTATCCGGTCACGAGTTTTTTTTTTTTCATCATTTGGTATACATTACCTTACAATTTAAGACATTTTGCTTTCTTTCTTTCTTTAATAATGTCTTCTTAATGAATTAATTTATGAAAATAGAAATTAAAATAAATAATTATATAAATTTAGCTAATAAATGCTGTTTAAATACAGATTTTTATGACAAATCCAAAAGCCCATGTTATTATGGCAAAAACTTAAGAATGTGCCACAGGACTCACAATGCATAGAATCGACAGCCTCTCTGCCAGCACATTTACTTAACCATTTTCAAAATTCCTATTTTATCAATCAACTGAATGCCAGTAATTAAGTAGTGTCAGTCATATAGCAGTGTGATTCTAATCTGTGGTGACCCTATACAGTGTTGGTTCTATGCAGAGTCAATCATATGCATATAACTCAAACACTTGAGGGCTGTGACTAAAAGGTGAGAATATATGTTAACTTTAAAGTTACTTGGTTAAGAAGGACATTATTACAAATGTGTCTCTAATATTCACTTTTGAGTATAAATATGTCATAAAATAATTTAAATTAAATGACTACTCTCTATCAAAGAAGATTGAAAATTATCCATTCCTTTAAAGCATGAATTTTCAGAAAGGTGCTGAAGATACATTTAGATGAGCAATATTAGTTACAAAACACAGAGATTACACTTTTTTTATTGTTTTATATCTGATATCTTTTAAATATGATTTAAACCTTGATTTATGCACGCTATTACATCAAAAAAGAATTTTTCAGAATGGAGTAAGAAAAATGCAGCTTCTAGCATGTTTGCTGCCAGCATAGAATATATGAAACTTCACCAGAAACTGACTAATATGAAAAATCATACCACACTAACATGTGAACAGCTATAAGATGATATGATCTTGCATTGTGCACCAGTGAATATGTTAAGAATAAAGATTAATCCATTTTTTAAATGAAAAACTTATTAATAGATACAGGCACATATATATACAAGGAACATTCAGAATAAGTTACAAGTCTTATTCTATTGTTAATGCTTATGGGATGATGAAATATGGTAAAAGGAGGTTTCAACTTTAATAAGGAAAGCACGCATAGCAGGTATTATTTGATTTTTGAAAGGCTGTTAAATCTTGTCAATCAGTTTTGTTTGTTAATACTGAAAATATATCAAATATCATGCATACTTTTGCAAGAGTTTGCTGTATATATATATGTACACAATACAGGGGTCCGAAAAATGTACTCACTGTTTATAATTAAATAATTTCTACACAAAAAGACAGACACTCACTAATCTAATGTGTAGTGTAGTGTAGTGTAGTGTAAGGTACTAAATAGGTAAGGTTAGGTGGAGCTGTCATTTTATGCCACACATGTACAGGCAGTTGGTGGTAGAACGAGCCAGTGCAGCAGAGGACAGTTGAGAAGCAACAACAGCTGAGGTTAGTTCACTTATCATTTGCTGAACACAAGGCTGTACTGAATTGGTACTGGAAGTACAAGAACATTCACGAGGTACAACAGCAGTAGCTGAAAGAGTTTGGAACACTGGCACCAACATGTTAAACAGTTGCCCACATTTGCAATAAATTTGAAGCTGATGGAACTGTTACAGGTAAGGAAAGATCCAATTGACTACAATGAGTTACAAGTCTACCATGCAGTGATGCAACATTTCACCTGATCACCGCAGAAATCGGTGAACCAGGGAGCACACAAAAGTGGGGTGAGCTGGTCAAGTATAAGACACAGTCTGAAGAGTTCAAGTTGAAAAGTACATTCCAAGATTGCTACATGGCAATGAATGAGGATGATTCGGATCACAGGATGGAGTACTATGAGTGGAAGACTTTTGAATGAAGTGTTTAAATAAGAAAAGGTTTAGAAGATTAAAAGGTTTAGCTAATGTAATTTTTAAAAATTAATGTAACATTTAAGAGGTTAAAGGTTTTAGCTAATGTAAATTGAAGTAATATACTATGTATTGAAGCTTTCTGCTAAAATCCTTTTTCTTCCAAATCACTGGAAAATAAACAACTGAATTACTGTAATCTGGAAGAAATTTGTTGCAAGACCCAGCTCTTTTTCAATTAAATGTAAAAATAACTAAGTCAACATAAGTTCTATGTTATTGTAAGAAGTTGACTCATGGTTAGTCATAATTTAAGTTCTTTGCAATGTTGTTAAATCTTTATTTTGTATACTTTAAATCCTGGCAAAGAAAGTCTTCGAGTATTCATTTATTTTTATTAACCAGTTATTCTATGTTAATTAACTTTTCTGTATTGCTTGCTTTCCATTTTTTGCCAGAATGCCAATTTCTAGTTCGCATATGAGTTTAATTTCGTCTAGTTTCAAATGAGGTATATAGTATTTAAAGGGAGTTTTCAGATGGTAGAAAGAGCATGTTTTGCCTGTTTAAGGGCACATTTGCTACTTGATCCCTTCAGAGCAGTTTATCTGCTTTGTTACATTATTCTTGCCATTAGGCTTGTCATGCTGATATTAAGTCACAGCCAACTTGTGAGTTTTTCTATCTGTGTAACCTTTGGGCTACCCTACATTTTACTTACTTAAATTTGGATTCATTACATTTTTTATTTATGCCATACTGCCTGTTTCTATAAGCATGAGCAGTGCCTTCCGTTAATTGTTCTTTGAGTTAAATAAAAGGCTATTTTACACCCTTCACAGTCTGTATTGTAATTTCCAAGATATAGATATCTACCAAGTCGTACCAAAGAGAACGAGACTGTATAACTGAAATAATTTTCGGTGGATTTTTCATATACATCTTTTCTTAATAAATAAAATACGAATCCCAGAATTTCATTGTTTGCATCATCAAAAAGAACAGAAATATCTTAAATAAACCCTATTCCAATTCTCTAATGTAATTTACCAATTTTTGAGGATTTTTCAATCTCAATCTTTTTCAACCATTGCATGGTAGCTATTTAAAAACTTCAACATTAAAAAATTATCCATAATAAAATTTAGAAACATTCACAGAAACTTTTTATTCTTTTTTAAAATAAGAATGGTTATAAAAAATTTAAATATCTTCCATTTTTGGTTCAGAAAACAGCATTATAATTTTACCAAACAAGAAGTTCCTTTTAATTAGGAATTACAATCCTAACCTTCATTTTAATAGTGGATTTATTAACTCTATAAAAATTTTCTTTTTTTCAAGGGCACATTTTATACACACATTCAATGCATTTTATCTTGAGATATATTTCTAATTTGAGTAGAATTTAAGGATTGGCTAGCATTTAGAACTACTTGCTGGAGAACTATTATTTTTCTATTTTATAAATTGTGTATAGGTTAGTTACCATTTCATTTTAAAAGTTGATTTTCTTAATTTTATTATTAAAAGAGTAACATTATATATTTCGTTTTCTTCCATCAAAGATAAGCTTTCATATTTAAGTGATTATTAGTTCGTTATTGTCCTCCCATTTTTTTTGGTTGTATTTTTTTTAACCTTTGATTTAATGCATATATTACCGATAATGTATAAAACATTGGCATTCTACAGAATAGCTAGGCATTTTAGAGAATGCTCTGCATTTTTAGGAAAAGTAGGAAATGTGAGAATTCTTATATTCCTTCCCAAGGCATTGTATATAATAATGCCCAGGTATTCTATAAAATGACAAATGCTATTTAGGGAAAAAAGTCACAATAAGACTATTATTTAAAAGATATGCATTTGTGAAAAATATAATGAAAGAGTGCCATTACAAAACTTTCATTCAAAATAGATTACAGAAAAATGAAAGTAGTATAAAACAAAAGCTGTCTTTCTTATTGAAGAAAGTAATGTATGGAATATATGTATTATGTAATAAATGTATGTTCAAAATGAATCAGAGATGTCATTCATACTTTGCCTGTTTGTCATTTAGCACACTAAGGTGCATAATAAGGAAGAAAAGCTTTTAGAGCTGGTAGTTGATTTTAACACACAATTTTATTTCTTGATAACTAATTTTTTGGACACATATTCTTGTGTACACATCATTATGGATGTAACAAGTGAGCCACAACTCTATATAACTTACCACATCTTGAAACAATGAAGTGGAGAAGTAAGCAATACATGTTAGCACAGTGAGAGAAAGGCAGGAAAAGTCTAACCCTTAAATGTTGCCATATGAGTTCTGAATAACCCATTATATTGCTATTTAAACATAAAGTTATTAAAATATACATTTGAAAGCATTTTTCCCCTCCACAATTTTTCACATCATAAAAACAATCTTAAGAAACAGAAAAGTTTAACATTTTCTACAACAGTTTTTGAAAGTTTGTGATATCTATCTCCATTCTGTTTCATATATAAATTCAATATATGTATTCTGTTTCATATATTATAATCATTTTTTAAAGTCAATGATTGGCCCTTGCTTTTATAGTAACCACTTTTATATTTAGAAGAATTTTCCATGTGATGTCAATTAGTTAACATCAATTTTAAACTTAGCAGTGTATAATATTAAATCATCCCAGGAGAAACGACGATTTAATATCATATACATTGCTCTTGAACAAGATATAAAGTAATACTGTATTAATCACTTTTAATAACTTTAGTAGACAAATTTTCAATATTCAAAAACAAATCTTGAAAAATTGATTGCACCTTTCATGGGAACTCAACTAAAGCTTTCCAGTTGTTAGCAGGATATATTGACCACTGCACCATAAATGCACACGTAAAGAATGTCTTCACTTTTCTGCACCCTCCCCCCCCCATCATTTAGAAGGCAGTAGAAGAGGAGGAAGCTATATCTGTTACATAAAAGTCATTTTGAGGAAGACTTTCTCAGAATTGAAAAAATACAAATTATATTAATTTTTGTTTTTAAAGAAAAGGACAAATAAAAATTATAAAATGTTGTTATAAAATTATAAAAATATACCATTTTTATTCCTGTATAAAGAAAATTAAATGCAAATGGTAATAGAAAAAATTTGGAAAAATTGTTTTAGCATAACACAATAAATATAAATGAAAATAAATATGAGAAATTCTTTAAATTAAGAAAATACTACCCTCCTAAAAAAAGCTTCAATTTAAAAAATTTTACTCTTTACCTTTTAGCAGCATTGAAAAATAGTTATAAAATGTACTGAAGCAGTCTTTTATAAAATCAGCTACATCAGAACTGGTGACTGAAGCAGCAACATTCTTCCCACTAAAAGGATCTAGAATATACAACACAGTTTTATATTTTATAAGTATATATTACTTTTTATAGCTCAAAAAGAGCATTTAATCTAAGTAGAGAATTTTAAAAAGAATTACAAATATATATGTATATACATTTAAAAAAAATTACAATTAGACTTTTGCACTAAGTAATTTCTAACTGAATTTCAGAGCTAATAAAATTGGCACAGAAAATAATTCTTAATATCATTTCAATCAATGAAATTATGGAATAACTGTGTGGAGAAAAAAGCACTTTTGGGAAATTTGCATTTCCCTTTGCATCTATGCAATGTTGAAAAGGATAAAAAGTATAATGCTACATAAACTTGCTCATAAAGTTAGAAAATCCAGCAGAGAGATTCAAGTCCAGATAGTACTATAAAGCAGTGCATGGAATTGCAGCCAAGTACCTGCCAATCTAAATGTAATGTAAAATTCATGCGACATAATGCAAACATTGTCGTCATCAAGTTATCACCAGTTATTCTCATCCTGTAGGTTTTCATGTCATAGATTGCTGTACCTGTTCCTATATTCTGTTAAGCTATCACCAGTTATTCTCATCCTATGTTTTTTATATCAGAGGTTGACATGTATTGTTCATCTATTCTGTTAAGTTCAAGGAAACTACCATTAAAACCTACTGAGAACTTCTATCCTGTATTCTTTTTTGGTGTGCTACTACATAACCATTCTCAGCACTCCCAGAAAACAAATACAAAATATGTATAGCTTTAAAACATTTTCGATGTTTAAGTATCAAGAACTTTCTATAACTTTAGTGGCTATTGAAAATTTCCGAAATTGAATTTTTTGACTGTTTTGAATGTATGGCAGAAGACTAAAAATTTGTATTTGTGTTTTACATTTTACCAATTAAGTGTCATAAACAAAAAATCATTAAATTTATATTTTAAAAAAGAAGAAATAAAAATAGATTAAAAAAGCAACTCTTTAAATACAGAAATGCATGTTAAATATAATTTGATACAAAATGAAAATAAAAATTAAAATGTAGAAATAATTTTTGACATTTTTTTAAAAAATCTGTTTGATAGTTTGTTTCTGAATTCCCTCAAATTACACCAAGTCGCATGGTTTTGTTAAACTTGTTTTTTAACTGTTATTTGCAGGAAAATAATAAATTTATTTAGTACCTTTGACATGACCCCCCCCCAAAAGCATTTTCATTTAATAGTCGTAATAAAATTTAAAATTCTATTTTTCCAATAAAGCGATAGCAGTTGTTGCCACCACATTAATATACCGGCACAAAATGAATTTGAAATAGTAATGTAGTATTAAGACAATTTAATGATAATTTCAATGATATGTTTAATATAATTAATGACAATTTTAATGATATGTTTGGAATGCATATTTGTTCAAAAGTGTAACCCTGATTTTTTAAATTAATTTTAGGTAGGATAACTCCTTGACCTGAAAAAATTTAATTGCTGATTCTTTTTCATTTAATAACTGACAAATCATAAAACTTTTTATTATTCTTCTGTGAAAGTCTTATTATCAAAAAACACTTCGAATCATAATATAATCAGTTCACAATGCCTCATGCATTTTATGATGTAACCTTTGACATGCTTCTGAATATTTTGGTTGCTGCTCCATGAATGGGAGATTACCAAAACTCTAACTAAGCCATCTCAATTGATTAAAATAATAAATGGTAATCTTCAGTTACAGGTAAAAATTTAATACCTTTGGACAAGATATTTATTTAGTGAGTTTATAAAAGTGATAATTAATATAACAATTTTTTTTTTCAAAATACAATATGAATGAAGAAAATTCTCAACAAAAATCACCAAACCCATCCTAATTTTATACTGAGAAGTAGCACAGATTTTAGGTCAGATTACCAGTCTTCTACTGTATTACAAATGCAACATATTACAGAAATAATTTAAATAAATTAAAACAATTAATTCTTGAAACACAAGTCCAGACTATGAAACTTAACTTAATAGCCATAAGAAAACTTTTTTAATGCTGTAACACAGGAAGACAAAAGCAGAAAAAATCTGAAAATTCTCTCTGAATCCAAGTTTCTGACTAAAGTTATTGAAAGTCTTTTTTAGCAACAATATTATTTTAAATTAGAGACAGAAAAAAATATGCAAACCTTGTTGTGGTGACCATTGATTGTGGGGTTTTTTCAATCATTATTTAGCATCAAACATCAAATAAACTTGTACTTTTTTAAACGTTTTTATTCACAGCAATACAACACAATTATATCATTCATATAGACATATATATCACAAATCTGTTCTAAAGCTCATTTAATTTCTTTTTAGCATGTTTCACGTGATCCAGTTTGCTGTTTTTCTTTGCATTTCACTTGTGTAAGTGTCCTCGCTCTCCATAGAGGGTGCCAATGCCTCACACCTCCCCATTTAAGTAGGTGCTCAAACGGTGTGATTAAAAAAATACTCTATTTGAAATAAACTAAATCAACAATAGCTTTTAAAAAATAATCATATATAAATACAGATAATTAAAACATAAGATTTAATTCTCTGTCATCAATTACAAGAATTTCACCAATATTGTCAGTCCAAAGTCGTTTGGCACCATCTTCCTATATTTGAATCTGACTGGCATATCACCAATTTATCTTCATAATCTAATCTATAGTACTCATGCAAATACTCATCAAACATTCTGCCATCTGTCAAAAACTGGTTTAGAAATTACTTTAGCAAATAAGGATCTCTTTCTAACTTTTTTCATTCCTGTGTTAGTTGACTATCATTCCTATCTCAACTTTTGATTTAGAACACCTTTAGAATTTGTAAGTTCAACATCTGGTTCTTCAGAAGCACTTTCTTCAAGCTATTCTTCACCACACTCATCATTTTTACTCAGTCCTGACAAATGGTCTCGATCTTCATTATCGAGTTCTTTGTCATATGGAAATTTTGGGCATTCATCTTCTTGAATACCATAATAATAATGATTAAAAAGCTTTCATTTTCTGGTCTTATTTTTCAGGATCAAAACTTTCAATATGATTTTCGTCAAGGTTCAATTCATCTTGTCCAGCTACTTCTTCAATATTTTTCTTCATCTTTAAAGATTTCAAACATTTTAATTCTTCTCTTTCTCCCTTTTTTCTTTCATTATATTCTTCATGCATATCAGCAACATGTCTGAGAGAATCTCCAATTGTCCATGGATATTGTTTAATTAATTCTGAATTCGGATCTTCAAATCGGAAATTATACTTATGTTCAAACAATTCCTGCTTTTGCATGTCTTTTTCAACATCACTGAGCATTGCAATATCTGTAATTTATTCATAAATAGGAATCTCATCATTTTAATATACTTCTTATCTAAAATGAAATCTTTAAAGAATTTCTTATTCTCATCAAAGTTTGGATCATTTTACACTTAATATATTAAGAAAGAAATGTCTTTTTTGAAGATTCTTTCTTAACATCTTTTAATACTTCCTTTTCTTGGTCTTTCAAACATTTTAAATAATCAGCCTCTTCATCTTCCTCTTCTTTCTCAGTTTTTTGACGGACTTGCAGTAAATTACTAGCATTATCCTCTTCCTCTTCATCAGAACTAAACGGAATATCTTCACAACACCGTTTTATTTCATCAGCATTCAGAATATTAACACAATTTTCAAAATTGCCTTTAAATGAAATCAGTTCATTATAAGCAATAAAACTTAATGGTAAATTATGTACTAGATTATCAACTAGAGTGCACATAACTGTAATAGATGCATATACAGTGTTTGTTGTGAACTCATCACTAAATGTAAATTTATTTAAGATGCATTAACCTTGTGTCCAGAAGCATATTTTAATATAACACTTCCACATGGTCTTTTACAATACTCTGGTACAACAGTATTTTTTTATAATACTGATCTTAGTGGCAGCATCAACAACAGCATTTAACACTTATTATCACATTCTACTTGTTAATTACAGATTCAAAATAGCTATCAATTTTGTCAGACATACACTTCAAACTTATTAAATTAAAGCATCATTTGATGTATTTGCTACAAGTACATTATTTTCTGTTTTACTACATTATTTATCGATTTCCAAATTTTGCTTTTCAGAATCATATAAATATGATGAGGTTTACTGCATGATTCACAACCAATTTCTACTCTGTAATCTTGCTGTATGCCTCTTGCTGAAGCATTTGTAGTACTGGCCCTGTCCTTTTAATTTTTACTTTTCAAACCTATTTCAATATCCAAACAATTTCCTGTCATTGGTTTGTGACTCACAAAATAAACATGTTTTTGATGCAGACAATACAGTGAGTTCACTAGTGAGTTGTTCATATTCGCCTCACTACTGATAATTATCTGCATCAGTTCGTAATGGGTTTGTTGGGCGAAACTGAAACTTTTGATTTTATGTAGCCATTTTATCATCTGCATTAAATGCATTTGCTTTCTCACTCTCGAGTTTCTAATTCTTTTCTGAGGAATTCTAGAAATTTATTTATATCACAACATGTCTGATCATCATTCATATGACTATATTCTAATCCTAAATCTGTTGGAATGACTAAACAAAACTGGAATCAACTTATCGTTATAAGTTTCAGGATTAACATTTAAAGAAAAAAGGTTTCAAACGTATATTTCTATACTGTCGCCTAATTTTCTTAATTTTAAAATGTTGCTTGATTGTTAAGTGGGAGAGAGATTTAGGAGTCTTTGCCTATGTACATTTATGCTGAATTTTAAATATTTATTTATTCTAGATTTACATAAAATTATTTTATCCTTATAATAGAACTTTCAATATGTTTTAAGTTTTTTTTCATCAACTATCAAATATATAATTTCTTCATCTAAATTATACAATTCTTTTTCTTTTTCAATTAATGACTCTAAAGAATCTTCTAGAAAATGTTCAGTATCACTGTTACTTTTTATATCGTCTTCTACTTTGTATACAATGTATACGTAACAATATTAGTCACTGATGTCCTAAGAAATCCACACTTTTTAATAAACGTTTTCATTTTAGCCATTTTAATATAAACAATGTAAAATTTTTACCTTTAGAAATCTTTGTATATTTTATAATCTGATTCAAAAGTAGGATATTCTAACTTTTCACGATACACAAAAAACTTGGTCTTTCTTTCCTTTTTTTTTCCTCCCCCCTTAGCGTATGAGGCCATTATTCTATTTCACTTTTCTGACACTAGTTTCTCATGACCCATGATTGTGGGTTCTTTCCATCCATTATTTGGAGTCAAACATCAGATAAACTTGAATTTTTTAAACTTTCATTCACTGTAATGCAACACAACAACTATAACATTCATATAAATCTAAAAAATTTGTTCTTAAGATTTTTTTAAAGTTATTTAAAAACCATTCAGCATGTGCTGCATGATCTGTTTCAAAGTACAACATGATAAGCATTCTGCATAATGCATTTTCTCTGCATTTCACTGCTATTGCCATCCTTGGTCACCATAGAGGGTGTCTGTGCCTCACACCCCATAAACCTTTTACACGTTTGAATATTTGCCATAAAGAGACGAAACAAAAGCCAGAAAATTGTAGATACTGTTAAGTAAAACAATGTAATTGAATCAGCAGCACATTTTTAAAATGAAAAAATATATAAAATTTAAAAAATCTGAAACTTTTCAGATTTTAAATTATGTCCAAAGGGGCATTTTTTAAAACATTTTGTGTGTTACCTTTATTTATTAAATATCATGTTCTTCACACTTAAACCATAAAATTCAGTTCAACAGCAATATCGCAAAATAATTTTAAAATAAGCATATCTTTAGAATTTCTGATACATAGTTCCGCGCGCTGGAGATAATTTTTTTTCCCTGTAGAATGTTGCCATTGCTTACTTTTAAATCATTGAGTTTGCTCATCAAAAATTCGTTAAAGTTTTACAAAATATTAAATAGATAATAAAACAAATTCCAAATTTCGGCTTCCAGATGCGCATATTTGGGTGGAAAGATGGCTCTAGGCACTGTTGTTTTATCACATTTGGAGATACATACATTTATGCAGATTCTTCATTATTTAATTTCTTTAAATATAATACAGGGAGATAACATTTGCATACTTGCCAACCTCCGACGCTCAAAAATCGGGAGAATTTTTTTAGAAATCAATAACTTTTTGGTCTTTTGTTTCCGTAGAAAAAATTTACTTTTCGTTTTCATCAAAACAACTCATGTTGTCTTGTTTTTGTGTACGAATATGTTTGAGAACACTGGCCCTTCCGCTGTGCGAAATCGAAAAATCGCAATGACTAGCGATACACATAGCAAATTCATTACATTTCCTTAAGAAAATATTAGAAGGAATGTCATCTGTGTACGATTTTTGAAAAGCACCTGAGTATTTTATCTTTTTCGCAGACATAACTAATACGAAATACTGTAATTCTTAAACTATTTCCCGACAGCATGAATGTTCACACAGGTTAGCGACAAGATGAATGAAATAACAACCTTGATCTTGCTTTGTGCTCATTGGCTAATATGTGCCAGATGACACTCGATGCTCATTGAAGAAATGGAGCATGACGTTTTCGGACACGTGCTCTCGCTCACAAAGCAGAAGCGTGCCATAATTTCTCACTAGTGAAATTACTTTGGTTTGCTATGAAGTCTAGAGAAAAACCAGGTGCTTTCAGGCACCCCAAATCACTTTTTCAGGGATGCAAATACCGAAGTATTAAGCCAAGCTACATAAAAATCGTGAGAAATAATAAGAATAAGAGAAAGTCGGGAGAAATATATTGTAAATCGGGTTGGCGGGAGAATGGTCAAAAATCGGAAAGGAAGAGTTGGCAACTCTGCATTTGGTAGCAACAATTTGAAAAGTGATACAGCCGTTTATAGTGAATCAACGCAAAATCGCGAAACGAAAACAATAGTCCTTCAGGGACAAAGCCCCTTTGGACTAATAATGCAATTCAATGAAATTCCAAATCACACAAATAAGTTTACACAATGACATGATTGTAATAGAACTATGACATTTATTATTAAAAAATATAAGTTGGATATGTGTGTTGTCTGTGGGTCTATACAAATATGTATGCATGCTGGCATGACAGAATG
This sequence comes from Stegodyphus mimosarum, assembly GCA_000611955.2. Lineage (NCBI taxonomy): Eukaryota > Metazoa > Arthropoda > Arachnida > Araneae > Eresidae > Stegodyphus > Stegodyphus mimosarum. The sequence goes on from KK115725.1 coordinate 435,899, forward strand.
CCTTTATTTTCTATTTATTTATAATTTCTTTATTGTGTAGCCTTAACTTTCACCTTTGGTTATATATACATACTTCCAGTACAAAAATGTCTTAAGGGATGGAAATATTTATGTTTTGACATTTTAAAATTTAAATGAATTTTGTAAAAAAATACGAAAGCTAACTTTCTTGTAGACAAAAGAGTGGTGGATATTATATGTTCGCATAGCACTGTTGCTATTATTAGTAATGTGTAGGTATATTTATTGAGAGAATTGAGCACTGACATGATAAACAAAGGAAAGGTAGAAAAGCTTGTCTACACTAAAGAAAACTGCAAAACAGCACAAATATTGTGCACTTGTTGTTTTCCCATGTACACATCAAATTTTTGATTTAAAAAATTAGAGAAGTGAACAAATTTTGACTTATAAAATTTGATCATTTTATGAAATACAACTTCATGGAATGTGAATTTTGCATTCTCTACTATTTGGCAAAATTGTGCATTTCTAAAGAAAATTTATGCTTTTATTTCCATCAGTTGACAAACTGTACAGTCATAGTACTATTGTTTAGAAGAAAAAGAAATGCACTCAATGGAACCAAAACTAATGACCATCAAATTTGAAGGTGGAAACTGATGTTCATCTGCTGTGCATGTGTGCATGCTTGGGTTGCCGCATTAATACATTTTAGCAATGTTATGGGTTGCCTATTTCTATGACAGAGCATACTGCTTTGTGGCTTTTTAGGAAAAGGGTTGAGAACAACCAAAAAGCACCAATTTTTATTACAACTATTTTATCATATAGAAGCAAACATTTTGTATTTTATTTTTTATAATGATTATTGGTTAACAATGTGATATGTATTTCTTTCTTTGTTTTTAACCATAAAATATATTTCCCGTGGCTATCCAAATAGCATTCAAAATTCTTTCATTAGATAACAAAATTTCATTAGATAGCAAACAAAATTCTTTTCATTAGATAAACCTGCTCACTCACTAACATGAAAATTACTAGCAGTAAAAAAAGGAGAGAAACATATAGTAACAGTACAAGAACAATTTCAGTTGATATAAATTTTATTTAAGCAGAGTGACTGAACATTGTTGTCTTCTTCAGCTATAAGTAATATAGCTTCTCATAATTGCAGTTAAAGAAGGTAATATCACGTTTTATTAAAATAAAATTTATATCAATGATTATTTCCTTGCTGTGGTGTCATTCTGTGCCAAATACAGTGTATAACTAAAACTGAATATGATCACATAAACTTGACAAGTTTTACTAGCGAGAATCTTAAGAAATATTTTAAAACTTTTATAGGTAAATTTCCATCTGTGAAAGCTTCCAAGTGACCTTTATATACACTTCCAATTACAAAATTGTTTCAAATCATGCACATATTCATGTTTCAGCATTTTTAAATTTAAGAAATCAGTCTTACAAGAATTATAAAATCTGTCTCCCCTTTTTCTTTCATTTTTTTTAATCAAGTGGAAAAACAAGAGACAGTATAAAATTGAATTACAAAATCTCTTTTATATAGTTCTTTATTCCCTATCTAAATTTAGTTAAAGCTTACTCATCATAAAAATGCTATAATAAAAACTGTACAATAAAAATTGACAGATATTTAATTTTAAGATTTCATATCACTCAAGAGTCATACACAAATTGGAGAGCAAAATGTTTTCAATTGTATATAATAAAAATATCAATTTAGAAAAAGGTTTTTGATGTTAATAGATGAAATGACAAGCACTATTAGCAAACTGTCATGAAAAGCATTGATCAATATAAATTTTTCAGTTAAGATCTTATCCACGAAATTCTTGCAGCATTTGTGTTTTAGCAGTAGAAGGTTTCAGAATTAGTACTGTGTATAGCAAACTCATCAAACTATTCACATAAATTAAAAATCTGATGCAAAAATCATACAACTTCTTTGTATGGCCTACTAAATTATACAGATCTTTTGATGAAATTTATTTAAACTTATTTCTTCAAATTATTCTAACTTTATAAACCGATCTCTGAAGGGAAGTTGAAAATGAGATAAAAAATTGAAAATTTTTAAATTAAATATACTGGTCATATGAAAATCAAACTTCTAATTTTATTTTTTTATAACGAGCATAAAACTTTGTCAAATATAAGTATAGGAACTGCAAGACAGGATTAAAAGTTAGATTTCATTATTTGTAGAAAATTAAATTTTTTAAAAAATTTGATATTGATAAAACATGAATATTTTCATTATTTAAAACACTTCTATATCTGGAAGTATATGACTACGATCGACAATTACAAAAATAGAGGCCGGGTGAGGACTTAAAGGGGGGTGTGAATATCCCCTTTAATTATAACTATTTTGTATATAGCCCCATTTATTATAGGCTATATCCAAAACCTATAATAAGGAGGATAAAGTTGAATGGTTAAATTGAAAGATTTGTACATATGTAAATAGTATGAAGTATATAATTTTTAATATTCTTCTTCTGGCTTCTAAGCTTTTACTAACTCAGAGCCAATTCATTTTCTTAAGTTGCAATTACAGCTCAATTTTTGTGAAGATTTTTACTTTTACTCTGTTTTTTTCCATTTCATGACTTCAGAAATTTTAAAAATAATTTACTCACTTATTCAATTTAATAGCTAGTCGCATTTTCTACCCACCATGACATAATTACACTTTTCATGAACCTAATTTATTCTCATAAACCTGGCAACAACAAGCAAAACACCTGCCCTTGGGACAGAGAATAATACAGCATTCGTTATAGTTACTAGAAGATATATAGAGTAAGTTTTTGGTTTTTAAAAGTATTCTGGCCTAATTCATTTTTAAATTTGACTTTTTATTTAATTGAATATTTTTTATACATTATGATTATAGTAAGTATTATATGAACAAGTGACCTATAGGTCAAACGTTTTGTGCATTGAGCTGCAAAATTAGGATCAAAGCAAAATAAATGAAGTAAATTCTAATAGCAATCGCCTAAAAGTAAATGATATACTTGTTCCTAGCAAAAAGAGAAAAGTTCTAAAGGCAATCGCCTAAGTGTTCATTTGATTCTCATAACTAAGGTAAAACATTTAAACAAATTAATTACTCAATTTAAAAACGTAAGAATACAAAAAAACTCAAATGCTGGTATTGAAGAAAAACAACTTTAAAAATTGCTACATGTTAAAAAAACATTAAGGCACAAACATAATTAAAATTAGACAAGCAAAAATACAATAATGGCAGTAAATGGAAATTAGCCTATGTCGAGCTTTAATGGACTTATCAGGGGGAAAGCATTACTACTCATACATAGGTAAATTCCAATACGCGTTTCATCAAACGACAATAATTGAGACAAAAACTTTAAAAAAATTTAACAGATAATCAAAGATATAAATCCACATAACACCATAGGTCTTAATTCTTATCGTTTCTTTTCCCAACGCGTCTGCCATAAGACTAAAAACTAAGACTACAGAGAAATCTTTAAAAAAAATTTTGTATACTCCTTTATTTACATTTGCATTATAATGTTTTATTTTCACATTTCTACATGTTTTACTCATCTCACTGATTCAATACTTACATTTTGTTCTAAAAGTACTTTTGCATTTAAATAAATTTTTCATTCCAAATAATTTACATTAATTTACATCATGTAGGGGAATTCTTGATATTTCTTGAAATTTTTATCACAATTTTATACATATCCACCACTACTGACCATTGCTGGTATAGCAATTTTTCCATGCTAATTTTAACTTTTACTATGCAATACTTGTAAAAATTGTTTTTTAACTTTTTAAATTTAAAAAAAAATTTTAACTTTACCATACCTGCCAACCTCTAAAGATAAAAATTCAGAAGATTTCTCCAAAATTCAGAAGAACACGAAGAATTAATATCATGCTTTGATATTAAAAAAATAACAATTTATATCAAATAGAAAAAAGAAAATTGTACTAACATTAGTAAATCTCAATTAAGTAGTAACTAAAAAATTTATTAGGAAACATAAAACAAGAACTTAATGTCACAAAAAATTATTGCAATGAATTTAGAATGCATTTTTTGGCTTTAGCCAAAAATTCTTTGGAAAATTTCCTGTCATAACAATTATTTTCCTCATAACATTTAGCAATTAAAATGTTTTCTAGAGTTTTTGGTGAAATTGAAGAATGAAACACAGTTTTGTTTTTCTTCACAACACTGAAGACTCTTTCGCACTCAGCATTACTGTGTGGAATTACGAGAATAGCACATAAAACTCTTGCTAGTCTATCATATTTTGGTGTTCCATCAGCTCTTTTTATTCTTTTTAAGGTACCAACGAGGACATCAAGTCTATCTTCTCCAGAACTGGCAAAGTCTTCAAACTGCGCAGCAGAAAATTGGTTCTGTAGTTCATCTAAAGCATCATTATGGCATTCATTTTCTTTAATTGTTAACAAAAATGGAAATTTATCAATAAAAAATGAATCTTTTCAAAATATGAATTTTCAATTTGTTTCAAATTTGCCATTTCAGCATTTAAAAGAACTTCATTTTGCAAAGGAAACTTCCTTACAATGTAATCACAGGCTGAGAAAAAGTACTTTCTAACACATTGAAAAAATTCTTTTTTCTCATGATCTTTCAAAGAATTTACAAGTTCCCTGGTTTGATTTCCAATTATAAGATCAGTGTAATCCTTTTGATTTGCCAAACTATTATAGGCAACACGAATCAACACACTGTTTTTCACAACGAACGGTTTTACAAACTTAGTATAGAGTTCTTTCAAAAGATCATTAAGAATTTGGATAAGCAGGGGACATTTTGGCGAAGCTGATTGTAGAAGGGTATTTACACTTTCAAAAATCTTAATGGTACATAACACAAAACTACAATATGCTTTGTTCAAATACGAAGAAAGAAGATAGAAAAACCTTTCCTCCCAGCTAATAGAAGACTATTTCTTCTTCCCTTCAACTTCTTTAACAAAGTTGACCTTTGAGGAGTCTTCTAAGCATTTTCTTTTTAAAGGTTTTGATTCTGTGTGTTGGCTTTTCCCTTTTAAAGCATTTTGATTAGAAGCAAAGTTGGTTTTCGGAATCTTATATGCCGACAAATTTGATGGTACCAGTGGTTTCGTTTTGATCTCTTCGTGGAAATATTTTAGCAATGCATCCCACTGTTCAATATACCTTCCTAGAGCTCTGCCTAAGGATAACCAGCTCGTGCATACATGTTTCAGAATTTTTCTCGTTTCACCAGAGCACAGTTCTTGGAAATTCTTTAGATGGAGTTGGCCTCTAACTTAATGGTGCGTAGCAAGAAATATTAATACTAGCGTACTTCAATTTATTTTAATATGCAATCACGTAGTAAGCACTATGGCTTCTAATTTTAGCTGCTAGCTGGTCAGGCGAACGTCGAACAGAATGACCGTGATCCGAGACTAAAAGCTCTCTCACACTAAGAGGTTTCTACCTCTGGTTTAAATAGTACTTGGCTGTACTTCAAATTAGCATAAGCTGAAAACGCGGGCTTCTTCTGACGGGAAGTTGAAACAGAGAAGAGATAGAACGAGGGGTAAAGCTTCCAATCGCTGTCGTTGCTGCCATCGATTGACACTGAAAATGCTGAATTCTGGAGTGCAGCTATCATTTTACTTTGTACATCGCAAGCAATTTCATTCACAATAGAAGATGTTTTCATGCGAGCACAAGCATATTTCTGAGCAATCTCGGAGTCGGGAAACATCCGTCTGAAAAGTTGACCGGCGTGATCGGCAGCGCTTAGCGGCACATTGTGTTCAATGAGGAATGCAGTAAACAAACACTTTGCCAAAATGACATCAGCATCCGAATTCGTAGCCGAATTTGAAAAAAAATCATCCACTTTCTTTGACGTTATCGAAGCCGAAGCATTAACTTCATGCTTTTTAGACTTAACATGCTTCACAATGTCGCTTCTTCCACCGTGACTTATTATGAAGTCACACACGCACACGTTGCAAAATGCATAGCTATTTCCATTGAAGGATTCTTTAATTGTTGAAAATTCGGCTTTGTAGGCAGGCCGAAAATATTGAGAATATGGTTTTTTTGAACTCATTTGGTAACAACGACGTATTAAGAAAATTCGCTACATGTGAAAAAAAAAAAAGAATGCGACAATCCACGCTCGCTGAGTAATTCCCTTGCTGCTGAAGCGAACGCGAAAAAAATAATCTGGTGCCCACAAAGAAAAGAGTGGGAGAAACAAGTTCAGCGCATTGGATTGGCTGGTTAAGCGGCGAGTTGGGAGAAACCGCAGGTTACTGGATTCGAAGTAGTCGGTAGTTGGCGGTAAAACACGATGCAATTGGCGAAAAATTCTAAAATTTCGACAAAAGTCACTAAAAACACTTAAAAATGGAAAAAAATCGTAAAAAATGGATTATGATCGTAAAATCGTAAAAACAAACGCATTTTCGTAAAAATTACGAAAAATTCGTAAAAGTTGGCAGGTATGCATTACTTAAAATACAGGAATTTGTAAATTGGAATTTTTTTAGACTTCAAATTGTAATTCTCTTACTTTATCAGGGTTCGTACACATTTCTACACACATAAATTAAGTACTTTTAAGGACCATTAAGGAAAAAAATTAAGGACCTATGAGCAAATGGGAACTGAATAAATTCAGTTTAAAATATTATCTATGCCTGAACTTCACTTTTGTAATACCATTCTAAAAATAAAATAGATCCGTAAGTAGGAAGCCTTATTATTAAACATAACTTAATGAAATAAACTTTATGAAATTTATCAAGTACCATTAAATATTTTTCACTTGTAATAGTTGGACATATTTGAAAGAAGATAAGTGAGATTAGATTTACATTTTACTAACAGTTAGCTTTATTTTGATTATTTTTATGTCTCATTTTGTCACATACATGCTCACTCTAGAGGTTTAATAAATACCAGTTATATTTTATGGCAAGCGGTATAGGTTAAAGCGAGAAGTAAAATCATAATCAGCATGATTCATAACAAAAGACTGTCTTTTGCCATTGCTGCTGTTTGCCTAGAGAGAGACTTGCTGATCAGAACAAACCTGAAAGGCCTGATGTAGGTGGCAAGATTTTAAAGTTAGTTGGGCTCTGTCTGACGCAGTTAGTGTCATAGCTTCATGTAATTTCCAAGGGTTGTAACGCAGTTAATGTACTTTAAGGTTCCACTAAGCCACCAAAGCACCAGAGGTGAGAAGCTGTTTTGTATTATTTTAAGTCTCACTAGATGCAAAGAATAAGTTTTAGATGAATTTTTACATTTTTGTGTTTTACCTTCTGACTACGGTAAGAATTAATGAAAGGCAATAACTCGCTTTAATGTTTAAGGGTAAGCAGCTAGTTATAAATAATTAAATTAGGTAGTTAGATAACTTTAGTCATTATGGATTTACATGGCCACTATTATATTTGATTTATTTTTTAATATTTGTTAAAAAAGCTTTATTAAAATGACAATCTAATAAAATTTCACTGTTTAAAATACATGTAATTTATGACATTGATTCTTAAAAAATATTAGGATAATTACACATTAAAAGCTAGCAACAACATTCAACAAAATATTTATGCGTCTTTTTAATTTGAAGTCTTCCCACACATTTTGGCTAATTTATATCGATCTTCTTCTCTTTAAGCATCTTTTCTAACAATTAGAAATTTGTATCAACACCAAACCAATGTTCTCACCAGTTTCTCCATGTTTTACCTTTTAACTTATCAACCTCTCCACAATGTACCTATGAGGGTTTACTTGATCTGATAAACGTAAAATTATCCTACCCCTCCCCAACAGACTTGAAGCAAATTATCGCTATGTCTGAAAGTAACTCGCACAAAGTTTTGGCATATTTAAAAATAACTCAGAACATAAATGCATGTTTTTAAGCTAAGAAAACCAATTACAGCTCGTGTGATGTAATTAAACAAGAAGAGTCAAATTCAAACTAAACATGTGGACTAGTGGTCAAAGACTATACAACTTAATTTTAACTTAAGCTGGCTCAGTAACTTTATCCTCATAACAAATTTAAATGTCGGCAGCGATAATGCAAAGACGAATAATTACAAATTATCAGAACTAATACGGAGGTCAGAAACACACCCTTTCTTACACACATTCCAAAAACCTAAGTTTAAAAACTTTCTAAGTGATCTGCATTTTGGCGAGGAAATAGAAATGAGAAATTATACTAAAGGCTGAAATTATAAACAACTGGGTATTTACATATTACTATACATATCTTTGAAGAATAACTTTCTTTCTCTTTATGCACTCAGTTTGTTCCTTCAACAAGTTTACTTTTCCTTTTAGAATTTTTGGATTTAATTAAAGATTTTTGTTATTCTAAAAAAATTAAATGCATTTAGACTGCATAGAAAAAGCTGCTAATCTTATTCCTTTAGTAATATGAACATTCAGAAAAAAAATAAATGCATATGGTAAGGCACAGTTTACAGAGCTGGCAGATTTACACTGAGCAGCAAAATTTAGAAATGGCAGAACTTTTAGAATTTAGAACAGTTACTAGAAGCAGAATTTAGTATCCACAGAGATTGCATTAAGTGGGAAAATACTGTATGATGCATTAAGACATATTAGATAAATCTTTTAAATTGTCAGTTTTCAATTTCTTTATTCATAAAAAATTCCTTTTTATAATGCTTGTCCATGTGATAAGATCAGAAGCGTTTTTGATATTTTCTATGCATGTGTCTAGTGAAAGGTAGCGAAAATAAAGGGAAGTTAAACATGTAAAGAAATCAGAAGTAAAACATTCAAATATTATGTTCGCATTGTTCTTACAGATGTTCTCCAAAAAGTAAGAAATTCATTGCAAACTTCCTGTAAAATATATATATTGTGTGTTAATATCATGGAGACATTTTTCATTTTGCCACAATTTTCTGGAATCGGGGTCTTACCATCAAATCCTTCTAAACTTTCTAAGCTGAAATGTCTAAAATCCTAAAGAAAAATTACTCTTACCAATTCTGTAACAGCTAAAAAACATAAATATTTTGGAAAAAAATAAAAATTAGAGGGGGGCGGGAGTGTAAATTAATTTTATAGAAAATGCACAGCCTGAGAATTCTGAATATTCTGACACAATTACATGGGAAAGACTCTTACCGTGAAAAAATTACAAAGACGACATTTTTAATTAATTACATAGACGACATTTTTTAATTACATAGCCCAGTTTACTTTTTCTAAGAACTGTTTCGCAAACTGTGCTTTAAGCATTGTACCTTGTTTATTTTTAAGATTCAAAATACTGTATAACAAGTGGCCAAAATGGAACTTTATAACATGAAAGCGAAAAATGAAAATGTTTTACTTTAATGTTATTTTTTAATGTTTTAAAAAAAATCTTCGAAAAATTCCCCGATCTCGGAATTAAAAATTTTCTACAGAAACTGATCTTAAAATCGCGCAAATATTTATAAGTTGTCAAATTTAGAACCGTTTAATAGAAGAATTCCCGTCTCCAAAAGCCAAAAGTTCTTTAAGAGCTCTTCATTAGAAAAAATGAAATAATTTCGAAATGCTTATTTTTCACTTCTTGCTCAGAAACTCGAATATCCCATTACTTATATTGGAAACAGGAACAAATTATAACCCATAAACTCGTTCACCCATTCAAAAGATAACCATATTTGTCAGTTAATCGCCAAAAATATTCCTCCAAAATGCTAATTCACACTCAAAACGGCAGTCGTAAAAATAGACAAAAATTTCAGATGATTAAAATTAAGGACCTCCAGCCGATTTTGGCTGAAATTAAGGACTTTTAAGGGCCAAAAATCGATTCCAAAAAACCTAAGGACTCTTAAGGACCGTATGAACCCTGTTTATTAGTTTTCTTATTTTAATTTGAAATATAAAAATTTTAAGAGGAGCATTCGCCCATAATTATATATAACATGTTTGGTACTGCCGACAGCAATAAAAAAGGGAGACACAAAACTAGATGTTACAGCAGTTATATACAAAATTTCAATATTCTATGGCTAATCATTTTTTAAGTTTGTGAGATACCTATGTATGCAGAGATGTCACAAAAAATCCATTTTATGATTCATTTTGGAAAAAACAGTCCTTTATTTTATTGTCTGTATGTACAGACGTTATGCAAAAAATCATCCAATTGGATTCAGGAAGGGTCAGAATGAATATCTCTGTTGAAATATGATGATACCTGGAATTTTTCATCATTACAATACTTCCTTTACTTTGTACAGTGAGGTCAAAACGAAAAGTATTTTTAATTTAATAACCTAAGTATGATTATCAGGCTATGATTCTAAAGTTATACGAACTGTATGAGAATATTGGTACATATTTTTACCAATGGAATGCTTCTTCAATGCAAATACTTTCAACATACCACATTTAACAAAATTAAAAATTAAAGAATGCTACACAATAGGCAATTAGAAAAGCATATGACACAGTAGAAAATTACAAAAGTATATCTAATTTCCTACTGTAATTAAAATTAATGCTGCAGGTACAAAAATAATTTTGAACTATTCTAATTTTTAACCTTCTCACTCCTCCAGAAAAGTCAGTCTGACGTAAAAAAATCCCACATATTGAAATTAAACTGTCTCGGTCAATTTTTGCCATACTGGAGTCAAACTTTCTGTGTTTTACCTTTGAGTATAAAACTGTCTTAAAGATACAGCCATATTAAAAATTAAATTTCATAATTTTTATATTAATTTTTTATATTTAAAAATGCCAAGACATGAATATTTGTATCCCTTAAAATATCTAGAAAGATGTTCTATAGGGTGCAAATATTCATGCTTATATTACATATTATGTTAGATATTATATATTATGTTAACTAGTATGTTATAATATATATAAATATTATTAATAAATAAAACATACATAAATATTAAGTTCATGTCAAACAATCACAAAAATAAAAGCCACATAAAGACTTTTCTAGACTTAGTTATATACAGAGAATAACAAATACATTTAACAAAATGTGAACACCAACCTGCCGAAATTCTACTGACAATCATTTACTAATATCTACAATACAAAAAAGTTAGCTGAGCATGTTAAACTCAAGAGATACATATCAAATATATATTTGATTAAATTACCTTCAATAGCAATCAGTGGCGATTTCCAAGATTTTGAACTCTTTAAAACAGGGTGTTTATCAACTATTGACACAGCATATGCTTCCCAATTAAATGTTCTATAATAGTTTAGGAATTCTAACCATAATTCACCAACTGAAGAAGTATTTGAGTTCTCCTGACTTCTGGGACCCTGGAAAAATAGACACTTTTTAATACATATACTAAACTGTTTACTTAGAAACTAGGGCTTTATTGCAATTATTAGTAGATTACAAAATGATTAGCAATATATTACAAATATTCTTTAGAGCTTACCTTTTAATTACTTCTAAAAAACACTCCTATGATAATATACTTCAGAGCAGGAATTATGTTTTCATAAATGATTTTTTATAACTGGAAAAGCAGAAAAATAAAGGAGGGAAAGCATTAATTTGCAAATGGGAAGTGTTCTACTGCAATCAAACTTTAAATTTTTTATAGGAGTTACTTCAAATGCGATAAAAATAATGACCAAGTGCAGAATTAACTGCAATAGACTTAAAATGACCGTCAAATGATACGAAAATGTGTCCAAAATGAAAACGTTCATATCATGAGATGAACATCACCTTGTAGAGTTATTAGGTTATTTTAAGAAAGAGATGTGAAAAAAATGAGCAATGCCCTCACTGTGACTCAAACTTGGACCTCTCGAATATGCGCTGAGTGTGCTACCGTTACACCATGAAGGGATGCAAAAAGGAGGGAGAAATACCTCATAACCTGAGATCAAAATGTTCTAGTACTAGCTACCATTCCTGAAGTCTCAAATGATCCACATATCAGAATAGTGTGACTGAACCAATGAATGCCATTATAAACGTGAATTTATACATGCAATTATGCATAAATCTGGCTGTAAAATGCAAACTGATAATGAGAAAATACAATGTAGCACATTAGAAAATACAAATCATTTCCTTGCATATTCACATAACACTTGATCTTAACATCCAATCTCGCACCAAAGAAAAGCCCACCAGTGGACAAGTGGTAAAATCTCTGAACACCGGTATTTCAGTCCACAGTTTGAATCCTGGAGAATGGTTTTCACCATGTATAACATACATAGAATTCAGTTCCATTTAGAAAGTGCTCCATGGAGGCTTCTTTAGTAGCCTTCGAGTGCTTTGCCATAATTAAAATAAATGAAACACGCCCCAGAAAATTTAAACTTCCCTTATGCCAAGAATCATTATGCAATAATAAAAGTTTTCTGTGTACTGTACTTGCTATCATAAACAAGAAATAAGTTCAGTATAAGTGCTGTATGATAGAGCAACAAATTTTGTCTCATTTAAAGTAAGATCTTAAAATTAATCAAAATATCAAATTCAGAAATTTAAAATATATTAATTCACTACAAACTTATATGCACTTGTGGAAATGTAACTGTAAATCAGCAAAGCATTTGCCTTGCATGAGCAACTATAAATCTGACCTCAAACTTACTTTTCAAACTATCAAAAACATAAAAAATACTCTATATTACATAAACTAAGGAATAAAAAAATTACTGGCATTTTCAGAAAAAAATATTAAACTAGACATGGCTATGTAAAACTTCACTGCTTTGTCCTTTTATTATTTGAAAAATAAAACCTTTTACATTAACTTTTAACTAATATTAACTGAATGATATAAAATGAAGTCTACAATTATTGAAGGAAAGAAAAAGAATAATTTTTATAATGTGCAAATATTTTACAAATCTTCTTTCTTTCACATATTATGTAAGTAACATTTAACACCAGCAATTATGTGCAGATTTTACTCCTTAATATGGACTTAAACTGGTTAAACTACATCCCTATATATGTGATGAAAGAATTTAGATTCACATAATTTTAGATCAAAGACTCCAAACTTTTTATGATAGCATACACATGTTTAAAAAAAAAAACAGACACTTGGTAATGAAGCAAACTTATATGCAATGATGTTGTAGAACACTGATGACACAGAATGCTGAAATCCTGATCCATACTGAATAGGAAACTTGGCAGTCGAGGCAGATTTAATCCTCATTTTTATTTCAGTAAACGTGTTGTGCTTAACACACTATTTGTGTTCAAAATGTTTACATTTTTGACAGATTTGCAATAAGAAGGGAGAAGGAAGCAACACCAAAGAGCAGAAAGCAGGCCAAAGAGCAGAAAGCAAGTAGGTTGAGTTCAAGATGAAATCTTCAGGCTGAGTTAGTTTTGGTTCTCAATGCATCTTGATTGGATAATTAATGCTAATTAAAAATATAATTTATCTCTTACATATTTTTTACCTTACATATATGTTTTTAAACAAGGCAACAAAATTTTTCAACTGGATCTGTACTGCTATGATAATACGAAGAGACTTGTCTTTTACACTTTCATGCAGTTTCACCAAACCTAAGTTTCTTAAAATTGTTTAAACATTTGCAAAAATATTATTATCCCAGAATATCAGAGATTTTTTTTTTTTTGGTTTGCAATGTAACTTTATTTTTAAGTTAATTTACCTTCCCGTTGTAACAATTTTATTAGCCCATTCTGTTTATGTTTTGATTAGGTCCAAATTTCTGTTCATAGGCATCCATATTTTGGGCAAGTTTTGTGTGAAAAAAAAAATCTCACAAATTAAAATAAATTATAACATATATATAGAAAAAAAATAAGATTTAAATAAAATTGCTGCTGAAAATTTCTGTGAACAAACCTAGAATACTGCTATGAAAGCAGGTAAAGATAAGATAAAAAAAAACTTTTTTTTTTTTGGAGACATCTAAAGCATTCACAGAACATCTTTGCTGAAGTTTAATTTTCTAAAAAAGCAAGCTGAAGGATTACAGGCACAAATGTTTTGATATATTCACAGAAATATGCATAGTGATTCAAGCAAAGTTTATTTTAGCAGCACAGAAAAGGGTGAGAAGAATGTGTAGATTATGAATGGATGTTATATTAAGGATAAAGAATTCTGCTTTATTTCTGTTGTTTGATAAAGCTTTTGGTTTTCAAATTTTATCATTATTACTGAAAAAAGAGCTTTTATCATTGTATAATGGCACACATATGAGAGAATGCATAGAATCACATAGCAGGGATTAATTTTGAAATGATGCATTTCATATTTTATTATACTGGGGAACAATCCTTGGCATGATGTCTGTCAAGTTAAATTTTTACAGTTAAATAGGCATACTGATTTAAAAACTGTAGTTAGTTTTCTTCTATCACATCAAGTTTTTTTCTCTGCACCTTATGTGAATGTGACCATTATTCACAACAATGAGTGTGAATCATAGGAAATACTACTGCTCTTCTATTGTCAGACATAAATCCTCCGGCAGGTGAATGATGCCATAGGAAACCAGCGATAGGTGCATATTTTATCTAGAGTCATTCAGTTATACCTTAGATACTGTAGTGAGACATTGTATTTTTCTCTGATTTAGTGAAGCACATTCTGATGTGGAGTCCAAGTTCTTGTTTGTATACAATGTTAATAGTGGTTAGATTTTATTTATATACTAGCAGGCTGTGCCTGCCTTATTCACATATGCATCCACAAGATACTGCATACACATGCGGAAAATCTCGAAAAACACCCATGCAGCGGGGGAGCCCGCCAGCTGAGTTGGTTGTGCCCGCTTTATTCACATATGCATCCACAAGATACTGCATACATGCTACACATGCGGAAAATCACGAAAACACCCATGCGTTCGCTGGGATTCGAAAGCTGGACCGAGCTACCAGTGTTCAGAGATTTCCTAGCAGGCAAGCCCAGCAGCTGAGTGGGTTGCGCCCACTTTATTTACGTATGCATCTGCAAAATACTGCATACACGTTACACATGCGGAAAATCACGAAAACACCCATGCAGTGGCCAAGCCCGCCCGCTTTATTCATGTATCCATCCACAAGATACTGCATATACATTATGCATGCGGAAAATCACGGAAACACCCATGCAGCAGCCAAAGCTGCCAGCTGAGCGGGCTGCACCCGCTTTATTCACGTATGCATCCACAAGACATTGCATACACGTTACACATGTAGAAAATCATGAAAAACACCCACGCGTTCACTTGGATTCGAAAGTTGGACCGAACTACCAGTGTTAAGCAATTTAACTGCTCACCCGCTGATGGGCCCTTGTATGCAGTGTAATCACCAAAATTTTCGGGTATGATACTCCAACAGCAGATTCACTATTAAAATTCCTATATTTAAATTCCTTTTGGTAAACTTTAAGTCCTATCTATAAATTTTATATCCAACATCTCTTTTGTAATTTTGTTTCATAACACTAAACTGTGGCCGAATTTTCGTACCTATGGGAACTAGCACAGGAAGTGTCATTTTTACCTGCTTGCGTGTAGTAGTAGTGTAGTGCATTCAGCTATGGCAAACTTTTCTAGAGCAATCTACCTAAGGAGAGGGATGCCTTCATGGAGGACTTTTTAAGGCATTACACATTACCCATAGGGAAAACACAAAAACATCCATGCAGACAGCCTATTTGCTGGAATTCGAAAGTTGGACCGAAATACCAATGTTCAGCGACATTGCCGCCCAGCTAATGGGCCCTTGTACAAAGTGTAATCATGAAACTTTTCGGGTTTATTATTCCAACAGTAGATTTCGTTAGTAAAATTCCTTTTAGTAAACTTCAACAAAATCACACACAAAATTGCATCAATATATATATATTAATGCGTGTGCACAAGGAGATTTGAAACTAAAGATGATTCTGTTGCCAGTATAAGTTGAATGATTTGGAACTATCTAAAAAAGCTTCAGAGCTGTTAGCATCAAGACTGTATGAGAAAAACTTGCTTGGAAGTAAGAGAACTAAGGTATCCTAGTTTCATCAAGAGAAAGTCCATTTCTGCAATATTTTCGAAGTGATGATGGATTTGTGTATTGCCATAATGTCCATGGTTTAATGGAGCAATTGGGAATTTCAGCCTATAATGCAATTCAATGGAGACTGCTCATTGACAGCTCAAAGCAGAGCTTGAAGTGTGGTCTCCTCCATAATGGAAATGCCACAAAAAGTTCCAATAAGCAGTTTGGTTTTTTGTGTGAAGAATATGAAGACATAAATAGATTCATTAATTTGCTGCAATATCACATGCACTAATGGATCATCTATGTTGACTTTAAAATGGCCCGCTTCCTTCTTAGCCAGCAATGCAGATAATACCAAGTATCTCTGTTTTTTGCATATGTGTCACAGCGGAGCTTGAGAGAAACATTCATTGAAGTTGAATTGGCCACCAAGATCTGATCTGAAACCTTGTGATCTGAACATTCTACATCATCCACTTGTCAAGAGAAAAAAGTTATACTTTCATCTCTGGATATGAAAGTAGATCTCATGAAACAATTTGCTAAAGCTTTGCCAGTTGAAGGAGACTGTTTCAAGTATCCATTTTTGCATTTTTTAGCCTGTCATTTGAAGAGATAAAGGCCAGTGTGTTTGTTTGTCCTAGATTCAGCAGCTCCTGACAGATGAACAATTCATCAGAACAATGACAGAATTTCAAAAGTATTCTTAGTTGCCATTTTAAACATTGTCAAAGACTTTCTTGGAAATACATGTGCACAGAATTACAGCAAAATTTTCCAGAAGTCTTGGAGTGCTTCAAAATCCTTGACTAAAACATAAGCATGAAATTGCATTTTTTACATAGCTATCTTGATAACTTCACGAAGAATCTTGATGTGATCAATGATTAACTTTAGAATGGCACTTAGGAAGTTTAATGTAAAAATGGAATTTTCTCTCTTCACGAAGGATATTAAAACTAATACCAAAATATATGCACAAGAAACTATAAAAAGATTTCGAAACTGACAAAATGCAATGTAGAAACAAGACTCATTTCATGTAGAAGCAATCTTAAAAGGTTTAACTTCAGGATACAATTCCTTATTTCTGGGAAATTTTTTAAATGATCCCTTCTTCTTTCCTAAAAATTACATCATTCTGAAATTGCACATCACTCCAGAAAAGCAAATTTGTTCTGCTAATATTTTTTTTAATGTATTTTACAAAACTTCTCTCAACTTCCATTGAGGTAGATGTATATTATCAATATTAGCTTTAGTTTTTCAAAATTGGCAAAATATTCAAATTGATAAAATATATACTCACCCAGCTAGTTATAGAAATATCTATTATGGGTAGAAGTGGTTTCTCAAGCTGCTGCAAAAAGTACACCACCATCAAATTAAATGCCACTGGAGGAAGTTTCCCATCTTCAGATTCATGTATTGAGCAGACCTAAATTAACACGAAATCAAGATAAAAATAGCATTCATTATAACAGAAGAATAAAATTATGATTTAACTTTTTTATTGGCATAATCACGAGTGGCCAACCTTTTTGGGAAGAGTGCCACTATCTGGAAAAAAAGTTATGCGTGCCACTTCTAACTTTTCCAACATATTAAACAATATAAAAAGGTGAAAAAAATTGTTAGGCAGATTATGGGATGTCTATTGAGTAGTGGACACTTAAAAAAACAATAAAGAAATGGACATCTAAAAAATAAGTAAAACAAATGTACAATCCACGAGTTTCATTTTTTATAAACATTTTTAATGGTTCAGTCAGTTGATATGTATAATATATTAATTTTAAATAACTATTAAACAGTCAGTACTTAATTAATATGGTTTTCGAAAATGTATTTTTTAGGACTAGTTCTTGAAGACGCTAATAAAATTTGGTGTTTTAGGTGCATATCAATTAATCTTGAATGGTATTTTGATTTTATTATGTACATAATGGAAAAATGTTTTCACAAACATATGTTGATCCGAATCTACAACAATATCTGATAGCCAAATCGTGTGATTTTGGAAAATTACTTGTTGGTAGAAATTTCCAAAATTCAATATAATTTGGATCACTTGCAGCTGAAATAAGTTCCTTAAATTTGCTTTTCAGTGTAGTATGCTGCTGTAGGTCAATAATTCGGATTTGGATTTCAGTTGGGTTACAATTAACGTCTTGCAAAGAAATTAAATTATTATATTTATTCTAACGTGTTTTATGAGTGTATCTATCAACATAGTTGTTACAGATGATATTATTATTATTTCGACTCTTAATTCAATATGTCTTTGCATGCCACTGAAATCCGCTAAGTTGGCTTCCGTCCTGGAGTATTACATAATCCATTGATTCAAATACTGATACATTACACACAAATTTACCTTTTACAAAAATTACAAATTTATCTTACAGTATATAGTGCTTTATCCAATCATCCATATTTTATAATATTACTGCACATAATAAAAAATAAAATAAAAAAACTCATAAATACATTATGCAAATATGCACTTTACATAGTTACCGATATTTAATACAATTGCAAGTATTTTACAACTAGTACACACACACGGATAAACAACAGAAGTGCATAATTTAACAAATACAGTTAATGATGCTTATTACCCATTTATTGATTAAATATCCATACGTTACTGGATAATTGCATCTTACAATATCTAGTACATATTATAGTTGCTATTATATTATACAATTGATATGCAAAATATTTCATCTGCATATAACTTAAATAGATATGTTCCTGATTGCATACTAATATTTTGTTCAGTTACCTTTTTTTTTTTTCTTTTTGGCATAAACTGAAGCATTACACAAATACAGATTCATCTTATAATATCCAGTACATTACACACTTGCTAATACTTAAACAGGTATTGTACCTTATAATGCAACTTTGGACTACTGCAAAAAACTACTTAATAGTAACCTACACAATTGCTAAAATGATAAAAGACCCTTACTAATGAAAAATTTCCAAAATATACTTACCAATATATAATACAATTACTGATCTATTACAATTGCAAATACATTAAACAATGTATCTGCAACTGTTGAGATACATTAAACAATGTATTGCACCAGAGCACACTACTAATGTACTACCATAGACATGGAGCATTCTAGTTTCTATAATCTTTGTGCAATTACAAATGGGCTATCCCTCGTATCCATTTACAGTATTCCCTTAATAAACTGATTATACTGAAATTGCCTATGCTAAGAGTATTTATCTGCACAACAGTCAATAATGCTTTTTAGCCGCATGGTTGCATACTTATTATAATGGAGGCTCTTGTACCACATGGGCTTTGCATGCCACTGTTAAAACTCCGCTGTGCCACACTATGGCATATGTGCCGTGGGTTGGTCATCCCTAGGCATAATCATTCATTTATTTATTTAAGTGCGCTTAGACTCTTACATAGCTAAAAATTTACATCAGCGAAATTAATAAAATGTCTGAATTTCTTTATTGAAAATATCAAAATATATACCTTTATGATATGGGCATATAAACTACAGACCTAACACATTGTTTTCTGTTTATTTATTTTATTTGAATGACTGAATTTAGAACAATGTCTAAAAGAAATAAAATTCCTAAAAGCAAATAAAATGACTTTCATTCCTATGCAACAAACTAGCATGAACTTTATACTTCTGTAAATAATAAATGAAATGAATTTCCTCAAACTAATTATCAAATGTAAAATAATGGCAGCCACATTTGAAGTTTTAAAAGTTTAAATAATATACTGAATACCATCATAAAGATATTCACTTTTTACAATACAGAACAAATGCAATATACCATAAATTTATAGACATAATTTTCATTCAAATAACCTGAAATATAATTTTAAAAAGCATTGCAGCCATAAAAAATATTATTTATAGTTAGCAACTTTCTAATAATGCCATGTAAGCATCTAATATTTATAAAAAATATCTGAATTTGACTGATTTACCAGTTTAGGCCAATCAGTTTTCTATCTATGCAAATTCCAAAGCAAGAGAATATAAAATAACTTCCCTGAAATATTCTAACAAATTATCTGAATTACTACAAAAAATTTACTTAAAGTATTATTATAAATATGCATGAATATATTTTTAATTTTGTTTTATAGTTATAAAATTGTTAATAATAATAATATATATGTATAATTGCTATATAATAATTAGATACATAATTGTTTAAGTTCTATAATTATATAATTGTCATAGTTATGTAACTTATAGTGCATGTCTATAACAAATGATACACCCATTCATAATTTGTGAGCAGCTCAAGCAGTAAAGGCGATGTTAAATTTTGAACCTCTGCAACTCTGGACACAAATTTAATGAAATTTGACAATTATCTCTCTGAAGTTTCTTTAATCTTTGATTGTGCGACTTCTTACAGCAAAATTAAACACTAATTTCCATTTTTTTATTATTTATTTATTTTTGCTGTTAAGGTTATACAATAACAAAATAAATACAAATACTATAATAAAAATAGGCAATTAAAAAAGATTTACACTGTGAAAAATAAAGCATTTAGCAGTAATCATCTTTAGTTTAGAAATTATCTATAGTAACTTTTTAGGAACATTATATATATATCACTACTCTAAACCTAAAAAACATTTTTTATTGTTATTATTCTCTTTGAAAATAAACTTTGTTGGCTGATTCAACTTGAATTAATTAGAAACATGTAAAATATACCCATATTATTTTTTAAAATTTTTATATGAACACCAGTAGAAATTTTTCTACCCACTCATAAAAAGCAGAATATTTAATATACAGGGTTACTATAAAAGATTCATCGGGGTTCTAAGTAGTGCATATGGTAAAGTACAGGGGGAAAAAAAATGAGTGCCACATGACGTGAAAAAATTTTCTACTATTTCTGATATATTTTCTACTGTTTAATATCTGCTTTTCTTGTTTGAAAATTTTTCTACTATTTCTGATATGTTTTATATGCTTTTCTTGTTACATGATATGCATTCAAACAATATTCCAAATTCTGTTTACTACATGCATTATAAAATTTTTTTGCTGGTGGTCACCAAAGTAACTGTAATGCAGTCTTGAAGTTTCTCTACTATTGCAGTACTACAGGAACATAAACATTGTCTTTGGTGTGAAACTTAAAGATCTTCTGCCCATCTAAACAATACTAAATCAGCTTCCCCATGCGACATCTTAGCAGCTCATCATTCAGGTAGTAATGTACCTCATGCAAAGGCGATGAAGACCCATTTTGCTGAAATTTTCCAAATCTTCTTTTATTTGAGAAAATTATCCCAATTACAACACATTAAGTGACAACAAACACTTCACAGCATTCTTGATGGGAGAAAAAAAAACTGATTCACCCATGTTTATGAAATTGCACAGAAAATGCTAAGATTGGTAAATCCTATTTCTATTTAATAAACACATGGCAATTTTCTATGTCTCATATTCAGACATTGGATTGGCACCAGAAGCAGTACAGCTGTGCTGAATCACAAGATGTTTTGGAATTCAGGATGGAGATAGAGATAAAAATAAAACTTGGAATGTAGGAAGAAAAGAGTCAGAAAAATTGCACCAGGTGGCAAAAATTCTTGTGTAGGTGCTGTCCAGACATTGAGAGGGTTTACAACTACACATATATTTCTTGATTAATCATCTGCTCTAAATGTTACAATTGCAAACTGTATAGTTTCACTTGTAACTGCCATCACGAAATCTTTCAAACCGTTGGCTGTAGAACATCAAATTCATAGTCAGCCCATGACCAGTTGGTTTCTGTGAGCTATACATGGAAATGTAATTACACCCATTGTTTAGTTAAAAACACGTAGTCATCCAGGATTCTTACCATTGCACAGGTAATCAGTGTTCTTGAATCATACTGATACCACTGCAGAATGCTGACAATTTGATAAACTTGCTATATATAATAACAATAGATAAACACTCAGCATATGCTAAAGCATTAAAATATTTTCTGCTGTTAATTCTCCAGTTTGAAAATGGAACTCATATCTATTGCAGTGTGTCACAAGAAAGTCTGCACTCATGCATTTAAAAATTTTAACACTCCATCGGCTGTGTTGATCTGACAGATACAGGCATGTCAAAATCTCTGTTTTTGTCCCCTTAAACTTCTTCTCACAACCTTGACCTTATCAGTATCTGCCCAACTGGCCACCCCCTCCTTCGGAATGCAGTAACAACCAGTTCAGTGTAGGAGTATTTCCTGTTTTTAAGCTTATTTGAAAATTTGTATGTGTCGGATACATGTGCCTAATAACATTTGTCTCCTGAAGCTTTATGGAAGTATCGAGATTTCTGACAGATTTTTGATTTATTTTTCCCATGATGAGTGCTAAAAGCTTTTTAGATTTGAATAATCAAAAAGACCTTGACCTAATCCATAATATTCTGTTTATTGATGGAAATGAGGAATTAAATGCTGAAGAATTTGATGAAAGTGATGATGAAGAAGTTGATATTTTAGAAACATTTGAAGTGGATTCTGAAAGTATTGAAAGTGATTATAATGACTCAGAACTTGATGATGATGCTAACAATAGTGATTTTTATGTAGGAAAAGACAAAAGCACTAAATGGGCAAAATCGCCCGGAAGAAAAAATGTCAAAGTTAAATCGCAGAATATTATCAAAAAATTACCTGGAGTAATTGGAAATGCGAAAGGTATAAAAACTATATACAACTCTTGGAACTTTTTTTTTCTGATGAAATACTGGAAATAATTGTGAAATACACTAACAAATACATTTCTACAATTTCTGATCTATTTAGTAGAGAAAGAGATGCAAGACTAACAGATATCATTGAAATTAAAGCATTTATAGGTTTACTTGTATTAGCTGACGCTTTGCGAAGTAATCGACAAATTTTGGAAGAACTGTGGTTTACTGATGGAATGGGTATTGAGATGTTTAGAACGGTAATGAGTCTGAAGCGATTTAAATTTCTCCTAAGATGCTGTAGATTTGATGATAAAGAGATGAGGAACGAGAGAAGGAAAACAGATAAATTAGCACCTATTAGAGAAATTTGTGGGAAAATGTAAGCATAATTATTGTGTAGGACAAAATGTTACGATCAATGAGAAATTAGAAGGTTTTAGAGAAAGATGCCCTTTTCGCCAGTACATTCCATCAAAACCAAATGAATATGGCATTAAAATTTTTGCAGTAGTTGATGCTAAAACACTTTATACATTCAATTTAGAAATATATGCCGAAAAACAGCCCAAAGGTCTATTTACTGTCAGTAATTCCCCACTAGATGTTGTTCTGCGATTATCGGAACCAATTTTCAACAGTGGTCACAATATCAATGCAGATAATTGGTTTACCTCTATTGATGTTGTAACAGCCCTAAAAGATAAAAAACTTTCTTGTGTTGGAACAATAAGAAAGAATAAAAAAGAAATACCTCCCTGTTTTGTGAAATCTAAAGGAAAAGAAGTATATTCAAGCTTATTTGGTTTTTCTAAAAACTGCACTTTAGTTTCATATGTACCGAAAAAAGGCAAAAATTTTTTGCTTGTACCAAGTATGCACTTTGATGATGCTATAGATGCAGACACTGGAGATGAAAAAAATCCAGATATAATCACATTTTATAATGATAAAAAATGCGGTGTTGATGCCCTGGATAAGATGTGTGGAACTTATAATTGCGCTCACAATATAAGGAGGTGGTTGATGATAGTATTTTATCCGATGCTAAATATTTCAGCTATAAATGGACCAGTTGTATTTTGGGGAAATCAGAATACTGTTCAGAACAGGAGAGAGTATTTGAAAATATTGATGAAGGAATTAGTCAATGAAGAAGTTGTTAGAGGCATGACTAAACACAGTTTATCGAAGGATTTGCAAATGAAACTTCAAACCTACAGACCAACTGCTGAAGAAGAAAAAAAAAGCAAAGGTTCCCAGTAACCAAAATAAATGCAAAAGGTGCTCTACATGTCAAACAAATAAGAAAAGTAGATTGACCCAATATTCCTGCATAAAATGTGCTGAATATTTTTGTTTGGAACATGCAGTAATGATATGTCAGAAGTGTTCAAATGAAAATCAAACTTAAATTTAGAATCAATTATAGTAGATAAGTATAACTGATTTATTTTGTCATTTTATATTACGTATTTTTCTGCGATATTAATTATTTGTGAACAACAGTCATATTTTAATTTTTTTTAATTGTATTAAAATGTTTCATTGTGTGTGTTTTTAAACGACATTTTAACTTGTGTAATAGTAATTGTAAATAATAAATAAAAATATTTAAAAATTAAAAAAAGAAAGAAAGGTCTGGGTGTAAAAGCCTGGACCTAAAAAGAATAAAAATAGAAGATTTAAAGTAATACAGATCACCAGAAAACACGTAAATAGAGATTTATTTGACAGATACAGTGCGCTCGATGCCGCAAGTTTCGAGACGCGGCCAACGGAGTGTTAAATATTAAGTTATGTTACCTGAGTACGAAAAACAAGCGTAATCCATACCTTTGTACTCGCAGGACTTTGACTTCAAAACCCAATGAATTGTTTATAAAAACTTTGAGAAACTTCATGTAATTTGCAGGAAAAGAATTAGATAATTTATTCTTTAATTGAAATCGCTAAAATAATTTTAAGTTTCACTAACCTCTGCCCAAATTCTTGCAGCAATAAACAGTGTCTTTATTCTGTGATCAAATGAACATAGTGCTTTCAGAAAGCCTGACATTTTATGAACATGCTCTGTATGCTTTCCTAAATACATCATTTCACAGGCAACACGTGTGTATGGTTCTATGAAACAGATCTTTGACTTTCTTACAGACATTTCCTCATCAAAAGGCAGTACATCATACTTTGTTAATTCTGTTAAAAAAAGCAAAATATAACTTCAGAATGATAAAACCTATATTTCAATATACAGGTAATCCTCAACTTGCAATGACTAATGTTTACTATGATGAAATACCAAGATTAAATATTGCCATCATACACATTACATATAGTGTTTTCTGCACAAGTAAAGTAGTATGACAATTGAAATACATCTACACTTACAACATATGCTATGTGGCATTTGCCAATATTGATAAATTTTCATTATTTACTTATTGTGGTAACTAGTAGAACATTCTAAAGAGGTAAAATGTTTTCAAAAAGATGCAAAGCAATTACTGTATATCTCCAGAGATACCACAAGCAAATAATGAAACATATACATATCAGTAAATATAAAAACAAAATGTTTTAAAATGATGCGATGCAGTTATTGTATATCTCCAGAGATAGCACAAGCAAATAATGAAAAATATACATATCAGTAAATACGAAAACTAAACAACATTCACAAAAATCATAGAGTACATTGTTTAAGTGTAGGAGCAAAAAGCCGCAGAACAAAACCATTCACCACTGCTCAGACCCATCCACTTCTAGTGTTTTTCAGTCTTTAGTGTGTCAGTATATTAATTTCATTGTCAGTTTTTGTAAGTTGGTTGGTCAGTTTGGTGTGCCGATAGCATATTCCTCTGAATTTATTAGCTATTCAATGGAGTATGCAGCCTATTTGATAATTTAAAAATTTGTGAAGATAAGTACAACAAACAAATATTTAATGCTAGTAAAATTTTGCTTTATTAATTTAAAATTCAATAAAATTTACAGCTATATATGTAGGAGAAGAAGCTGTTAGTTCTGATTTTGAAACTTCTGAAAACAAACTTCTGGGGGGGGGAACTAACAGAAATGATAAAGATGGAGGTTGTTTGTTCATCATTTATCACCAGTTTGTTCATCAGATATTTAATGTAAATAAATCCAGAATGTTTTGAAAATGAATGACAGAATGAACTTACATCCTGTAAGCAGCTGCATGAACACCTGCTTTTCAACCAATTAAAGACAGAATTATGCTTCTTCTATGCGGAAATTATGCTAATTTAAAATTATTTTTTATTTAGTATTATTTCAGAAAATTCCAGAGATTAAAAAAATACTGAGATGAATAATTTACAGATTTACAACAGCAATAATTAATTCTAAGGATTGAATGACAGTTGTTTTAATCAAAGACTGGTACTGAAACCATTTTATTTCAGAATTATGTACTTGAAAAAACATTCTTTTCAAAATTCTTTTGTTGCTTGATACTGCTCCGCCGCATCCTATTCATGTTTGCGATTTAAACGAAAATATAAATGATATACATCTGCCACCCAATACAACTGTGATTCAATCTATGGTCCAAGATTTGATTGCTATATTGAAATTATATTATCTAATAATTACATTATCTCAAGAAATAAGAGCAGTTCTAAACAACACTATAAACAACATTACATGATTTGGAGATGTACCTAGAACACTGAAACTTTATGGGAAACAGTCTGAGAACAATGCACGCAAGGAATTTGGGAAATGCTGCTACCCCAGAAAACACTAGAAGTGTAAACTGAAAATGATATGATATTTTGGAACTTTCGTTGAAGTGTGGTTTGAAATAGCATGAATGCTGAATTTAACATCAGTATAGAAAATGTAGAAGAATTAATGGGCCAAAAAGATGGGTGAACAACAAGAAAGATTAAGAAAAGTCCCCCGCCAAAAAAAAGGTATTTACTAGTTATTAGTAATTTACAACAGGAGTAATTCCAAGTCTTCCCAAAAAGTATTCACTACAAACATATCTGGAACATTTATTTTTAAATAAAAGCAGATTAATACTTTTTAAATAAAGATTTCAGCCACTTGAAAATATAGATCAAAATATATATTCTTTTGCAGAAGTGGATAGCAAATTCAAAATGCAGTCAGACATTATTATATAATAAATAGACTAGCGGGTGGGAAGACAGCATTAACAAACTGATTAAAAAAATTACTCGTGGTTTCAATAAATCATCCAAATATATAAATCTGCTTACTTTTGATCAAAGATATTTATACTTTTTGTGTTTTTGATCATGTTAACTAATTTAAAGATTGATTATGAGTTGATTATTAAAATACAGTACAAAATTCGAGATCTGGACGTCCAATATTTGGAATGATCCAAAATCCGGACCTCAAAGCCAGCACCAACTTTTTTTTTCTAATTTTACTTATTTTTTAAATTTTTACTTTTTTTTATTTTATTTTATTTTTTTGTATGCTTTACGCATGCGCATTTGATCC
>KK115725.1:463186-482878 GCA_000611955.2 Stegodyphus mimosarum
ATAATAAAACGTGGAGAGCCCAGATTCTTAATTTCACTTCGGCACTAAATAAAATACATTGTTATTAAAGAAACAATCATTTTAGGATAAATTTGTATCTTCAATAATTTCGCTTTGTTGCTGCGTTTCTGCTTGGCATACATCTCAAACTGAAACATTATACATAGAAACACCATTGATTTTACACCTACTAACATTTATATCTCTGACGCCAACCTGGCGATTCATTGTTTACTATATTTTGCTT
This sequence comes from Stegodyphus mimosarum, assembly GCA_000611955.2. Taxonomy (NCBI): domain Eukaryota; kingdom Metazoa; phylum Arthropoda; class Arachnida; order Araneae; family Eresidae; genus Stegodyphus; species Stegodyphus mimosarum. The sequence continues at coordinate 463,434 of KK115725.1, forward strand.
TCATCACTGCATTTTTATCAACACATGACAACTTGAGTAATGACTCATGTACCGATGCCTAAACAATTTTTTTATGTTAGTAACTGAATAATAAAGAGTATGGTTGACAATACGCTTAGCGCTGTTTACAAATTTAAGATAAATGCGCTAAGAAATGTTGACGAGGAAAAATTTAACAAAGATTTCTTTCCATATGCTAAAAATAGATTTTGTTAATGATACTCATAGGCCAAAAGATTACATTTAGTGCTATTTGAATTAAGAATAACTGATTTGTTATTCACATAAACACAGAACCAGTACCATGGCTCGTATGGTTGCACTGGTCGGCAGAATTTAGGTAAGACAAAGCTAGGCACTTGGTAGCAAAATTTAGGACTGAATCATGCGGTAAGATATCTAGCAACAGCCCTAAATAAACCTTAAGTATATGTGGGAATTTATTTATTCAGGACTCGAATAAGCCTTAAGCATGTTCAAGAAATAGACATAAGTATAATAAATAACTACACTAATGCAATTCAGGCTCAATTGTCTCAGTGCACGATAGAACCGAGATAAAATTTAGCTGAACAACTTGTCATTAGTCGCCAATCTCACGATACATAGCCAAATATGTATAGTGCACGACAGCTAAGTTTTATGGTGATAGCCGCGAACTTTAAAGATTTTCGGATATTGCAAAACAAAGGTGAAATTTTTCAATTAATGGATTTTGTGAAGAAATGCGGAGAAGGGTTAATAAATTAAGATGATATGAAAGAAGTTTTTCATTGTGATGGCAATGCTCATCAATCAATTAATGGATGGCAAAATCTGTAGTTATGATTCTAAATCCAGAAAATACCACTACCGATAGTGAAGAAAGTGACAGAGAGGTTACTGAAAACGAAAAATTTTGATTGACAAGTTAGTTGGAATTCTCAAGACAGCGATTACAGAACTTCAACAATGTACCTGAACAAGAAATTATGTCTGTCTACAGAATTAAAAGAGATTAAACAACTTACATTGAAAAAAATGTTTAATGAAGTAAACAAGTAAATATTACACTTTTTTTGTAAATTTTGATACCCTTTAGATCATAAATACTTAATTATTTCATAAATCATGATTTCATATTTTTATAATTTCTACATGCCATCTTACTAGATTCAAACTGTTGATCTAATATCCGGAATCGCGGAAGCCCCGATGAGTCCGGATCTCGGATTTTGTACTGTATGTATCTATAGCTTGTTTATGCGCATATATATACATATACATATATACATATATATATACACACACACATATACATATATATATATACACAGGGTAGTTATAAAGAAACTTTGCCAACATCTGCAGTTCTAGCATCCTTTCCGGTTAATGGATGGAGATGAGATTGCAAGTATAGTTATTCGGAGGTATGCACTGAAGATTCTGTGAATGGCAACACAGGGGTGTTCACGGTTATGGTTATAGTTACAGAAACTCGAAAATGTCGGACGACAATGGCAACTTTTTTTCAGTCGCAAAATGTTCAGCGCATGCGAAAACCCTAAATAGCATTTGAACGGTATTGATATGTCCAAAAACAGGCGTGCTATGTATACACAAAAAAAAGATTTCTGAAAACTGGCCAACAAAATACGATCTGAGCGCCCGCAGAAAATTTGCATATGACAGAGGCAAGATACCAATCACAGAATGCAGATTGTCAGATTTTCAGCATAGGAAACCAATAAAATGCCAGCGGAGTATGCAAAGTCGTCATTTGGGGTACTCGCACATGGCAACTAAATAACTCTTTCTGGGAAAGTTCATAGTGAATTGATAAAGCTGTATAATCAAAATGGGATGAACACTGTAAAAGCTTTGCGTGTGTCTTGCCAAAATTATCTCTAACGACATGGCCCATGTACTCCGCAAGCTCTGCATGATTTAGTGCACAAATTTGAAGGTACAGGCTGCAAACCGTGCTCCGGACAGCCAACAGTTTCTGAGGACATTGTTACGGAAGCGCATCCCACAGTGACTGCAGGATACAGGGAATGGATGGACGAGGAGCATTTCAAATTAAATGGCAACACCAAGAATTGTGTGCACTGGGCAGAGATGAATCTTCACACTGCGGCGCTAGTACCATTATTTGATGCCAAAGTAACTGTGTTGTGTGGCATTACAGCCACATTTGTTCTTGGCCCATTCCTTGAGGAAGTGATACCGACGGGCCAGGTAACATGCTATATAATAGGCTCTTGGGATAGAGACTTCCTGGAAAATTATGTACTATTGTGTAGGTGGAATGCACTCAATGACATCATTTGGATGCAAGATGGTATACCTCCACATATAGCGAGGTCTATTAAAGGGGTCTTGGAACATCATTTTGATGATCGCATCATCTCATGCTTTATCCTTTTCCATGGCCTCCGCGATCCCCCGATCTTATGGCTGCCGATTTCTGGTTTTACAGATATCTCAATCCAGAGTTTACCTGTGCAATCTGCAAACTTTGTCAGATTTAAAGGGTTCTATTTGGCATGAGATTACCAAACATTCCTCATGCCATGTTGTGTTCAGTGGTATTGTCCACTGGCTCCCGCTTGGAATGCATACTTGCCTGTGATGGCAGCACCCATGTGAAAATTGTTTGATCTAAATAAAGGTATTCGTTTGTTTGATGTGTGTTGTCATTACTGATCGGTGTCTTGTTTCTCTCGTATGCAAATTTTCTGCATGCGCCCAGATCGTGTTTCATTTGGCCTGTTTTCAGAACTCTTTTTTGTGTATGCATAACACGTCCGTTTTTGGACATATCGGTCCCATTCCAAAGTTATTTAGGTTTTTTGCAAGTGCTGAACATTTTGCGGCTGAAAAAAGTTGGCATTGCCATTCGACATTTTCGAGTTTCTGTAACTGTAACCGTAACTGTGAGAACTCCTGTATTGCTATTCACAGATTCTCGAGTGCATACCTCCGAATAACTATATATGCACTCTCATCTCATCAGTTAACCAGAATGGACGCTAGAAATGCAGATGTTGGCAAAGTTTCTTTATGAGCAACAAATTATGCAAAAATGTTATGCAGTTTTATACACCCGTTTTATATTAAACAAAATCCTAATTTCCTAATTCATAAAACTATTATCATAGTTATTAAGAATTAAAAAAAAAGTCCTCGAGTTAAGTGAAAACTGATTTATGATGACTACATTCATCACAAGTTGAGGATTATCTGTAAAATGTTAAAACCAATTAACAGATACTTGTTCATTACAGAGCATAAAATAATTTAGAACATTTTATACATAAACTATCAAACATTTAAAATTACAACAAACTCTTGTCTTTTAAAAAATGCAAAGTGGGCTTATAACCACTACTTGAGAAAAGTTGTCAATATATTAACATTCAGATAAATATATACATGAATAAAAAGAACTACCTTAACAGAACTCATTCTGTAAATAAAATATTTATGATTTCAGGGTGCTTCATTAAAACAACGTTCACTTTTTTTTAACTTCTATATCATTCAATTTCATAAAAAAAAACCCCACAAATATACAATATTAAATAATAATGTGATAGTCTCCTTATTGATAATGCATTACTTGGAATAGTAATGCATTATCAATAAGGTGCCTCATTTTTAGCAGTGTATAGTTAATTACAATATTTAATAACTATACACTGTTAAAAATGAGGGGCTATGTCAAAATTAATATGAAATTATAATATACCCTCTAATTTTTGTGAGCAACCCATACTGATTCAGAAGAATGTATGGAACTATTTTCAGTCTTAAGCTATTAAAAAGAAAAGATACGAAGCATATAACTATAAAAATTAGAATTAAAACTATTTTTACCTTTAGCAAGGCATTTGCGGATTTCAAATAAAATTGGATTTTTTATACTGCAGTTTGTTTGCAAGGCAAAGTTTAGATTAGATGTACTAACTGCAAGATCACAAGAGTAAGATCCATATAGAGTAACACTAATTCCTGCACAAGAAAAATAAGAATAGATTCCATTACACATTGTATACTTGATTATGCTTACATTTTTTAAGATTTAATATTAAAATAAAATTAGACAAATATAGATAGATTTATTAAAATATACTTCAAGAAATTGAAGAAAAATAGTATATAAAATTAAGTTAAATGAAAAAATTAATGAAATTCTGTTTACAGACTTATTTCCCTCATCACAAAAATAAATGTAAAGACCAACTAAGAAAGTTTTTCAAGCATTATTCACAAAATGTTTGAAAGAAACTTTCAATACAGTTTTTAAAATCTCTGTGATTGCCTATTAATTTTTTAATTACATTCACTTTTTTTTTAAATTTAACTATTGTATGTTTTATTTTCATTCACCATATTCTGTATAATCTTGCATTACTCAATTTGATAATCACTGGATAAATAAAAATTTCTTCCAACTTCATGAAAAAAAAAAATTCATCTAAATGGCTCAATTTTTCTATATTTAAATTCTTTCTTTTTTCAAACATTTAAATCCTTTTCACAAAGTCTATCTTTTCATTAATATATAAGTCCTGTTTACCATTTTTTGCAATATCTATAAACATTCTGTATAATGTTTATATATAATGCTTGCTACATATTACTGTAATTACACACACATCTCAGAGAAACAAGCATATTGTTTTTCATCTTAGTCTTCAGAAAAGGCCACATGTTGTTTACTGCTAAAGAATGGAAAGAAATATTAAGATGAAAACCTTTTTCCCTAATCCACTAACAACTACTTTCACTTTACATTAACAACTTTTTCATGCTAATATAAAAAAGCTTTTTTCATATAATCTACATTTTTTTTAACATACTGCAATTCTGATCAACAACAGCAATTTTTATTGTATCAACTTTGATTACATTTCATCACTGATCAAAATCGGTTATTATTATTTTTTTTCTATTTTCTAAGAAACTTACCAAAGCTGATTTTATACATTTTATTATTCCTCCCTCCTCAGATTGTTCAATATACTTTACTATATGCTTGTGTATTCCATATATATTCCATTAAGGTGTTTTATTAGAACATATGTGAACTTTTCCCAATATATGAACCCTTGATGGCCTATCTGCTCAACCAACTGAAATAAAATTTCAGATATTGCTATTTGAAGGTATGCACTGGAGATAAGGATGATTTAAAACAACAGAGCTCTGGTCATTATGGTCACAATGAAATAATTTCAAAATTTTTCAGCACATTGAAAATGGCATTGGAACAATACACATGTGATGAAAATTGCTAGTGTTAAGAAGTATTTCCAAAGAACAACATTGTAAAGGACCAATGACAACACAAGAAAGGTGATGGCAAAAGCTCTTTTTGGAATTACAAGTTTTCAATGTGCCCACCTTCGCAGACAAGAATTCACTGCATGCAGGGTACTGTTGGCAACAATAAAATATATAACATAGCAGAAGTAATCTGTATAACTTCTTATTTTATGGTACCTTTCAGTTCTGACAGATCTCATGGATCTGATGTGTACATCTTAGATTTCAGATGACCTCAGGACCATCTGATAGCCCATATCCATCATAGTGAGGTCGGGGATCACAGTGAGCAAGAAGCTGCAAAATTATGGAAGATCTTGAAACATAGTACACACTGAAAACTTGTAATTCCAATAAAAGTTTTCTTCCCTCTCCTCTCTTGTATTGTCACTGGTCCTTTACATTGTTCTTCTTTGCAAATATTTTATGGTGGCAGTTTTCGTCATATGTGTATCATTCCAATGTCATTTATGTTTTTTCAATGCACCAATCAATTTGTGCAAGAAAAAGTTGGTGTCGCCATCCGAAAATTTCGAAATTTTTTTACTGTAACTGTAGCCATGAAATCTCAACTCTTTTAAATCATAATCTCCAGCGCACACCTTCAAATAATCCAATACAAATGCTGTATATTTGAAGAAAAATATGACGTTAAGTGCACTTCAGAACCTGAATTATATATATGAATTATAAGTAATTAGTGGAATTTTTTCAATTTATAATATCCAGTTTAACAAATGTCAATCGGTGGTGTAGTTACAGCTTCTGCCGGCTGGGGGTGTCCCTGAGTTTGCCACCCATCTTGATACACAGACAAGTCAAAATGACATAAGAAAAACCTTTTAATTCCAACATTTCAAAACTATATTATTTTGTTTGTTTTTTGTCTGCAAAACCATCAATCACATTGTAAAGGTCTTAGTTGCTTGAGCTACTATTACACAGACTGCACAGAAAGATTTCTTAAATGCAGAATAAACATTTTTACTTCCTAAATGACTTTTAGAAATTTCATCTAAATACCAACATTGTGAGAACAATTTTAATTGTAAGAAAATTTATAATAGTATTACAGTATCTGAACTGTGTTTCGGAGATTGTATTTACTTTGTTCTGGAAAATGTAATTACTTTGTTTGTAATAATTTTTTTATGGAGAGGGTATTATTGATAAACTCCAAAAATTCAAAAGACGCATTCTTGTTTTTTTGCTTTCTCTAGCAATGAAAGAAGAAAATTCTGAAACACTTCTCTCTTTGAAAGGAAATTTTCCTTATTAATGTACCATGATCATAATTCAGCTGATATTCATAATTCATACAAAAGTTCCAAATGAATAAAAAAAGTTATAATAAGAGTATAAAGCTGTTGAAATCTCATCGTGATTTAATTGAATGTTTTATCTTGAGTAAAAGCTATTGTTCTCAATTTAATTCCACATGCAATTCAGAATCTCATTATTCTTTACCTGTCTTAATAAAACAAATTATCAATCCCTATCAAATTGTGTTTCACGTGAAAAATGATGCCCCCAAAATACATTCCCATGGCAGACCACCCCCTCCATCTATGCCATTAATATCAATGAGACTAATGTCAAATTTATGAATTAAACATGTTTGAGAAAAGCTCAACACTGCACTAGAAGGGTAGAGCTGCTACCAGGCGTAACCATTAAGTATGTAAACAGTTTATTGGAAATTTATTTTCAGAATAAAGCAGTCAAATTCTTTGTTTTTCGTTAGCTTCGTTAAGATTTATAATTACCAGTCTTTATGTTAATTTAGTGTTGTTATGAATATTTCAGAATAAAACATTTGGACATGCAGAGATATGGAATACTGACTGAAAAACAACAGTCATGCTTTGAAGATATCACTTGAAACTACAAACCATTTTTATCACATCCACTGTAAAGTACTGAACATATCTCCCAATGTTTGGCTAAGTGCCATGCAACTCATCAGTGGATCATAATAAATTTGTTTTGGGGGCCTCAAGATCCACAGATGTGCCACAACAATGTTCACATTTGTGGCCGCATGTACCACTTATGGGTACCTTTTCTGCAGTTTTATATGGGAACATAAATTTCTTCAGCCTCCAAATTGCTCTGCTCAAATTGGTCCACACTACAAAACATCTTAATTTCATAAATGTATTTGTTTAATACTCATGAGAATGTACAAAGTTCCAAAGTTTTGGAAATAATAATTTTGTTTAATCCCAAAATGATGTTGAAAATATATTAATTTGTACTGCAATATTCTTAGAAAGCACAGGGTATGAGGCAAAAAATAAAATTGATATAAAATACCATGTTGCATCCTATACATAATAACCTGCATTCTTTTTTCAGACTTATAAATTAAAAATATAATTAGGTTTGAGATTTGGAATGATCTAACACAAATGCTATGCATAAACATCTAGAGAAATATAATGTAAGTTTGCAGATCACAGCCTGAATTATATATGAAGATGACAGCCTATACATGAATGTCTAGCATATGTACATACTGTAACACAAGAGCATCTGACTTGGATGAATAAACAGACCAGCGGTCTTTTAAATATTTATCTTAAAACTTAATACAGAATTCTTGAGTAATAAAAGTAAAACATTATTTCAACACAGCCATACACACAAAACTACCGCTTCAAGCGGCCCTGAACAGTCACGTGGTGTGACTTATCTACAGCTCCATCTAAAACAAAAACTTCTTTCTCCCTTTTACGTTTTACATTCGAAAGGAAACCGCACAGGGGGGTTCCTTATGAGTTCCTTCTGTAGAAAATTGCTTTGTGGTCATTCACTGGATGATAGTTCGCACGGAAACCACACAAGGAGTGCCCTTAACACACTTCCATAGTTAACGTAGTTAATTTACCTGAAGATTAGTTCTGTTGAAAACAGGAAGTCTTCTAATGTAAAACAGATGATCCTCACCTGAGGATAGTTACAACCTCTTCCCTCCCCGGAGAGAGGGTTTGCAAAATTCCAATATCTCTTACTTAAATATCACTGCTAGATACACAAAGAGTCAACACTAAATAATGAATTAAACACAAAAAAAAAAAATTATACTATGCTGGGTTAAGTACCAAGGATAAAACAATAGGAACTTATATTGAGGCCAGTGTAAAAAAGCACATAAACAAATACTAAGAACTAATTTAATCACACATATACAAAATAGGATTTTACAGTTTTTCTAAAAACATGTATATACGATATACATTCTTAAATCTAATATCGATTATGCATCTAGCCAGGCTGAAATGGAAAGCCTTGCAGATATATGATTATCAGTTTCTGGTAATCTCTCTGCGGAGACCCAAAACTTGATCCTGAACTACTGCACTTGGCCTCAAAATAATCATACATATTTGATCTGGTATTAACATAAGAAAAATCCACTTCATTATAAGTTTAATTTACATCATTCATGAAGTAACTATAATTATTCTATTTAGACACCTCAGTATAAGGCTGTAACACAACTAAATGACAAACTGTGGATCTTTCTGTTTTCCCTGGTAAATTTACAATACATTTTGTTTTGGAATAACCACTTCTGAAATTTTCACTCTGTCAAATCTACCGTGAATTTTTCTGGTTGGTACGAGGCCCAATTTGGCATAAATAAAGTTCCTTGTTTTTGCCGAATTTCTTTAGAAATTTCCATTCTGATGGAAGGTTTTTAGTAATGCATGCACTTCAATAACAGAAGTGATATCTTCTAATGGATCTGTCTCTGAATATGTGGAGAATAAACAAGGTGCGGTTAATATATTTTTCTTTTCCCTAAGTGTGGTGGGCAAAGGTCCGCATGTAATTACGTTTTTCTCTTGAACTGCTTCAGGAGTGACCTGAGGTTCTTATTGTCCAGGTCTAACTAGCACTTCGTTTTCTGTTAGATAATTCTTTTCTAAGGCAAAGTTTTGAGAGTCTAAACCTGCTAAATAAACGGGTGATTTTTTCTCATCATTACTTTCTCTTTGTAAGTGAGAATTTCGAGTCGTGTCTAATGAATGAAAAGTCAAGCAGGAGCAATTTTACCTTCCCACCCCCCGTTCTTTTATTTGGGACGAAAGGTTTCTTTCTTCTATACCGAGGGGCAAAACGTCCTCTATGGTCATCGGCTTTTCTTTAGGTAAACTAGCTTTGCTTTTTGGTAGCAGGATTTCCGGAAAGGGTTTGATCGCCTCCTTGACGGAGGACAAAATTTCCCCGTTAGCTATGCACCTGCCATCTTTGTGCATTTCATTGTGTTTTTCCCCCATTTTCAGTTTTGGCACTAACAGCTTTGCGGTTTCTTTGATGTTGACTTTTGTACATCGGTTCTTCACAAAAGACTCCTTCATTTTGATTACCTGCTAATTTTTCTACAATCCATTTTCCGAGTAAATAGAGTCTGATTTCCAAACCTTTCCTGTCGACTGTAGTTTGTAACTTTAATTTCGTTAATTCAAACTCCCTTTCTTCTCTTCTAATTCTATCTTGCCTCTTATCTTCTCTCTTCTTGCCTTTTAATTCTTTCCTGCCTCCCTTCTTCTTGTCTCCTAATTCTTTACTGCCTCTTTTCCTCTTCTCTCTCAAGCCTCATTGAAGTGATATTTTCCAACAGATTTTTCACAAGTTCCTCCTCATAGGCTTCATTTCTCCTAATCCGTTGTATTAGAGGCAATGTCCTAATCTCAGGTCCGACCTCTTCCCTTAACGCTTCAGCCAAAGTTAAAAGGTCCTCTTTTCTAGCTTTTGCTAAGAATGCCATGATAAAAGCCCAAAATATGATAACAGTCTAACAATTCTAGCTCTCTCTCATTATATATATAATTGTTTTAAACAAATATCAGATTCAAATATGAGAAGCAAAATTGAACTCTTAATTTTTTCACAACATACTCTATGAATCTAAACACAAATGCAAGACAATTTACATGGTAATATACACATTATGAGTTCAAATATAATTTGTTTACTTGAGAGCTTATGATATTACACATAATATTAACCTTTTAAATGCTTTAAATTAAGTTGCATTAACTCAAATGCTTATGATAATACAATATACTATACTCTCATCAAAATTCCAAAGTATATTAAAAAGTATGCATTCCAAGGTAAATTAAATTTAAAAAAAAAAAACATATATATGCTCATAACTAAACATTCATATAACAACAGTTAAAACGTAAGATACTAGAGTTTTCTAACGTTTCCCTTTTACACGTTTGACAGAAAAAATGGTTCAGTTCTTACACAAATAATGTTTTACACACCTTAATTCAAAATTCTAACATTTAAGATATTCAAGATGTCTTAGAAATAATATGCCAAAATACCATATAACCTTAAAACCTTCCAAATTATAGTAATTCTTCTCTTTTACACATTTAGTTACATAAGCTTAATTTCAGCATAACATATTAACATTTCAGACATTAAATATCTATTAACACAGATTCAGATTCTAAAATTTATGCTTTATTCTAAACATAAAACAAAACAACACATTTCTTTAAGCTTTACAGAAAACAATGCCGACTTAAAACAGTTATGTGAACTTGTAAAAACTAAATTATAGAAATAAATCAAAATACTTCACTGCCTCAATATAAAAATCCAAGGTACTTACCCACCTGGATTGTAGACTCGATACACAGGTTGATGCTTGGAAAAAAAGGATGCTATCACAAATTAATTAATCACAACTTAAGATTTTTATATATGCTGATGACCCAGACACTTATATCACTTATTATCACAATACTTCACTTCCCAGTACTTCACTTTTCGGACCCTGATAATCCCACAAGAGGCTGATGAACTCTGGACTGGATTTTTGGAACCTGATGGTCCAATTTTAAGGTGGATGAAAAACTTTTTTTTTACACTTCCCTAGACAGGAATAACTTTGGACACAAGATGGTCGCACAGAATTTTAAAAAATGCTGATGATATTTTACATGACAAACCCCCAACTTGAGCTGCATTCAGGAGACTGGCATTACTATTTATCTGGATTGGAGTCCATAACTTTTTTCATGGATATCCGATCCACACAGCTTAACGATGAGCTGTATTCAGGACACTGGCGTTCCTTTTTTATCCAAACTGACATCCGTAATTTTTCCATGGATTACTGATTCCACACTGCTTAAAGATGAGCTGTATTCTGGAGACTGACATTCCTTTTTAACCAGACTGGCATCCATAACCTTTTCTGTGGATTTCTGATCCACACAGCTTAAAGACGAACTGTATTCAGGAGACTGACATTTCTTTTTAACCGGACTGGCATCCATAACCTTTTCCATGCATTTCTGATCCACACAGCTTAAAGACGAACTGTATTCAGGAGACTGACATTCCTTTTTAGCCAGACTGGCATCCGTAACCTTTTCCATGGATTTCTAATCTACCTGCTGCCACCATTTTTATATATAGCTGTAACGTAAGAGCATCCGAGATGGATAAATAAACAGACCAGCAGTCTTTTAAATATTTATTTTAAAACTTAATAAAGATTTGAGTAATTAAAGTAAAACATTATTTCGATAAAGCCATACATACAAGAAATACCACTTAAAGTGGCTCTGAACAGTCACTTAGCATGACGTATCTACAGCTCCATCTAAAACAAAAGTCTCTAAACAAAAACCTTTTTCTTCCTTTTACGTTAAATTTGAAAGGAATCTGCACCAGGGGGTCCTTATGAGTTCCTTCTGTGTAAAATTACTTTCCAGTCATTTATAGGACACTGGGTGATAGTTCACATGGAAACCACATAAGAGGTGCCTTTAACACACTTCCGTAGTTAATTTGCCTGAAGATTAGTTCTGTTGAAAACAGGAAGTCTTCTAATGTAAAATGGACGATCCTCATCTGAGGATCATTACAATACATTAGCATATACATGAACCAAATAATAAAAATTCCAGTTTTGTAATAGTTACATATTTTCTGATAAAGTGGTAAGTAATGTTTACTTTTACTTTGCATGTTCAGAATTGGAACATGAATTGCAATAATATTTGTCACACACAACACATAAAATATAGACTTTTTTTAATGGACATTTTTGGATTTTTTTTTTTTTTAATTTCTGGAACATTTTAGACAAACAAAAGTACTGTGGCCCACTCATGCAGTTTACCCTTATACATGTCACCAGTCAACATGCTAATATGACTTCCACTGCAAAGTATTTAATAATTTTCTGGTGCTAACAGCTAGAAGAAATTAAGAAACATATAGATAAATTTCAGGGTTTTTTTCTGAAACAAACAGTTCAAGAAAATCAGGATTAGCAGGACATGATCCTGTATTGCACGATTTTGGGGTAACAGTTATAAACACAATACAATATATTTTTCCTTCAGTACAAAATTATACGTTGTTCCTTTCATTTCAAATAGTGTATATGATAAAAAAAAAGGGCAGGTCGAATTGAATATGATTGAGATATATGTAATATAATATTAAGATATATGTGCACTTCCACTCCTGTTCCTCAAACATTTATCATTATCAAAGATGAGGTTGCTGATGACCTAAAAGTTGCTTGTGACCACATTAGAAATAACTACATTCATTGGAAAAATATTAGGAAGAAAACTAAGAAATGCTTGGTTTTCTACTGCCATACAACTGATAAGAGCATGCCTTCTTAAGCAAACTAGTTAGAGCCCATCATTCAATCTATAGCAGCATAATTTAGTTTTAATGATTCATTATAATGGAAAGTGGTCACTCGTTAAGTAGTAAAGAAATATGAAGATTTGGTCATACCTGAGGGACGAATTTAAAACTAGGCAGAGAAAAGAAATCTTAAACTGACATAGTTTCTAAGACTCACTTGATTTCAAAGGCAAGATTCTTCTTCTTCAGAAGCACTAAATTTTTGTTTTTGAAGAAAAGAATTTCCTGTCAGATTTCCTGCAGAAGTGTGGCAATGAAAATTTGCCCTTGAAATCAAAGAATTTTATTCAAAATCTATGGCAACCTAAGAATTAACAGAAGCAATGAAATAATTCCCCTGATTACCACTGCCACCCACAACTCTGAATATTCCATGTTATCCTTAACATTCCCCGAACATTAGCAAATAATCTGAAATATTCTAGACATATTCCTAAGAAATATTTTGTGATTTTCAAGGAATATTTTTAGAATGCTCCAAATATATTTCAGTTTGAAATATTCTTCATATCATATTTTATGGTTAAACTATTTATATAAAAAAATCTTCCTATTATTTATTAAAATTTACTACGCTTAAAAAAAAAGAGTCAATTGTGATGGTTTCATGTACACAAGCTCTAAGAGAATCTTTAGATATTGACAAGCTAAGACATTTGCTATCTGTTGATAGCTTAAATTTTTGGAAAATTCCTGGAATACATTCATCACATTTGGAAAAGAGGCTGGGATATTCCATATATGTTCTCGTATGGAATTTTCTTCAGATACTCTCAAGTTTGCCCTTGAATATCTCTGAGATATTTTTGTACTTGTGTGAGGCATTATCACATCTAAACTTTGAAGAACCTACTTGAAATTACTGCATACACATGTAAGCACTGTCACTAACGAATACGAAAAGGAAGTCACATACATACCCAGCATGATATAACCCACAGCTAAACTTCATAATAACAAGGCAGTCTTTTTTAATGCCTGCCAGGAAAGAACAACTGACAAAATTGGCATGGGGCATTTAAAATTGGTGCCAGAGAGCTGTCTGAGAAGTACCAGATGCAGCATGACCACCAACCTTTCACAAGGAATTCTAAATTCTTACAGAAGAAAAAATGGTAGCTATAAAGAAAGAGAATCTAGTTTCCAGAAAGGAAAAAATTTTGGAAGAAAGCAAATCTTCTTGATAAAAATTAAGAATAAAGGATCTGTCTCATTTCCTGATTCATTTCACAAATTTTCTTTTGAGAAAATCCTAAAAACTAGTATAATTATATACAATAAAAACAGAAATATATCTTTATCTTACTATTTACATGACAGTACAAAATTTAAAAAAAAAAAAGTAAAGAAAAAGAGAAATTTTTCCCCCTAATTACTCATACTACAACAAAAACATAATGATAATGTATATTATAAAGTAAAGAAGTATAAAAAAGATAATTTTTTTACCTTATTCTCTGCAATAAATTAAAAGTAGAATGCTATTATGCGTACTTTCTTTTTCAAAAGGATTTATCATGAAGAAAAAGTGCTGCTATACAATAACAATCAAAATTGCAAGAAGTTTCAGATTCTTGTAAATTATATCAATAAATTGCACCTATTTGCATTTTGATTGAAAACACAAACTTCTGAAATATTAAACCAGATTACTCAGTTTTTATATTATTTGAAGGCATAATTTAAATTAATCTTTAATAGCACATTTTTTATAATTATTCTATACAGTTTTCCAACATGTTAAAATGAGACTATCTTATAATGATTTATTTTTAACTTTACTTCTGCCTTAAAAATTATACTATATACAGTTACAATTCTTCTTGCACTGGAAAATTTATCGCATGAACGATTAGTCACAAGTATAAACATGTCACTTGTCAAAAATCTCATACTTCTTCTTTTTTTTTAATACAAAATCATGAATTGTTTTTGATGTAGCTGAATATATTATAAACAAGTCAATATGCTTACAGTTGTGTATCTTGGATACAACATTTTGTAATTTTAAAATGTCAGACTCTCCTCTTTTTAAATATGGAACCATATCTATGCTGTGCAGAACATCATATGAGATGAACACATCGATATATAACAAAAACATGTCTTCTAATTATAGTAAGAGAGCAAACTTATTTTATTGAAAATGTTTATTAAGAGACAAATGCAGAGCTATTATTATCATTTCTAGTGAAAGAAACAGCATGAAAGAAATTTCAGAACAAAAACTTAATCATACACTCATACACAAGACTGGGGTTTCTCACAATGTTATAACTATGACTAGAGCAGAACCTACCAATCCGTAATGCAAAATATGGTTCAGTAAAAACCAAATGAAACTTCTGACAAACATAGGAAGAATTAGTCTTTTAAAATGGCTATACATTGCATAAGAAGTATACAGTTGCTGCTGGACCTAAATTCTATTGAAGACGTCTAGAAAATTTGTAAGAAAAGTATAAGGTAACCAAATTTTTCATGTTTGGTTAACTTATACCTTCCCAGAAATTTCCAGTCACTTTTTCAACTTATTGGCAATACACACTTCAGAAGAAAAGTATTAGATGTACAGTGGTACCTTTAAAGGTATTACTCAAAGTGATATAGAGTTTAGGCAAATAACTGATTAAAATTTGGCACTTGATTAAAATTTTTACCTTAGGATAAATTATTAAGCAATGGATTATATTAATAAACTAAAAGTCTAAAAAATGAAGGATACATGCATTATAACCAAAAGATAAATATACACAAAGGATAATTGCATTGCACACAGAATCAGACACAAAAGTAATTTACTTAATACAAAAACTGATAAAATTTTAGATTTTATCTCCACATCATATACACACAATGTGGGATGAGGAGGGAGAAAGAACAGGAAACAAAGTGTTTAATAAAAATGTAAGAAACATAAATACCTGGAAATTTTCTCTTAATAACTTTATTCAGATCTTTTAGAACTTTTTCAGCAGTATCATTAGAAATCAGCCTCTCTTTCTCAATTCCTTTCAAGCAATCACTTAAAGCCTCTATATGGGCACATCTAGCAGCTACACAATAGCCTTTATGTTTTGCAGATGCAGTTTTAGAATTATGTTGTTCCTGTGCATGAATGCAAATTAAGTGTAAGAAATTGCAATTAAAAAAAAAGAAAGAAAGAAAGAAATCTTGAAATTTATAGTTTCAATTGAATTATGATAACATAAAATCAACTCATACTATGAGATAGCTGAATGTCACTTTAATACAATTTACACAAACCATTAAATTAAAAGTATCTACGTTAGAAGAATAAATAATATTTTGAATAAACTTATTAAAACCTAGTCATATGAGGTATTCCACTTTATTTTGGTTATTCTTCTTCAGAAATAAATAACTTCATTATTAAACACTGAAAGGTATTTATATTAAAATCTACAGAATTTATTGAATAGAAAAATAATACATTTTAAAAGTACATCACATATACAATAGACTTGCATGTTTATGAACTTCCAATTTACAAACTATGCGTAAGTGTTCAAGGCTTTTATTTATTTTTTTAATGGTATTCCCATTTACATTTCTGCAGTCTTACGACTTCATAAAGTGCAGATTCCATTACACAGGAAAATATAATTTATTTAAAATATTAATGAATATCTAATCTTTAAGACCTTTTCAAGTACCAGCATTATATAAGAAGTAAATACTATTTCTTGTACGTATAATTTTTAAATTACCTAACTTTTCGCTCCTGCCCCCAAAATTTTTTTTGATTTCATAATGCTTCTGTGATCGCCAATAAATATTATATGACCCTTAATTTAAAAAAAAATTTAAATAACTTAAATGATATACATATTACATTTATACAGATGTAATAAAACCTGATATGATAGCATACAGATAGAATAAACCATCATTTATAATTAATAAATGCTAATTAAAAATGCAAGTATCATATACACACATTTATACTTGCAATATGTGATAACATTCCAAAGTTTCTGCAAGCAAACTATCTGTTCACATATATCCAAAATATAGCTCAAGCCAATACTGAATTTAAATAAAGAAAAACTTATAAGACGTTTACAAATCTTTATTATAATATTCTTTACAGAAAACAGCTTAGTGATTTTTTATAGCAAGTGATTCGGTCATTTTTGGAAAAAATCAGTTTAAAAAAAAAAGTCTAAAATTATATTAGAACTTTATTCAATTCCATGTCAGTTATTGTGAAGTCAAAATGCTAAATGCACTAACAGTTCAAAAGCTTTAACTGATGGGCTAGCAAAACTTGCATATTTAATATTTTTAAACTGGCAATAACACTTAATATGATATTTTAAAGTTTCTTTTGAAAATACTAAGTATCATCATTAGTACTTGGTAAGAACTCAGAAATATAAATTTTAATAGTTTAACTGTGTAAGTTAGAAATATAAATAATTTCTGCAGTAATGAAATGTTTATATTTCAATTGTGTCATAATGAAATATAAACATTTCATCATGAAACAAATAAGTTGAATTTTAGGAAAAAATTTCAATGATTATGTGTCATTCATAACTGTTTTTTGGAAAACAGTTTTCTGTAGAAAAATTCTAGGCATTTTTTAGACCTTCCTGTTACATTATAAGTGCCAGATGGATTAAGAACATTAAAGAAGACACAATTCCCTTATAATTTTATCATTTGAAAATATTCTTACATTCAGTGAAAGCATAGCCTTCTTCCAGACCTCGGACAGAATAGATGAAGAAAAAGGTGAGTATAAATGTGGATCCATACCAAAATTCCATTTATTATTATTTAATTGGCCTTCAGTAAAACAGGCTTCACAACCTGAAATATTAAAATGCTTTGAATCAGTTAATTTTGTGCATCTATAATAATAAAAGAGAGTTTGTCTGTATATGTGTATCACATAGCGCACAGATAAATAGCTTCAAAGTTATAAAATAAAGTTGTTTATATGAAATACATATAGATCTCAAAGTGACCTTTTCCAAAACTTGATTTAGCTTTTTTTTTAATTTAATACTAAATTAATTTTCAATGGAATTTTCATTTTCATTGTTTCTTCCTAAATAAAATAATTCCAGAATTTCATTGTTTACAGCATCAGAAAGAACAGAAAATATTTTAAATAAAGTCAATCTCTAATATGATTTACAAATTTTTGACAATTTTCCAAAATCTCTCAGTTTTTTTTTCAATCACCGCATGTTAGTTATTTAAAAAATTTCAACATTAAAAATTATCCATAATAAGGTTTAGAAATTTTCCCAGATTAAAAGACAAACGTTTCACCTTAAAATAAATTTAGATTTTCCATAACTTTTTCCCCAGAAAACAGCATTTGAATTTCAAACAAATGAAAAGTTTTTTTTTTTTATTTAGAAACCACAGGACTCCCATGTGAAAATCCTGTTTTAAGCTAATAACAGACTTTCTAGATTTTATTCACTGTATGAACCTTTTTTTTTTTCGAGGATACAATTTTTTTAATTTAATGCTATATGCATACGTTTAATGCAGTTTCTCTTGAGATATAACTTATTCATGATTTAAATTGAATTTAAGGATTGACTGGCATTTATAACTACTTGCTGCAGAACTATTCTTTTTCCATTTTATAAATTATATATAGGTTAATTGCCATTTCATTCTAACAGCAGATTTTTCTTAATTTTATTATCATATGAGTAACATTATACTTTCAGAAGAATAAATTTCCATATAATATCTAGTTATGCACCTCAATTTTTTATTGCAATTGGTAATATGAAACATGCAAGTCAGTTGTGCATATATATATGTTTGAGTAAGTAAAATATATGAAACAAAATTATTAAATGTAATTGGTTTCAATTAAATTTAATACTTTTGCTTCATATTTTATATTTTACATATAATCTTTAAATTCATAATTTTAATTAAACATATTTCTGCTTCAAGATTATGCTTTGCACCATTTTACATCACTCTTTCTCAACAATTTCTCTGCACTGCAAATCCAGTCGCTGCTCAGGATTAAAACAAAGCCTTTCTGAGCTATAAATAATACTGCAGTTATTACATATCACTTTTTTCTTCGTTTCCTTGCTTGCTCTCCCAAGAAAAGTCCCATCTCTTAGCTAAGCTATTTTTCTACTATCTAAATGTAAACTGTGTATATAGAAATTGTGGTGTGTGTTTTTTTAGCATCCTTAATGTTAAATCAATTTAATCAAAAATGATTCGTTGAAGAATTTTTCTTGGTCAAAATAAAAATGATGTTTTAACAATCAAGTTAGTTGTGAATTTCGCTCCAGTCAGATCTATGCATCAGTTTTTCTCACCACGTCTAAAAAGTGATTGGTTTCATCTATTCTAGTCAGACCTCTTCTATCAATCTACCATGACTATGAGCCTCTTAAATATCCTCC
>KK115725.1:483410-519228 GCA_000611955.2 Stegodyphus mimosarum
TCAAAAGTAGATTCAAGAACAAATTTTAAAAAATCATAAGAAGATTAAAAGAAATAATCCATAAAATTAAAGTTAAAAACTGTAGTAAAAAAGAAATTTAAAAATCAAACTAGTAAGCAAAAATTTGGTTTTAAAATTTTAAAGCCAAGTTGGTTAATTTTTGCTTACTAGTTTGATTTTTAAATTTCTTTTTTTACTAGTCTTTAATTTTATGGATTATTTCCTTTAATCTTCTTACGATTTTTTAAAATTTGTTCTTGAATCTACTTTTGATTTTACTTTTGTATTTGAAATGAAAAGAGAGTGCAGGGGATATGTCTTCTAAAGTAAGCATCTCGTTCAGATTAATTTTAAAGATAATTTGCTTTCTAACAGGATTCTTTTGGTTTAGTGACTAATATCTTTATTTTGATTGAGTATCAATTAGATTTATGATTTGAATCTAGCAAATAAATTCGATGCTTACCTGTAAGCAAGATGAAACACTCTCTTATTTTGGTTACTGTTAATTGATGGTAGATTGGTTTATCTTCTTGATAAGTCGATTAATCTGCTATCAATAACAGTAACTGGTTTTTCAATACCTAAAAAGTTTACTTTTGATTTTCGCTTTTTTGCGATTTAGTTTTTCCTTAACTGTGTTCAAACAAGAAGGATTGAAAATTCTATAATTTTTTTTTAATTCTGAAAAATACCTTTTCAATGATGTTTTTAAATTGAATTTCTGTTGCTTGGAGATGTAATACGGAGAGTTTTCTTTTTATAATTTATAGTGAATTATTGCTTCATTACTTTGCAGCTTTAGCACAAGTCTTGGGCTTATTAATTTACTTTTAATTACTTTCATTAGATATATATATATATATGTATGATATTACAAAATACGACAGCTGCTTTTACAAATAATTGACAACCTCAAAATTAACATTCTAAATTTGGTGCTCTGCCCCTAAATTCATTTGTTCTCCCAAATTCGAGATCTTTCTATTGTTATGTAATGCTACTTGAAAAGGGCAACTAAAACTAAAATTAACCAATCATAGATTAGCTGCACTTGTACTCAAACTTAGCACAAATACCGCTTGGCGAGTTAATTATGTTATTCTTCTGCTGCATTCCTTCCCTAGCTTCCACCATTGCTAACATATCTTCTATGCTCTGCTAAAACGACGTTGTTCCCATTAACATGCATAAATTGTATTTAAGAAATTATCATAATTGCTATGATAAAAGAGTATGTTGTCTAGAAGGAATTATTCTAGTGTTCTTGGAAATCTGCAAATAAAGATAATTGGCTGAATTTAGTTTGGTATCAACTCCATCCTCTCGCTGTACCACTCAGCCATCACGACTGTGCTTCGAAATCACCACATATGCGTAAGATATAAAAATATAAAGACAAACTATTAACAAATCACTAACTTAATTGGCAATAGCCATTTAAATTTTCCATTTTAATGAAGTGCATCTCCCATTCAAGGATACGTATGGCATCATTTTTCTGCAATGCTAAAGATCTTCTG
Organism: Stegodyphus mimosarum; assembly: GCA_000611955.2. Classification (NCBI taxonomy): domain Eukaryota; kingdom Metazoa; phylum Arthropoda; class Arachnida; order Araneae; family Eresidae; genus Stegodyphus; species Stegodyphus mimosarum. The sequence continues at coordinate 484,934 of KK115725.1, forward strand.
AAATCACTGTGCAAGACTGAAACAAATAATCCAAACTTTTAAAAACTACCCTTTACTAACTATGCATACCTTTTCTTGGCTGCTTCTACATAACATGTGTTCACTGCTCTGCATTATTTTTTTATTGTGATATGTGTATATGGAATCGTGATGTCTGCAGAATGTGCTTCCAGCCACCCAGACAGTACAGTGGCTGAAAGAGCCTACTGCAGTACCAAAAGGCTTGGGTTTGAATCCCAGAGAAGACATGGTTGTAACTGTCTTTCTGTTCATAGGAGGCAATTGGTGGCTGCCTATTAGGTGCCTCCACAATAAAATGGCCACCATTTCTGTCCTCAGGAGTGGCAATGTTAAATAGGCAAGTTCCCGCCATTAGATTTTAAAAAAAGTGCTTCCAAAAAATTGTTTACATCCTGAAAATAAAAATGTATATTTAGACTTCATGATGGCTACAGTTGATTGTAGCTGCATCATTTTAAATAGTAATGCCATCACCATCTCTACCATGACTGCGACTTAATTAGTTTTCTCAGCATACAATCTAAAATCATCACACACACACACGGATAACATCTGTGGAGGAAGAAGTAGAACTTCAACTACCTACAGATGGCACAGCAAAACACTGGACAGAACTGCACACAGATAAAAATAAAGAGATGATGCTGAAATGAATAAAGACGTGTGCGAAACAGTGTTTTCTGATGTAAAAACATTGAATTTCTCTACATATGTAATTACTTATCAATTTTCATATGTGCGCAATTACTTCCTTGATAATCCCCATTAAAATCATGTTAAATATGCAATTGTGTACAGAGTATGTGTTTTTATACCCTAAAAGATTGCAAAGTCTTCATCCATTTTACAAAGTTTAAGTTCTATGGGTAAGACATAATCTATATATATATATATATATATATATATATATATATGGACATACAGTAGTACCTTCCAATAAGAGACACCCAACAGATCAGACATTCTGCCCTTTAAATAGAGGTGTCCCTTCTTCAGAGGGTAAATACTAAAACAATGTAATTTAATTAGAAATTTAGGTTGTATCAAGCAGATTTAAATAAACGATATATAAATATGTAATATAGTTACAGGTGTTTATTTGAAGCTAATGAAAAATGAAAATTCTTAACTAAAACGTTTAATTATTGAAAAAATGTATCAAATGAATAACAGAGTTTTGTACATAAAGAAATTTATTGAAAATAACCTGTTACATGAGTTTGTTTGAAAGTTTGTGCATTGTAAGCACTTTTTTCCCAAGAATTTTAAAGTCACTGATCAAGTCTTTAAGTCACCAATAGTTATCATGAACTTTTTTAATTATGAAGCATATTTTAAGGCATATACGAGGGCATTTTGAAAAGTAAAGATACACCATACGCCAGAGGAAAAGAAAAGTTTTGGTGAGCAAGTTGGCAACACAGGTGTTAAGCTTGAACCGTTAGCTTTCTCCTCGCGGTCGTCCAGCATTTCAACGTTGATTCTGGTTGGAGTAGGTCGTGTTTAAAATGACTGCGCCAATTCAGAATCCCGCCAAATGCGAAGTGCGCTCCGTCATACATTTTCTTCATGCAAAAGGTCAGCGACCAGCGGATATTCACAAAGAAATTGTTTCTGTTTATGGGAACATTATGAATTGACAAAATGTAACAAAATGGTGTCGTCATTTCTCTGAAGATAGGACCGACGTTCATGACGAACAAAGAACAGGTCAGCCATCTGTGATCTCTGATGCCCTTCTTCGGAGAACAGAGAAAGCAATTCGTACGAATAGACGTCTCAAATTGAAAGAACTGCATCAGATCATAACGGAAGTGTCAATGACAACTCTTTATGAAGTTGTGACTGTCAAGTTAGGGTACACGAAATTGTGTGCACGCTGGGCTCCAAAAATGTTAACGGAAGGCGGCAACCTTCTATGACTGTGGGATACAAAAGCTTGTGCACCGACTTAACAAATGTTTGGATAACAGGCATGATTATGGCAAAAAATAATAAATAATCCAGTTAATAAGATGTAACTGATGTTTTCTAAATAAATGTTTTTTTTTAAGGAATGCGAGTCATTGCATCTTTACTTTTCGAAATGCCCTCATATATATATATATATAAAGTTTTAATTCATACTTTTCATCTGCCTCTTCATCTTCCTCATTGCTTTTTAAGTCATTTTTGTTAAAGCTCAGATTATCAACTAAAGCTGAAATAAAAGATTTTATGTCGTCATTGGTATCTTAAGTACACAAGTTTTTGATCAGTTTCTAAATATTCCAGCATTTGAAGACTGCCACCGATTTTGACAAGTTCGAGCAATTAATTTTCATCAGTAGTGTTTTCACTGAGAGCACTCAAAACTAGAATTTCAAAACCTGCTTTTTTAAAACAGTGCTGAACACAGCTTTGCAATACAGCTTTTACTTGTGTTATCCACTGAATGGCATTCAATACATTGACCCATGCTGCATACTGATAGCTATTTCCACAAGCAGCTTGGCAAAGATTATGCCATAAAAACAGTTTTCTGTAATGAACCTTAAAGCTTCTAATATCTTAAACCAAAAGCTGTAATACTGATATAGCATTAGATGCAAAAAACACTAATTCTGCTGATTTTAGTTTTATAGCTGGTGGATGGGCAGGCAAATTGTTAAGAAATAGCAAATCTTCCTATTTTTTTTTAGACACTGTTACCTAGAACAATCAACCACTTTGACATAATGTTTTACATCACCTATAACTTTTATTTTATGTAAATGGATCAATAAAGCTTTTGGATTGATGTATTTGAAGCAACCTTGTTTTTTGGCCTTTCCAATTACAAGTGGTCTCATTACATGTTCCAACAAAATAGCTCACTAAAATGTTACTTGGAGCTTTAAGCACAGCACTTTACTTCTTTGAAGCATTGAATTTTAGCAGGCAAAATTTTATAAATAATCCAGTTTCATCTGCACTGTAGATGTTTTAGGATTGCAGATGTTAGTTCACAAATTTCATTTAGCTCTTTTATCCAGTCTGTTACATGTTGCATATCTACTGATTTTTCCTTACCACAAATGACCAGTCAAATCTTCAGGCCAACAGAGCCATACCCCATGGTGGTCTCTGGTTGCTGGGTGTAGTGACCCTGGTCAAGTTCAGCCATGGGTCAGAGAGATCAATTAGTGTCTGTCGCCTGCGGGACAGGTGGCAAATGAGTGATTTTCTTTCCCTTTCACTGGAGGCAATATTTGCCTGACAGACACATCTTCTGCCTCTATGGAAGTTCCAAGTTGGGGGTCGGGCATGGTTTTGCATCTATCTGAGATCTTAGTACCAGCAATTAACAACACTAGCTCACCACATATGGTCTTAATAGTGATGGTATGTCTTTACTTAAATTTTTCTAACCAACCATTTGATGCTTTGATGTTCTGCAGTCCCAGACTTAAGATTTCCCCCTCTTCTCTTGTAATTCGTAATAATTGTCCTGTAACACTCCAATTATAGGAATATTGTTTGCCATTACAGAACAAAATCAATTTAATACTACAATATCATTTTCGCATGCTTCAGTTTTCCTAAATTTTACCTTAGAGTCTTGGACTATTCATTTTAATTAACAATCCATAATAGTTTCATTTCTTCTCTATCCTTTAGTACGTGACTTTCTTGGTTTTTACTTATTCCATATTTCTCTCCTAAATCTTTCAACTAAGCTTTTCAATTCCTGCTACATGAGTTACATTAACTTTTTTGTTTTAATGCTAATCTTTTCTTCTTTGAAGCCATACTAGATAATGTGTGTAAAAATAACACACAGGTACACTTCTTTTGCTCCTGTACTAGCAAGAACTAAAAGCAGAAGAAGTTTTTACTCTATCCATATTGTGAGATCCCTGTGCCTTCGCAGATGGTCCAGTCATTTCACCATCATTTCATTCTCATTAATACCTGTCTTAGATTGCCTTACAACTTGCTAACATTGTCTCTTCTCTGTACTGAGAACTGTAGCAAGAATAACTGGATTTTGAATTCCATGAATAAGAAATATCTTTTTAATTTCATGACAACTTGCTTTTTCCCAATGTATTGTTCCCCTTTTCCTTACTGAAAAGCAGTTTTCAGAAGACAAGTTTTAAATTTTCACTTCATTGTTTCCTTGTATAAAACTACCTTTCACCGAACACAAACATCTTATTTTTGAAACTTTTTTCTACTTATAAGAGGTAATTACCTAATAAAAGGTAAATACAGGTCCTATTCAAATGGAATGAGAATAACAGAATTGTCCCTAAAATAGAGGTGTACCTTACAGGAAGTACTACTGTGCATGCATATATATATACTATACATATAGGAGTATGGTGCCAACTCCCTGTCTGACTTAAAAGTCCAGGCTTTATTTTCACAATCATCGGACATAGCCATAAACTCCCAATTACAGAAGTGTTTTAAATTGCAAAAATATTTGTTTGGGTAATGTCAAATAAAAAAATCATTTTGGACAATTAATGAAATCTAACTTTTAATACAGTCTCCTGGTTCCTATACTGATATTTGGGAAAGTTTCATATTCATTACGAAAAAAATAAAATTACAAGAAGCTTGAATCTAGTATGACAAAAATTGGCTGAAATGTTTAACTTTAAAATTTGCAATTTTGATGTAATTTTCAGTTTGCCTTGAAGGACTGGTTAATTGGTTACAATAATTCAAGAAAATAAGGTTAAATGAAGTGCAGCAAAAGTTTTAAATAATAATTTTAAATAATAATAAATTTTAAATAATAACTTCTGATATAATGCATATGTTACCAACAATGAATGAAATGCTGACATTCTATATAATACTTAGGCATTTTTTAGAATGCCTGACATTTTTAGGCAAAGTAAGAAATGTGAGAATATATACTTTCCCAAAGTACTGTATATAATACCTAGGCATTCTATAGAATGACAAATGCTGATTAGGCAAACTAAGAAAAAAGTCACAATAAGGCTATTATTTAAAAAATATGCATTTCTCAAAAATATAAATGTTAATTTTAAAAAATAATGAAACAGTGCCAATATAAAAAACTTTTATTCAAAATACATTAAAGAAAAATGAAAGTTGTACAAAACAAAATCTATACCTTTCTTATTAAAGAAAATGTATGAAATTATACAAAGTATGTATTAAATGTATGGATTATGTATGAATGCATTAAATGTGTAGATTGTGTATGAATAGATTAAATGTATGGATATTCAAAATGAATCGGAGATGCATTTCATACTTTGCCGGTTTATCATTTGGCACCGTATGGGATGCCTACAAAATATATGAAATGTTGATCACTTCATACATTGCTGGCCAGTTTTTGGTATTCTGTAAAATTGTCTAAGTATTCTATTGAATGCTGGCTTTCATACCCTACTGGTAACATATAAATCAGTAGAATCCTAAGACAAGGAACAACAACTTTTAGCAAGGAAGTTCTTTTATCATTTTTGTATATTTATATGTAACATAAATTTTGTAGATGCTTGATGTTTCTTTACAGTATATATAAAATGGCAGAGTTGAATACATTCTTAAGATGCAACAAAGAAAAGGTTTTAGATGTGGCTGTTAATTTCAACATATAATTTTATTTCTTGATCACTAATTCCTAGGATACAGTATTCTGTTAATGACAGAGATAAAATGCCAGAATTGCACAGATTCTTAAGGTGCAATAGGGAAGAAAAGCTTTTAGATGTGGCAGTTGATTTCAACATACAATTTTACTTCTTGATAACTAATTCCTAGGACACAGTATTCCCATTTACTCACTATAGCTAAATTAAAGTTAGTAGTTTTCTTTCACATTTCACACATTTTATATCACAACACACACATACACACATATTATCACACTAGTACAAAAATGATTAGAAAAGTTTATAATTACAATAATGTTTAATAATAATTAAAAATTAATATTTTAGAATAGGGTTAAAAATTTCATTTAATTTTATATTGATGTTATGGCCAAAAATAGGAATTTTTATCACAACTTGCAGGTTTAATTTTTATTAGTTAACAATTAAAAATAAATAGGCTGAAGTGCATTCAAAAAGGGCACATATTGTAAAATGGCATAACATCATATATTTTATGGCTTTGTAAATAACACTTTACTTCTGTACTGACATTTTCCTTTCTGTGATCTTCTAATACTCTTTGTATTTTATATAGAAATAAGTTTTCTCATCCCCTGGCCTGTGCAAAAAACTTATGAGAAGAGACTTAGAACTCATGGGAAAATTTTAAAGGTTGGTAACAGCACTACAGCAAACATTTTTAGATAGGAATGTATAGCCACAAATAACACAGACAGGCACAAACACAACAAATAAGATCTGAAAGAAATATAAACTGTTTATTATTGTCAAGTGCTTCTTTACAGCAGTGTTCACTATAATTGCACCCCCAACAGTAATGCATGTTTGGCAGTGTCGATGTCAAACAATATTGCAAGAAACAATTTATGTTCCTTTCAGTCTTATTTCTTGTGTTTGTACTTCAATGATTTCCTTCTATCCACACATGCTTATATAGAAAATGTCTCAACCAACTCTTAAATTTTGCCACATGACTTCTGAATCACCCAGTATATTCATACTTAAATATAAAATTACTAAAATACACATTTAAAGGGATTTTGCAATTTTTCCCATCATGCAAACAATCTCAAGAAACTTCATTTAATTTTATATTGACAAAGTTTATAAATTTGTACTTATTGTAAAGTTTAAAGTTAAAATTTAAAAAAGACAAAACAGTGTTTTGAAGTTTGTGGTATCTATCTCCATTTTGTTTCATATATAAATTTACATTACTATAATAATCATTCTTTCTCTTTAATTCAATGGTTGGTCCTTATTTCTGTAATAATTATTTAGAAGAATATTCAATGTGATGTGATTCAGTTAAACCTTCCTTTATGATAAAGTTTGGTTTAAGCTATTCCAAGCACTTCACCAATCTTAAACTCTACCCAAGAGAGACGATGATTTAATATCATATACAATGCTCTTGAATCAGATACAAAATAATATTGTATCAATCTTTTTTATTTTTTTTTCTTTTTACAAATTTAGTGGCTATTGAAAATCTGAAAAAATTTTCAATCAATCTTGAAAAATGTACTGCACTCTTCATGGGAATTGAACTAAAATTTTCCAATTATTAGCTGGATATATAGATCATTGCACCAAAAGAGCACACATGTAGAATGTTGTCACTTCTCCGCACTCCTCCCCTCACACTTAAATGTTGATAGGAGGAGGAAAAAAGAGTGAAGACATTCTGAGGAAAATTTTTCAGAATGGATGGAGGGGGGATGAATGAAGCTTCTAAAACTGAAAATTAGTTTTCATTTTTAAAGTAAAAGACAAATAAAGAATTACATAATATTACTACAAAATCATAAAAATATGTTGTTTTCATTCCTGTGTAAAGAAAACTAAATGCAAATGATAGAAAACATTTTGAAAAATTATTTTAGCATTACATAACAAATATAAATGAAAATGAATATCAGTAACTTTCTTAATTAAGAAAATACCAACCCTCATGTAAAAGCTTAAATTAAAAAATTTTGCTTCTTACCTTTTGGTGGCACTGAAAAATATTCATAAAATGTGTTGAAGCAATATTTTATAAAATCAGCTATATCAGAACTGGTAACAGAAGCCGCAACATTCTTCCCACTGAAAGGATCTAGAATACAAAATAAAGTTTTACATTATATAAGTGTATTTATTTACTTATTGCACATACATTATTTTCTGGTAACCCCAAAACTGGTGTTCTTTGTCATAAATCATGAAATTTTGCTAACAGTACGATCATTTAATATAAGAAAAGATTTTTTAAAGATTTACAAATATATACATATATATATAAAAAATTACAACTAGATATTCACATACAAGAACAATTTCTAACAGAAACTCAAAGCTAAAAATATGGCACAGAAAAGAATTCTAAATATCATTTCAATGATTGAAATTATGGGGGAAATTAAGTACTGTTCAGACATTTGCACTCTGCACTGTGCTGATGAGGATGAATAGTGCAATGCTATACAATCTTGTTTGTAGAAGTCAGAACAGTGTGTCATCCTGGTTACTGTACTTGAGGTCTAATCCCAGAAGCAGTGGTTCTCCTTATCATTAAAAAAAAAAAAAAACTAACAAAGCCAAATCACTAGATTAAAATAACAGGGCAGCTTTCAGTTATAGGTTCAAACTTAATGACTATGAGATATTAATTTAGTGAGTTTATATTAATATTATCATATCATATTATATTGTTATCACTTTTATAAAAAGTGATAACAATATAATATGATAGCTTTTTCAACGGTGAATGAAATTTACAACAAAAATCACCAAACCTATTCTAATTTCTTACTAATTGAGAGACAGCATATATTTTAGGTCAGACTTTTGGTCTTCTACTGTATTACACATGCAGCATATTACAGGAATAATTAAAATAAATTAAAATAATTAATTTATAAAACATAAATCCACGCTATGAAACTATAAAATTAAATAGCCATAGGAAAAAATCTTTTTAATGTTGTAACATAGGAAGACAAAAACACATAAAAACATAAAAAAATCTGAAAATTCTCTCTGAATCCAAGTTATTGACTAATATAATCCTAGTTATTGACTTGAAGTCTTCTAATCTAGTTTAACAAGAATATTATTTTAAGTGAGAGATACAGAAGAAAATATGCAATCCCTATAAGTATATCACAAGTTTAAATAATTACCATTAAGAGAGGAAAGAAAAGCCAGAAAATGATGACATTGTTAAGGAAGGAAACGTAAATGAATCAGCAGCAGATTTTTAAAACAAAAAATGAAATTTCAAATCAGATAAGTAAAAGTTTACACAACGGCCAGACATAATAGAACTGATATTATTAATGAATGTAAATTGTGCATGTGTGTATACACTTATGCATACACACTGAGCCAACAAAAATTCTTATGTAGCCTTTATTTTCATAACCACTGGTCACAGATATATACTTCCAGTTACAAAACTATCTTAAGCGATGAAAATACTTATGTTTTGGTATTTTTAAGTTTAATAAATGAATTTTATAAAAAATACAAAATCTAACTTTTTAAACAATTGCTTGGTCTTTATAACTGGCAAAAGTTTATTATGAAAGAAGAAAGAAAAATTTTGACCCATGTAAGACCAAATTTGATTACAACTTTTAATTCCAAAATTTGGGATGAGACTTGCCTCGAGTCTACTAAAAAATACATTAGAATAATTCAAACTTGATTTCTCCAATTTAAGGTCATTTAATGATATTCTTACATGAATTAGTAGTGAGTAATATTCTTTATTTTATGATTTTGTTATAAATATATCAAAAGAAATGAATGCAAGTAATTTCCAAGTTTTCAAAAGTTAAAAAAAAAAATATGTTCCACTGTTTTCTAGAAAGTGAATTTATAACATTCTCTGAATAAGATCTGCTTCTTGAAATATTCTTACTAAGCAATACCTTTCATGACAACCTCCTTAGTAACGATCATCACTTAATCCATTAATATCAGAAAATATTTTCTAGATAAACATTTCCTTTTCGTGCCCATACAATTGTAAACATTTTGCTATTCAATTTGTGTATGACCCTTGAATATAGTATAAAACTAAACATCTCAACCAATTTTTAAGTACTTTCTGATTAGCTGCAGTCCTTTCATGAAAAGTCACAATCCAATGGCAACTAATTTTTCATTCAGCTAAGAAGCAAAAGACAACAGCCATTTTCAAAAATGTACTACTCCCTAGGTACACAGCAATCTGTTTCAGCATCAAAGATACCATAAACTTACAGAAACTCTGACTGTTATTCTACCCATGTACACAGTATCTTTTTACCACTATAATAATATACCGAATACACCAAATACAGGCAGCACAATAGCAACAGGCAGAGAATGAGACACAGAGATGAGAGTAGGGCAGATAAAATAGTGGATTTTATATATTTGTATAGCACTGTTGTTATTGTTAATAAATAATGTTAAAAAAGACGTCAGATTGTGTAGGGCAATTTGCTGAGATAAATGAAGGCTGAAATGATAAACTGAGGAAAGATAAAAAAGTTGCCTACACTACACTAAAAAAAATTGGAGATACACACAAATTTTGTATTGTGCACCCGTTATTTTCTTGTGTACACATTGATCTATTTTTGCTTTAAAAAAATTAAAGAAGTGAACAAATTTTTATTTATAAAATTTGATCATTTTATGAAGTGAAACTTCACAGAATGTGAATTTTGCATTCTGTACTACTTAGGCCCAATGTTACATTTTTGAAGAAATGTAATGCTTTCATTTTCATCAGCTGATAAACTTTACAGTCATAGTAATATTGTTTAGAAGAAAAAGAAATACACTCAATGGAATGAAAATTAATAGCCATCAAATCTGAAGGTGAAAATTGATGCACCTTTGCTGCACATGTGCGCATACCCGGGTTGCTGAATAAACACATTTTAGCAACGTCATGCATTGCCTTTTTTTATGGCACAGCACATTGCTACAAGAATGCTTTTCAGGGAGAATGAGGATAATCAGAAAGTGCCAATTTTTACATTACAACTCTTTTATTGTATGGGAGTCAAATGTTTTATATTTTATTTTTTATACTGATGACTGCTTAACAATCTTGTATGTATTTATTTGTTTGTACCTTTAACCATCAAATATACTTTCCATGGGTTATCCAAAAGAATTTAGATTAACAGGATTCTTCTCTTGTTAGGTAAAGCTGCTCACTCACTAACATGAAAATTAGTAGCAGTAAAAAACAGAAAACATAGAAACAGTGCAAGAAGGACAATTCTAATTGATATAAATTTTATTTAACAAGGAGGCTTTTAGTGACTGAACACTGTTGTTTTCTTCAGCTATAACTAATGTAGTTTCTCATTTAGTTGCAGTTAAAGAACGTAATAGCACTTTTTATTAAAATAAAATTACATCAATTAACGTTGTTTTACTTGCTGTGTCATTCTGTCTCAAATACAATGTCCAATTGACAATGAACGTGATCACATAAAATTGAAAAGTTTTGTGTTATACTGGCAAGAATCTTAAGAAATATTTTAAGACTTTTAAAAGTAAATGTTCATCCATGAAATAAATACATACAATGTCCATGAAATCACTCATGCAACCTTTATGTACATTTCCAGTTATGTAAATATTTATGTTTTAGCATATTTAAATTTAAGAAATCAATCTTGCAAGAATTACAAAATCTGTTTTTCACAAATAGAAAAACAAGGGATTGTCTATTTTATAACGTCCATTCTTCTCTATCTATATTGAGTTAAAGCTTATGCTCAACATAAAAAATAAAACACAAATTATTCGATTCCAGCAAGATAAAAAATTGACAGAAATATTTAATTTTAAAGTTTCATATAACTCATGAATCAAACACAAATTTGACAGCAAAATATTTGCAGCTGTATGTAATTAAAAATATCAATTTAGAAAACATTCTTTTATGTTGGTAGGTCAAATGACAAACATTACTATGCAAATTATAATGAAATGCATTAATCAATATCAATTTTTCAAGATCTTATCCATAACTATCTTGCAGAATTTGTCTTCTAGCAAATGAGTAGTAGCAAATTTCAATATTAGTAGTGTACATAGCAAACTCATATCACTACTTGTATGATTTAAAAATAAAAAAAACATTTTTACTTTAATCACCTTAATCAGTTTTATAACTTTAATGATCATTAAATTATGAATGTTAAAATTATAAAACTGCATGAGTATATTAATACATATTTTCAGTAACTGAAAGCTTAAATTATTTAAATGCAGATGCTTTCAACATATCACATGTAACAAAATTATAAATTAAAGAATGTTATACAGTTGTAAATTACAAAAGAATATCACTGAATGACATTGCAGGGAAAACAATTTTGAACTATTCTAATTTATTTTTTAATCCAATCACTCCTCCAGAAAAGTCAGTATTAGTATTGACATACAAAAATTCAAAATATTGCAATTTTTCACATACTGGAGTCAAACTTTCTGTGTTTTAAGTATAAATCTGTCTTACAGACACGGACCATATTAAAAATTAAATGTTACAAGTTTGTATTAATTTTTTATATTTAAAAATGCCAAGACATGAATATTTGCATCACTTAAAACATCTAGAAAGATGTTCTATAGGGTGCAAATATTCATGCTTATATTACATATTATGTTAGCTAATATATACAAACTTTCTGTGTTTTAAGTATAAATCTGTCTTACAGACACGGACCATATTAAAAATTAAATGTTACAAGTTTGTATTAATTTTTTATATTTAAAAATGCCAAGACATGAATATTTGCATCACTTAAAACATCTAGAAAGATGTTCTATAGGGTGCAAATATTCATGCTTATATTACATATTATGTTAGCTAATATATAATATAACTATATAGACAGAATGATAAATACATTCAACAAAATGTAAACACCAACCTGCAGAAATTCTACTGACAATCATTTACTAATATCTCCGATACAAAAAAGTTAGTTGAGCATGTTAAACTCAAGAGATACATATCAAATATATATTTGATTAAATTACCTTCAATAGCAATCAGTGGCGATTTCCAAGATTTTGAACTCTTTAAAACAGGGTGTTTATCAACAATTGACACAGCATATGCTTCCCAATTAAATGTTCTATAATAGTTTAAGAATTCTAACCATAATTCACCAATTGAAGAAGCATTTGAGTTCTCCTGACTTCTGGGACCCTGGAAAAATAGACACTTTTTAATACATATACAAAACTGTTTACTTAAAAACTAGGGCTTTATTGCAATTATTAGTAGATTACAAAGTAATTAGCAATATATTACAAATATTCTTTAGGGCTCACCTTTTAATTACTTCTGAAAAACACTCCTATGATAATATCATTTAGAGCAGGAATTATGTTTTCATAAATGTGATTTTTTATAACGGAAAAGCAGAAAAATAAAGGAGGGAAAGCATTAATTTGCAAACGAGAAGTGTTCTTCTTCTGCAATCAAATTCAAACTTTACAGGACATTTTACAGGAGTTACTTCAAATGCTATAAAAATAATGACCTAATAAAAAGTCCAGAATTAACTGCAATAGACTCAAAATGACCATCAAATGATACGAAAATGATTCCATAATGAAAGCATTCATATCACGAAATAACCATCACCTTGTAGAGTCATTAGGTTATTTTAAGCAGATGTGAAAAAATTGGCAATGCCCTTACCATACCTTGAACCTGGACCTCCTGAATATGTGCTAATGTGCTACCATTACACCAAAAAGGCATGCAGAAAAGGAGCGAGAAAATGCTTTATAACCTGACAAAATTTATCTCATACTTAGCTAGCATTCCAGCTAGCCTTAAATGATCCAGACTTCGGAAAAAACATGATTAAGCAACAAATGCAATTACAAATTTGACTTTAAACATGCAATAATAAAATAGACTCCAAAATTCAATTTGACATCATCATACTACAAAACAATGCTGATACTGAGAAAATACAATGTAGCAAACAATTTCCTTGCATATTCACATAAACTTTGATTTTAACATCCAATCTCACACCATAGAAAACTTAAACTGTCCTCATGCCAAAAACATATTCTGCAGTAATAAAAATCTTCTGTGTATGCTATCATAAACAAGAAATAATTTTAATATGTGTGTTATATGTTATAATTTTAATATGTGCGTAATACGTTAATAAATAATTTTAATAAAGTATGATGGAGCAACAAATTTTCTTGAGTAAGACCTCAAACTTAGTCAGAAATTTCAAATATATAACTTCACTACAAACTTAAATACACCTGTGCAAATGCAACTCTACATCAGCAAAATGCCTGCGTAGCAATGAAATTCCCTTACCATATCAGCAACCATAAATCTGACCACAAACATACTTTTCAGACTATCAAAAACATAAAAAACTCTCTGTATTGTATAAGCTAAGCAATAAAAATATTACTGGCATTTTCAGAAAATAATATTAAACTAAACATGAGTATGTAAAACTGCACTGCTTTGTGGGTTTTTTCATCTGAAAAATAAAACCTAGCTAAGAATGAAATTTTATATTAACTAAATGATATAAAATGAAATCTACAATTATAAAAATTACAGAAGGAAAGAAAAATAATTATTTTATGATGTGCAAATATTTTACAAACCTTCTTTCTTTTCACATATAATGACAACAACATTTAATACCAGAAATTTGGAGCACTTATATATATATATATATGCCAAGGAGTCTCTGAACTAGCCTGCAGGCCATACTGCCTCTTTACAATTCTTTGAAAGCCAAAACCTAGTTAGTTCATCATACCATTGTGATGTAATTATGATGAATAGCATACATATGTTTTTAAACAAAGCAGCGAGATTTCTGCAATTGGATCTATACTACTATAATAACACAATGACACTTTTTTAGACTTTCCCTTAACAAATTTTTAACACTGTTTAAACACTTGCAAAAATATTCTTATCCCAGAATGTCAGAGATTTCTTTAGTTTGCAATGTAAGCTGATTTAACCTCTCTAATAGTAGAAATTTATCAGTTCATTTTGACCAGGTGTAAACTTTCACACATAGGCATTCGTTATTTTGGGACAAGTTTTGTGTAAAAAAACTATACACTCTAAAATTAAATAAATTATAACATATATATAGAACAAATATCAAGAGTTACACAACACTGCTTCCAAAAATTTATATGAACAAATCTATAACATTACAATGAAAGCAGGTAAAAATAGCACACGAAACCTTTACTCTCATGAAAAGTACAGTTACACATTTTTTAATAGAGTGCTATAGTACTTGACTCATTGTAGATTTAAAAAAGGTAGTACAATGTTTATAACAGGCTTTGTAAATAACTTGCATGAGAGTTACTGTATTTATAGATTGGCTGTTATATAAAATAGTTACTGTGTATGTTACCTTGATTATTTTAAATTTTATAAAATTATTTAGAAAAACCTTTGGCAGGCCATAGTTTTGAGACCTCTTTGTTACATGATAAAGCTTTCACAGAGCATCTTTATTGAAGTTAAATGTTCTAGAAAAGTAAGTTCAAGGATTACAGGGATAAACATTTTCACACATTCACATAAAAATGCATAGTAATTCAAACAAAGTAGTGGATGACATTTTAGCAGCACAGAAGAGGCTCAGAAGAACACACATAATATGAATTGGATGCCAGATTAAGAATAAGGAATTTTGCTTTATTTCCATTGTTTGGTAAAGTTTTTGGTTTGAAAATTTTATTATTATTGAATAAAAGACATTTTGTCCTAGTATAGGGGCACATGTATAGAATAACATAGCAGGAAATTAATTCTGAATGATGCACTTCAGCTTTTATTATACACATGTTACTATTCTTGAGCCTGAAACTTCAATGGTCATCAAAATGTCATGAATAAATATTATTTTCTTTATTACAGTTCCAAAATGACCTTCTCACTTTTTTTCTTCCAATATCCATCCAACCAAAATCAGAAATCTCTACAGCTGGCAGAAGTTTTTATGTGTAAGGAATGAGAAAGCAATCCTTCTATATAAAATTTTAGGTTCATAACCTTGGGAGGTTTAAAAGAAGATTAAGAAGGCTATCCAAACGATAATTTTATCATTATTGCTTATCATATGCATGCATGCTTTCTTTAACTTAAAAATGGAACTTCGAAGTTTGATGTAAAAATGGAATTTTCTCTCTTCACGAAAGGTATTAAAACTAACAATAAATGTACAAGAAACTTTAAAAAGACCTTCAGTTTAGCAAAATGTAATGCAGAAGCAAGCTTTAAAGGTTTAACTTTAAAATAGAATTCCTCGCTTCTTGAAAACTTTTTAAATGAACCCCAACAGTTCTTCTTTATTAAAAACTGCATTTGCTTGAATAACATCATTCTGAAATTGCACAACATCACTCTAGAAATGCAAGTTTGTTCTGCTAATATTTTTAAAAAATTATACTTTTTTAAATTTCTTTCAACTTTCATTGAGGGAGATGCATATTATCAAAAATGTTAAGCTTTAGTTTTTCAAAATTGGCAAAATATTCAAATTAATATAATAAATACTCACCCAGCTAGTTATAGAAATATCTATTATGGGTAGAAGTGGTTTCTCAAGCTGCTGCAAAAAGTACACCACCATCAAGTTAAATGCCACTGGAGGAAGTCTTTCATCTTCAGGTTCGTGTATTGAGCACACCTAAATTAACATGAAATCATGATAAAAATAGCATTCATTATAACAGAAGAATAAAATTATGATTTCACTCTTTTTATTGGCATCATTCATTTATTTTAAGTACACTTAGACTATTACATAGCTAAAAATTTCCATCAGCAAAATTAATAAAATATCTAAATTTCTTTATTGGAAATATCAAAATATACACTTTATCATATGGGCAATATAAACTACAGACCTAATACACTTGGTTTTCTGATTATTTATTTTATTTGAATGACTCAATTCAGAACAATCTCTAAAAGAAATAAAATTTTATTTTAGAACAAAGCAAATAAAAATGACTAATTCCTGTGCAACCTAGCACGAACTTTGTACTTCTGCAAATAATAAATGAAATAAATTTCCTCAAACTAATTATCAAACATAAAATAATGGCAGCCACATCTGAAGTTTTAAAAGTTTAAATATAATACTGAATTAGAATAGAAGAGAAACATGCCAACGTGACAATCAAATTCGCTGAAACAACCTTGTATTTTTCGTACGTTTACTAAAAACACTCAATCGATTTTGAGGGCAACTACAGGTCCCTTCTCATCAGGAGAACAAAATATCTAGAAAGGGAAAGCAACCTTGGTAATGGCTTTTTTATACCCTCGGGTAGAATTACGCGGGAGGAGGCAAAGCCATCTATCGGCAAAAAAAATAATAAAAAATTATGTTAATAGAATTTTAAAAGTGCTAGGAAGGACTGGATTAGATTTAAAATCATTCACTAGACATGCTAAATCTTTGTGAATATGAAAAGCCTCAAGAAAATCCAATTCACCAACGGAAGAAGCTTTTTGGATAATTTTTGCAGATCCAAAGTCAAAATTATGATTAAATTTCCAACTATGATACGCTATTAAAGACTGGTTAATTTCGCCCTTTCAGACATAAGATTTATGTTCTTTGATACAAAACTTTAATGTTCTTTTTGTTTGGCCAACATATCTCAAGCCACACTGACAAGTCATGTCCCCTTTCTAGATATTTTGTGTTCCTGATGAGGAGGGACCTGTAGTTGCCCTCGAAATCGATCGAGTGTTTTTAGTAAATGTACGCCAAATACAAGGTTGTTTCAGTGAATTTGATAATACTGAATATCACCATAAAGATATTCATTTCTTACAACACAAATGAAATATACCATAAATTTATAGACATAATTTTCATTCAAATAACCTGAAATAGTATTCCAAAATATAATTTTAAAAAGCACTACACCTATAAAAAGTATTATTTATAGTTATCAGCTTGATAATAATGCCATGCAAGTATCTAATGTTTATCAGAAATACCTGAATTTGACTGATTTGACAATGCAGGCTAATCAGTTTTCTACCTATGCAAATTCCAAAGAAAGGAAATATGTGATAATTTCTCTAAGATCTTTCTAACAAACTATATGAATTACACCAAGAAATTTACTTAAAGTATTATTATAAATATGCATGAATATATTTTTTATTTTGTTTTATAGTTACAAAATTGTTAATAATGTATATATATATATATATATAACTGTTGTATAATAATTATATATATGTAAGATATAACAAAATATGTTAGCTGCTTTTCCCTAAATTCATCTGTTCTCCCAAATTCGAGATCTTTGTATTGTTATGTAATGCTACTTGAAAAGAGCAACTAAAACTAACTAATCATAGATTGATTAGCTGTACTTGAACATCAAATTTGGTATAAATACCACTGGCGATTAATTACATAATTCTTCTGTTGCATTTTTTCCCTAGCTTCTGCCTTTCTGACATCTCTATTTTGCTATGGCCCCTTTGTTCCTATTCTAAGATGATATAATGCACATATAAAAAATATTGTAATTGCTTATGATCTAGAAATATCCTATCTATTAAGAAATGATTTGATTATATGCGAAAATAAAGAATGGTGATTTCGAAAAAAATCCAGTTGTTATGTCATAATTTTGAAACTCAGAGGAAGGACACTGAAACTTTTAATAGCTTTCGATAACAGTCATGGCTGATGGTTATGGCATACCGATGAAGATAACAGCAACTGGATTTTTTTAAAAATCACCATTCTTTATTTTCTCACACAATCAAATCATTTCTTCATAAGCAATTACAATATTTTTTATACACATTATATGACCTTAGAATAGTAACAAAGGGAGACATAGCAAAATAGAGATGTCGGCAAGGTCGAAGCTAGGGAAGGAATGCAGTAGAAGAATGACGTAATTAATCGCCAGCGGTACTTATACCAAGTTTGATGTACAAGTACTGCTAATCTATGATTGGTTAGTTTTAGTTGCCCTTTTCAAGTAGCATTACATAATGATAGAAAGTAGAAAGATCTCAAATTTGGGTGAACAGATGAATTTAGGGGGAGAGCACCAAATTTAGAATGTAATTTTGAGGTCGCCAATTATTTTTAAAAGTAGCTATCGTATTTGTAATATCTTACAGTTATCTCCATCAGTATGCCTTAACATCAGCCATGACCATTATCAAAAGCTATTAAGAGTTTCAGTGTACTTCCTCTGCACTTCAAAATTATGACATATATATATATAAAAAAAAAATATATATATAATAATTCGATACAAAATTATTTAAGTTCTATAACTCTATAATTATTGTACTTATATAACTGTTATAGTGCTTTTATATAAGAATGTTACAACCATTCATAATTTGTAAACAGCTCCAGTTGCAAAGGAGATTTTAGATTTTGAAGTTCTGCAAACCTAGACACAAATTAAGGAAATCTGACAATGATGTCTCAGAAGTTTCTTTAATTTTTGACTGCTCAGCTTTTTACAGCAAAATTAAATGCACATTCCTTTTTTTTTTCTGTGATGCAAAATAGAATACAAGTACATTAATAGAAATAGGCTATTAAAAAAGATGTACATTCTGAAAAATAAATCATTGAATTCAGTGACTTTTTAGGAAAATTATATATATTACTTGAAACTTAAAAAAACACTTTTTTTTTGTTGTTTTTGTTCTAATTCTCTATGAAAATAAATTTTGTTGTCTGACTCAACTTGATTGCATTAGGAACATGTAAAATATACACATAACATTTTTTTAAATTCCTATGTTAATACAGCAGAAATTTTTTAAATGAAAATACAGCTAGAAACAATTATCTACTTACTCATAAAAATAGAATAACTAATATACATGGTTATTATAAAAGATTCATCAAGTTTCAAAGTACTGCATATGTTAAGTATGGAAAATAGAAAAAATGAGTGTCATATAAAGTGTAGTAAAAATTTTTTTCTGACACTATAATGTTTAATATGTGTTTTTGTCGTTACATGATATATGTAGAGTAATATTCTAATTCCATCCACTATATGCATCATACGATTTCTTTGCTGACGATCCCAAAAGCAACTATAATGCAGTCTTGGAGTTCCTCTAATTTTGCAGCACTAAAGCAACATAAAAGCTGTCTTTTAAAATTTGCAAAAATTAAAATATCATTAGGTGTATATCTGCAAGGTAAGCATTTTAAACAATCTTAAATGGTCTTCTCCAAGTTCACCAAAACAATATAGCAGCTCATCACTCAGGAAGTAATGTACCTCAGAATGTAAATGTGATAGAGACTCATTTTGCATTCAAAATTTGAAAATTTCTGAACTTTCTTTTATTTGAGAAAATAATCCCAACATTAAGCTATAACACACTTTTCACAGTACTTTTAATCAAAAAAAGCCAACACATCTATGTTTATAAAATGGAATAGAAGATCTTAAGTTAGGTAAATTTTGTTTTTATTCATCAAACATATAGCAATTTTCTATGTCTTATATCTAGATGGCACCAGAGGCAGTATAGCTGCACTGAATGCCAAAATTTTTCAGAATTTAGGAAGAACAGAGCAAATAGAACTTGGAATATAAGAAGAGAAGAGTCACAAAAGTTGCTCCAGGTGGTAAACATTCTCATATTCTCATGCTGGTGCTGTCCAGATATTGAGAAGGATTACAACTCTATGCAAATGAAATGTTGCATTGTCACTGAATACTGAGCAGGCAGCAAAATGATTGTCTTGAAATCCTTGTTGCATGTGATTATAAAATCGGTACTTCTTGATTAATCACCTGCTCTAAATGTTACAACTGTAAACTGTAAGGTTTCAGCTGTAACTGCCATCACAAAATCTTTCAAATTATTAGCTGTAGAATATCAAATTCATAGCCAGCCCTTGACTAGTTGGTTTCTGTGAGCTACACATAGAAAACTAGTTATATCCACTGTTTACTTAAAAATGTGAAGCCATCCAGGACCTTTGCACAGGTAGTCCGTGTTCTTGAGCCATAATGATATCATCGCATAATGCTCTAACATTTTGGTGAACTTGTCATACATAATAACAACAGATAAACTCTCAGCAAATTCTAAAACATTAAAATATTTTCTGCTGTAAATTCTCCAGTATGAAAATGGAACTCATATCTGCTGCACAATGTGTCACCAGAAAGTTTGCACTCACACATTTAAAAATTTTAAATACTATCTTATGTTACCTGAATATTAAAAACAACTGTAATCCATGCTTTCATATTCACGAGACATCAAAACACAATGAATTATTTACAACAGCTTTGAGATATAGTTTGCATGTTTCAATTTTACTTTTTAGAAATTTCATTATTTCATTCACAGAAAACTGAAAACCAATTAGATAATTTATTCTTTAACTGAAAATATTCTTAAATAGTTTAAGTTTTACTAACCTCTGCCCAAATTCTTGCAGCAATAAACAATGTTTTTATTCTGTGGTCAAAGGAACACAGTGCTTTCAGAAAGCCCGACATTTTATGAACATTCTCCGTATACTTTCCTAAGTACATCACTTCACAGGTAACATGTGTGTATGGTTCTATGAAACAGATCTTTGACTTTTTTACAGATGTTGCCCCATCAAAAGGTAGTACATCATACTTTGCTAATTCTGTTAAAAAACAGCAAAATATAACTTGTATACTTCAATGTACAGGTGTCGTCGACTTGCAACAGCTGACATTAATATGATGAAAGACTAAGATTAAAAATTGCCATCATATACACAGTGTTTCTGCACAAGTAAAGTATTGAAATACATATGCACTTACAACATATACTATGTGACATTTTCCAATATTGATCATTTTTCATTATTTACTTATTGTGTTAACTAGTATAACATTCTGAAGAGGTAAAATGCTTTCAAAAAGATGCAATGCAGTTACTGTATATCTCCAGAGATACCGCAAGCAAATAATGAAAAATATACATATCAGTAAACATGAAAACTAAACAACATTCACAGTGGTAATACACTACATTTTTTAAGTGCAGCAGCAAAAAGTTACTGAACAAAGCCCCTTAGCCATTGCTTAGACACGTCACTTCTGCTGTTTTTCTGTCTTTGGTATGTCAGTATGTTAATTTGGTTTCAGGTTTTTACAACTTGGGTTACAAATTGATTGGTCAGGTTTGGTGTCAGTAGCATATTCCCCTGAGTTTATTAACTATACAAATGGAGTATGCAGCCCATTTGATAATTTAAAAATTTGTGAAGAAGATAAAAACAACAAACAAATATTTAACGCTAGCAAAGTTTTGTTTCATCAATTTGGAATTCAATAAAATTTACAACTATATATGTAAGAGAAGAAACTATTAGTTCTGATTTGGAAGCTTCTGAAAATAATTTTTAAAAATCTAAAAGAACAGAATGTTCTGAAAGCAATGAACACAATGAACTTATAACCACTAAGCAGCTGCATCAGCACCTGCTCTTGAACCAATTAAAGGTAGAATTACGTGGAAATTATGCTAATTTAAAATTTAAATTATCTTTTATTTAGTACTTCAGAAAATTAGAGAGCTTTAAAAATACTGAGAAGAATAAATTGCTAATTTACAACAGGAATAATTCGAAGTCTTCCCAAAAAGTATTCACTACAAACATATTTGGAACATTTTTTAAATAAAAGCAGATTAATACCTTTTAAAGAAAGATTTCAGCCACTTGAAAATATAGATCAAAACAGAGATTCTTCTGCAGAAGTGAATAAGCAAATTCTAAAAGTAGTCAGATGTTACTATGTAATAAATAAGAGTATTGAGGAGAAGACAGCATTAACAAGCTGATTAAAAAAAGTACCTTTGGTTTGAATAAATCATCCAAATTTATAATCTGCTTACTTTTGATATATTTGTGTTTTTGATCATGTTAACTAATTTAAAGATAGGGTACATGTTGATTATTAAAATATGTATCTATAGCTTGCTTACACACACATATATATATAAATTTTGTAAAAGTGTTATGGAACTTTATGGAATATAAGCCCATTTTATATTAAACAAAATCCTAATTCATAAAACTACTATCATAGTTATTAAGAATAAAAAAAATGTCCTCCAGTTAAGTGAGAACCGACTTATGATGACTATACTCATCATAAGTCAAGGACTACCTGTAAAATATTAAAACCAATTATCAGATACTTGTTTAATACAAAGCATAAAAGAATTCAGAACATTTTATCACACATTTAAAATTATAACAAACTTTTGTATTTTAAAGGTTAACAAAAAATGCAAAGAGGGCTTATAACCACTAATTCAGAAAACTTGTCAATATATTAAATTCAGATAAATATATACACAAATAAATTCATAAATTATAACAAATTTAAGTTGTATATAAAGAACTACCTTTCATTCTGTAAATAAAATATTTATGATTTCAGAATGCTTCATTAAAACATTGTTCACATTTTTTTTAACTTCTACATCTTTCGATTTCATAAAAACTAAAAGCCACAATTATACAATACTTATTAATAATGCAATAGCTTCCTTATTGATAATGCATTAGTTGCCTCATTAATTTATACACGGCTAACAAAAAGGGGAGAATATGTCAAAATTAATATGAAGTGATAATATATGCCCTAACTTTTTGGAGCAATCTATACTGGTTCAGAAGAATTTTTAGAAACATTTTTAATCTTTAAAAATTGAAAAGAAACTATATGAAGCATATGAATGAGAAAATCAGAACTATGCTTAAAATTATTTTTACCTTTAGCAAGGCATTTGCGGATTTCAAATAAAATTTGATTTTTTATACTGCAGTTTGTTTGCAAGGCAAAGTTTAGATCAGATGTACTAACTGCAAGGTCACAAGAATAAGATCCATATAAAGCAACACTCATTCCTGGGGGGAAAAGAGAAAAAAAAATAAGAACAGATTTCATTATACATTGTATTTGATTATACTTATTTTAAGATTTAATATTAAAAGAAAAAAAATTATTATATTATGCCCATAGGATTTTTTTTAACGTTTTGTGTGTTACTTTTATTCATTTAACATCATGTTCTTTGCATTTAAACCATAAAATTTAATTCGACAGCAATATCACAAAATATTTCAAAGAGCATATCTTTAGAGTTTTTGATACACTGTTTTGTGTGCTGGAGATAAAAATATTTTTTCCGTACAGTGTTCCCATTGCTCGCTTTAAATTCGTTGAATTTCTTAATCAAAAACTCATATATGCTTTACAAAATATGAATAGATAATAAAACAAATTCCAAATTTGGGCTTCTATATGGCCATATGTGGATGGAGATGTACATTATTAAAAATTTGATGGCTCTAGGTACGGTTGTTTTACCATAATGCGAGAAACATACATACATTTATGCAGATTCATTATTTAATTTCTTTAAATATAATACAGGGCTCTTATATTTGGTGGCAACAATTTAAAAAGTGATTAGCCATTTATAGTAAATCAATGAAAAATGCCAAAATGAAATTAATAGCCCTTCTGGGCAAATTGTCCCTTTGAACTAATAAAATCAGACAACTATAGATAGATTTATCATAATGTACTTTTAGAACTTGAAGAAAAACAGAATATAAAATGAAATCTTAAAATAAATGAAATTCTAATTGCAGACCTACTTCACTCTTGGCAAAAATAATTGTAGAGGCCAATCTGAAAAATGTTCTAAGCATTATTCACAAAATGTGCGTAAGATACTTTCAAATGCAGTTTCTAAAATTTCTGGGTTTGGCATACTAAAAATTTATTTTAATTACATTTGCTTTTTTAATCTAACAATTGTATGTTTTATCTTGATTCACTATATTTTGTGCAATCTTATATTACTCACTTTGATAAGCCTGCTAGAGGTTCATATACCAAGGAAGATTTTTTATGATCATCCTGTATATATATTGCATTTAAGTTCCTGAATGCCAATTTCTCACAACTTATTAACTTCCACTAAATAATTATGCAGGATATGGTAACAAGGCATTTTTTCCTCTAAAAAAATCTGTCACATGTATGAAAATGTCATTTGTGATTTGTGACAACATCCATATGTATCTTTTACATTAAATCATTAACTTTTTTGGGAGTTAAAGCAATATAAATCAGATAGCTATCATTTTTTATGAACTGGGCCCATCAGCGGCTGAGCAGTAAAGTCACTGAACACAGGTGGCTTCAACCTGGGTTTGGTTCCAGGCGAACAGGCTGGCTGCACGGGCGTTTTCATGATTTTTCCCATGTGTAACGTGTATGCGAGCCAGTTTCCCTTAGGAACTCCTCCATGAAGGCATCTCTTCCCTTAGTGACACAGCCCTAGTGTGCTTTACCATCATCAATTAAACTGAAATGGAATTTTTATAAAGTACATGGTTTGTTTCTTATGACATAAGATTATGTAACTTATAGAAAACACTGAGCCACATATTAGGATACTACAGCCTGCTGTTTTTAGATATGAAGCCACCTCTTATCGAGAAATATCCTCTCCTAGTAAACAACTGATATACAAATAATGCAGCTATTTTCAAATAAAAAAGAAAGTTTTTTTTTTAGAGGCATGCATAACTGCCATGATATCATTTTATTTCACTTGAAATAATGAGGGCAGATGTCATTGTTATTTGAAGATAAAATACAGCAATAATTTAAAAACAGGAACCTAGTCATGCAGTAGAATGCACAACTACAAGAGCTTTTATTTGTGCTTTGCAACTTTAGCTCACATTATTTTTCAAGCCAAGATTGAACTTGCACTTGGCAGCTGAGAAAAAGCTCAAGATTATAAAGTTTCTTTGTGCAGCTGCCTATATTAAAGCTTATGGTGAGGAAGGAATGACTAGTAATGAGTGGAATTTGTTCAATTTATAATAACCAATTTAAAAATGTCAATCAGTGACATAGCTACAGCTTTTGCCAGCTTGGGCAGTTCCTGAGTTTGCCACCTATCTTAATACACAGACAAATCAAAATGACAGTCTGTGCTTTGCTAACAGGGCAATAAATTAAAACTCTGTTTATTTTTGAAGAAAAACTTTTAATTCCACATTTCAAAACTATATTATTATTTTGCTTACCTTTTATCTGCAAAACCACCAATCACATCGTAAAGATCTAGTAAAGATCTACTCGATTGCTCAAGCTACTACCTGTAGAATGCATATAAAGATTCCTTAAATGCAAAACAAACATTATACTTGTTAAATGACTTTTATTTAGAAAACCCTTCTGATAATAATTCTCTTTACAGCTATGGTGAGGAAAATTCACAACAGTATTGCAATATTTGGAACTTTGTTCTGGAGACTGTATTTATTTTGTTCCGTTTTACTTTATTAGTACTTTGTTTTTACTAACTTTGTTCTGTATAATATATTTACTTTGTTTATATTAATTTTTCTTCTGCAGAGTGTATTACTGATAAACTGCAAAAACTCAAAAGAAGCATTCTCCTATAGTCTGGTTTCATTTTCTCTTGCAGTGACAGCAGAAAACTCAGAAATATTTTTCTCCTTAAAAGGAATTCTTAGTATTAATGTGAAAGGATCATAATTTACTTGATATTCATAATCCATTCAAAATTTCATCCAAAAGTTTAAATTAAATAAAAAAGGTATAACAAGAATATATAGCTGTTGAAATTTCTTTATGATTTCATTGTATTCTTTACCTAGTATAAAAACTATTGTTCTCAATTCCATATAGCATTTAGAATCTCATTATTCTTTACCAGCCTCAATGATGACCAGCCCATATGATTAGCACCTATAAAATTATGTTTCAGGTGAAAAAGTTCACTTGTAGTTCATTTGAGTGATTTAAAAGGCATCAGTAACTTTTTGTTTTGCTGCTCTTATTTACAAATTTTAAATTAGCATTTTTTCCCCACTTAAAACAGAAATGAGTTGTGAAATGATATAAAAAAGTATTGAATAGCTTTTGTAATCACTTAGTAGTAACTCACATTTTGCTAGTAAATTCTAAATGAGCTCATTACCCACAAATTATAGTCTATTCTATTTAACAATCATGACCCCCAAATGCCAAAACTTTAAATTTTGGCTTTTTCAGACAAAAAAAAAAAAAAAAAAAAAAAAAAAAAAAAATTTTTGCAATAAAGTTTATATCAAAATTTAGCATCATTTACTGCTCACATAACATTTAATCTTTACGGTGGAGAGTGACATCTGATATAATTCCAATATTGATAATTCCAATATGATATCCCGCTTTGATACTTTTGCCTCCCACAACTCAAAATATTCCATTTTCATTCCATGTCATCCTTAACATTCCCAGAACGTTACTACATTATTTGGAATATACCAGACATACCAATAAAAAATATTTTGTGATTTTTAAAGGAATATTTTTAGAATGTTCCAAGCATATTTCAATTTGAAATATTCTAGCCATACAGAAAAAAGAATGATAGATATAAAGAGATGGCATTTTGGGAAAACAAATACAATTCCAGGTGGTTTCACTTAAGTAACTGCAAATACATTAAATTAATTAAAAATTTTAATGCAGAAAAAGATATTAACCCTCCGAGTACCATGGCCAACTTTATCTGTTCATTAGATTTTTTGTCACTTGGTATATATCAGCTTATAATTTAAGATATTTTGCTTTCTAATTTTCTTTAATACTCATTTAATGTCATCTAAATAAATGTAAGTATATGAAAATAGAGACTGAAATAAGTAAATATACAAATTTAGCTGATAAAGGCTGTTTAAATACAGATCTTCATGACAGATCAAAAATCTCACTCTGCTCAGAGAGTTAAACAATAGATTAAATAAATAAATCAAAGTAAGGGTAAATGCATAACATATACAGAAACTAATACAGAAGTAAAAGTGATTTATCTTTGCTATTTGATTTAATTATGATTACATTTTCATTTCTGATATAGTGGTTAGTGACCCTAGCTGCCGTAGTGATGGGCCTGGGTTCGAATCCTGGAGAAAACATTGTTTTTAACTGTCTGTTCCTTCATAGGAGGCAATAGTGGCCACCTATTAGGTGCTTCCATAATGAAATGGCCAACACTTCCAGCCCTTGTAGTGGCGCAAGGCTAACAGCAATTAAATAAAGCGGTTAAAAAAAGACTTTATTGAATAGATCTAAGAAATATATATATATATATATACCTGGAAATCTTTTTCTGATCACCTTATTCAAATCTTTTAGAACTTTATCAGCTGTATCATTAGAAATCCTTCTCTCTTTTTCAATTTTTTTCAAATAATCAGTTATAGCTTCTGTGTGGGTATACGTAGAAGTTGCACTATGAGCATCATTATTTTCAGATACTTTTTTGAAGTTCTTGTGCTCCTGTGCATTATTAAACATTCAGAATTAGGAATTACAATAAAAAAAACTTTTGGCACTTTCTAATTATCTATTCCCTAACCAACAAGCCTAAAAAAGTATTCATGAGGCAACATACCATGCAGCTATACAGTATTTATTTGGCAACTCATTATGTCACCAAAATGTATTTATGCAACAACCCAGGTATGTACACATATGCTAAAGTACACATGAATTTGCACTTTTGAAATTCAACAGTCATTTTAATGATTAAGTATTTCTTTTTGCACTAAGATTGTTTGCATTTGCTTTTGCCGCAATGGAAGTGTGGAATTTGCTGAGTGATGAAAAGAATGCATTGCTTTTCTTCAACTATATGGGGATTTTTCCAATAGCACAGAATGCAAAAATTAACATTTCAAAACTGTGCTTCTTAAATAATCGAATTTTACAGAAATCCACTGTGCAAAATTGCAAGTGAAAGGTTACAGCATAGGTCAAAAATTGGTTTATTGCTGTACAAAGGAATATACATTAGTGAAATTCTGTGAAACACTGGATTATCCCTAAACACAACTATCAGTTGCTGTAATTACTTCAGAAAAATCTTCTATGGAAAACGAATGTAAAAAATTGATGGCACTGGGTACACCTAATTTTAAATAAGATATCCAAACAAACATCACAGTAAAGATATCCAAACAAATATTTCTCGCCAAATTATCTCAAGAGCTTGTGAAATCTCTCCAAGTGCCCAAGTCAGAAACAAGTTCATGACTGTTTGGTGGGGTTTGAATAATCAGAAAGTACCAAACTTTAAATTTATTACTAAGTTATTGTAATATAAAATGAACTATAATATGCCAATTAAATACAACATATATATAACTGGAAATAGCCACATAAAAAAAAATCTGAAAGCTTTCAGATTTTATATTATGCCCTAAAGTTTTTTTCTTTTATTTTATTTTTTTTTAGCATTTGTGTGTTACCTTTATTTATTAAATATCATATTTTTTGCACTTAAACCACATAAAATTCAATTCAACAGCAATATCACAAAATACTTAAAAAGAGCATATCTTTAGAATTTCTGATACACCATCTCACCCGTTGCAGATAAAAAAAAATTTTTTTTCTGTACCCTGTTGCCATCGCCCGCTTTGAAATTGTTGAGTCTGTTAATCAAAAATTCATTAAAATTTTACAAAATTTGAAATAGATATTGAAATAAATTCAAAGTTCAAAATTCGGGCTTCCAAGTACCTATGTTCACTTGCAGGATTATGTTATTCTAAATTTGGTGGCTCTAGGTACCATTGTCTTTTCATAATGTAAGAAACATTCATTGCATTCATGCAGATTCTTCATTATTTAGTTTCTTTAAAACGCAACAATGATGCAAAATGCAGTTTTGAGACTAATATCCCTTTGGATCTAACACCCCTTTGGGCTAAAAATAAACAGAAAATTTTTCTGTAAAGAAATAAGTAATATTTTGGCCAAAAAACTTATCAATAACCCTTATGGATCAACAAGCTATGGATTATGAAAATCATGGTTTTGCAGAACATTTTTCATACAGAAACACTTCTCATCACATAAAAAATGTCACTCTACTTTGACAATGTCACTAACTAATTAAGACATTATTTGTTCAAACCTGGAAAGCATTTATCTACTGTTTGCAGAATTTATAAAAACTAAATACTTTTTAAATACAAGTCACATATGTACAGGATTCAAATTTTTAAATATTCCCAATTTATAAATTATGGCATTGATGCTCGAGAGTAGCCATTCAAACCTAAAGAAATATATTTTAAATGGAAGTCACAAGATATAGGCCATGAATTTCTATATATCTCCAGTTTATAAACTTAATGCCAGTTCTGAACAGTTTAATAGTATTATTACCATTTATGATTTTTCAATTTTATATAGTTTTCAGATTTATAATTTTACAAAATCAAAATGCTAAAGTATATAATACAAATTAATTTTTTCAAAAAATTAATGAATATTCTCAAGTTATTCTGAATGCACGGACATCATAAGAAATATATAATACTGAAGAATTAAAAGGCACAGAAGGTTGAAATGAAGTCAAAAATAAAATATTGATTCATCCAGAAAGTTCTGCAATTTTTCGAACCCAAACATGTTTCCTTCCAATTATTTTATTACTGCTAATAAGGAGTGATTTTCATTGACACACATGTTAAAATATAATAATTTCTGCTTACTTTGCATACTCAAGTGTTACAACATAATTTTTGACTCAGTACAGTACTAAGCACAGAGCAACCAAATGTTTATTTTCATTATATTATGCTCTGTCATTTTAAAAAAGGAAAAATATGCTAGTCCGACTGCTCATAAACTTTATATATATATACAAAATGCTATTTCTGGTAATACAGTTTTAAGCATGAAAATCTCAGCCTTGAAAATGACAACCTCTTGTATGCAAGACCCTACTAAGACACTATTGCTTAAAATCCATGTTAAGCAATTTAAAAATTATCAGGCAGCTTAAAGATTCCAGAAAATAAAGTACGTGATCATTTGAAGAAAATTGAGTATGTAAGCCATGATGATGTATGGGTGCCCTATACTTGAACACAACAGAATATCATGAGAAATACACTAAAGTAAAAAACAAAATTAGGAAATCAAACATAAAATTAGCAAAGTAGAAAAGCTCAAAAAAAGTTAAAATATTTTTTTAAAAGTTAAAACAAAAAAACTAAAGAAAGCAATACAATACCAAATGAACACCACTATTGAGACAATAAAAAATTAACAAAGAAATTTGCACAAAACTTATGAGAAAATTATCAAAGAGAAATACAAACAAAAAGGAAACTTACTAACTACTGAAAATAAGAGAATCCAGCAACCATGTGGAGTGGTAAAATACAAACCAAAATGCGACAAGTGGGTGAATATCCAAATTGGAAAAACTTTCTTAGAAATGCTGGTTGGTAACAAAAATCAAGGCAGAAGAGAAACGTGCCAAAATAAAACAGAGAATTAGCAAAACAACAACATTGTGTTTGGCATAAATTTTAGTAAAGACTTGCCAATTTCATGGTCAAACAGTGCAGGTCCCTGTTCATCAGGATCAAAGTAATCTGCAATGACGGGAAAGCAATGGTTGTATTTATACCTAGCATGAGTAAAACGAACAAGAAGGTAGCACCATCTGTCAGCAGAAATAATAATGAAAATGTCTTGAAAATTGTACTTCTGGAGAATCTGTGCAATTTTGTATCTGACAAAATGATGAAATGGAAGCATTAAAGGTTATTAATGTTATTTTTAAAAGCGGAATGTCTTCTTTGATGGCAAAATGAAAATTTGTTACAGATTTTATCAATGACCACGGAAAAAAATCTCGGGTCAATCACAAATGGTCTTAAATAAATGCAATTATTTTAAAAAGAAAAGCCAAAGATAGAGAAAGTTATAAAACAAAGTGGTGTTTATGTATTTCAATGAAATTTTCTTACATTTTTGTACTGCTTCATTACTAGTAATCATAGAAAAACCACAAAATTTTCTGGCTAACATGCTAAAATTATACTCATACATTTTAACATTAAATATTTAAATGTTAAAGTTCCTATTTCACTAATGTTTAAACACGATTTTAATATATCAACCTAAACATTTTATTTCATTTTTAGGTATATAATATTATTGCATATGTAAAGTTTGTAAAAATCATAAAATCTGAAATTTGATTTACAATAAAAATATTCATTTGAAATCAATTATAAACTGTTAATACGATAAGTTTATATTAATTAATGCTTTAAGAAGAATACAGTATACTTTAAATTACCTCAACATTCATGAAAAATAAAAGTTCAAAACCTTTTCACAAAAACTGTGTGGGATGTTTCCAAAATTTTAGGAACTAAGCTCTTAATTCAAGTCCTAGAGCTTTTAGGCAATGCTATTGAACAGAGACAAGTATTTATATGTTTATGCAGCTATCCGGTGCAATACTGTTTAGTCTAATTCAGTTGTTTGACTGATATAGAAGCATTTTTACAGCATTGTTTTTGAAACAAGATAATGAGAAGAGCAATTATTTTCTCTTTATGGAAGCGGATGTGAAAACTCCAGAAATAGTTCAGTGTGAAAGGAAAGAGAGAGAAGACACCAAAAATAATCTTTGAGGTCAGCTTAAAAGAATTTGTTTTTCATTGGGATAAAAATATTCAATTAAATGCGGATTATGCTGAAAAATTGCTCTATAATAATATTGATCAAAATTTATGAAATAAAAAATATACCTAAATTCCTAAAGCTTTGGAAACATCCAATGTAATATATTTGACACAATCTTCAGTTTGAGAATATCTGGTTAAAATAGACAGTAAAAATCATAAATTATGAAATTTGACTTATTACAAAAATATTTGTTTAAAATCAGTTTTAAACATTTAACAAAATATGTTTATTTTTGTTAACACTTTAATAAGAATGTATGTTAATATAACACTTTTGTAAGAACGTATGATTTCAGTTTCCGACCAAACTATAAACTTATTACATCTATCTCAATTTAATCACACATTTTATGAATGTGCAAAGAAACAATAATAGCAATCTAACATACATTCAATTTATTACAAATAAACATCATTAAATGATAATAAAAAATTAAATACAGATAAACAAGTCATAATTAAGTCCATTTAATTCTGATTTAATTATCATAATTAAATGGACTTAATTATGATAATTAAAAATTTTAAGTATTAAACGAATATATAGCATTTTTACTTACAATACTCGGTGACAATAATCACAGTCTTTTACTTGCATGCTATCTGAATACACATCAAAAGAATATTCAGACAAAAAAACAGTTTATATAAAGCATTAAAAACTGGAACAAATACAGCCTACTAAATATAAAATATATTTCAGTAAAAAAATTCTGCAATTTTTTGGTTAAAAAAACACCACTTTTGCAAAATGTCAGTTTAAAAGATATCTATATTCATAGCTGTCAAACTTATAAAATATAAAAGAGGAGTTAACCTGTAAGGTTTTAGTTAAACTAACAAAGTTTTATTTTAATTTAAATCTTTCTATCTCTTCTCATGTTTCAACTTCCCGTCAGAAGAAGCACGCATTTTCAGCTTATGCTAATTTGAAGTAGAGCCAAGTACTATTTAAACTAGTGGCAGAAACCTCTCAGTGTGAGAGAGCTTTTAGTCTCAGATCACGGTCATTCTGTTCGACGTTCGCCTGACCAGCTAGCAGCTAAATTCTAAGAAATAGAGCTTACTACGTGATTGCTTATTGAAATAAATCCAAGTGCGCTAGTATTAGTAAACCTTGCTACACACCATTTAGTTAGAGGCCAACTCCGCGTAGAGCTCCGTGAGCAAAGATAAATTAAATTTCTATTTAGTTTTAGTTTAAATTTATCTGATTGTTCATTTAGACCCAAGTGTGGTCTTTTACTTTCTGTATCCCTCCCGAGTTGGGAAGTGATTTGTAAATAATATTGATTTAATAAAAGAGGATTTTAAATCCCTTTCAAGTGCAGTTATTCTTAAGCATAGTATCTACAACCAGAACATAGCTGCATTCAGCTCCCTGTTCCAGATCAGGACTTAAGGACTTTAAGGAGTTACTTTAAAATGTTTGCCAAGAACATGCACAGAACACTCAGTCCTGACAAACCAGGAGATTTCCGTACTATTCATACTGTGTGGTTACACCATTTCATTGACTTGAATTCTTTTCATAATGCATGATTTAGAATACTAAATTATTTATAATATACTTCTGTTGTAATAATTAATATTGTTGCGTGCGTACGGGTTTGTTATATATTGAATGCACAAGTCGTTGAAAAGTTAACAAAATTTATTCTTTAAACAAGAAATAAGTCAAAATGCTAAAGTAATTCAGTAAAATCAGAGATATTCCCACAATATCACAATATCTCAAATGTTTAGCAAAAACTCAGTTCTAAACAGAGAAAATAATTCTATCGCACAGCGAAATCGTTACAGTAAACAAACAGCAGTTCGCTACAACTAAAACAACAACAACAACTGAGGTGAGGTGTTTCAATTTGGCTTTTATAAGCTTTTTAATTATCAGTAGAACAATCTCAATTTTTCTGGATGGCAACAGTAATTACGAGATATTTATTTATTAAGCATTAAATGCACACGCTCTTTT
>KK115725.1:519301-534760 GCA_000611955.2 Stegodyphus mimosarum
TAAAATTCTAAATAAACAGCCAAATAAATGTGAAATTCGTAACATTGCCCCCTTCCCAAGGACTGCACGTCCCGGGCAGTACAATCCTTGGACAGGAAGCCAAACTTACAACTAAGGCATCAGTGCTATAATAAACATTACTTTATAATAACAAAAAAAAAATAATAATTGCAATAAGTAACTTTCAGCAAATTAAATTCTATCCAATGCTAAATACAATTCAAATACTATCAAATACTAAGTAAAAATACTAACAAATACAAATGCTATTAAATACAAATACTTATCAAATACCAATACTTAACAAATACAAATCAAATACTAAATACAAATAGGACCATGGTCTTATACTATTTACAATTATACACACTACGTACTATGGCCATAGTAATGAACTAACCTGTCGTAATGAATGACTTTAGGCTTAGAGTTCGACGACTTACGGATCCGAACCACGACGTCGCTCAGCCTGTTTAGGACTGTGTAAGGACCGTCCCAACATGACTGTAGTTTCGGAGAAAGTCTATTGCGTCAAGTCGGACTTCATAACCACACCTTGTCTCCTTTGTTGAAACGATGGCCAGTAGCTAGCATGTCGTAGCGGGTCTTCATCTTGTTTGTCGCCAAGTTAGCTCGCTTTCGTGCAGAATGGTGCTTCACTTCAAACAGGGCCTGGATATCTTGGATGTATCCCTCAGGCAATGAAGGCACATCTGCAGGGTGGTCAGATAAGAAATCATAAGGTAGATGAAGATCATGACCGATGAGCATCTGGGATGGGGAATTGCTGGTAGTTTTGGGTTTCTCTTCAACCCTAGTGTAATTTCGGCAGCTTTCTGAGCAGGGTCTTTCAGGCAACACGTCGGCGTTTCATGGTGAGGACCCTTTCTGAGGATCGATAGTCATGTCCTCAAATGCTGAAAGCAGTTTGTTGTTTTTGAAGTCTAAGGAAAAATTTTATTACCTTAAAAAAGTTCAATCCGAGTATGCAAGGATCTGTAATATCCGCCACATATGCTGTGTGATAGTAGTGGCATTATATGGCACTTCCAAAGGTAATGTTCACGTTTAACTTTCCATCTATGTCAATTTTCTCGCGGACGCAGTCTGGAGGGTAACATAGGATGGCATCTAAATCAATTCGTCCTTAAATTTTTTAGCTAAATCCTTCCGAATAATGGTAACATTAGCTCCTGTATCAATGATCATACTGCAAGGAACTCCGTCGATATGCCCATTAATGGATAGTCCATTACTGTTGTCACTAGCTGCAGAAATCTTGAGCGCTTTAAAACAAGGTTTTTCATTATCGTTCAAGCTCACCTCCGTATCATGGTCATTAAATTGCTTCCTGCGTCATTGCTGGAAAATGATCTTAATTTCTGCACCTTGGGGTGTTCTGCAGTTCGTTCGTACCTGGCCTTCAGCTCCACAGTTCCAGCACTTCGGTTTATTGTCACTCCTTTTCCATTTCATGACATTTAATTGTCTGTTCATTATTGTTATAATTGTTATTTTCCCTGCTCCGGAGTGTTCGGCAGTTCCTTCACATGTGTCCTACAGCACCACAGTTCCAGCACTTTGCGGTCGGTTTCTTATCCCTAATATTCCCTGTCAAAGCATTTACCTTTCTGGTTAAATCGTCTAGGAGAGCAGTCATTGGATCCACTGGTTCTTGTATGTGAGCAGCTCTGACTGGGTGGTGGTCTCTACTTGCTGCGCTGCCTCGAATTTTGAGCGCTTTTCAAGTCCTTGACATCAGCTATTCTTAGTGCTTTCTGTATTTCAAGATCCCGGATGCCGTCGATGAAGTATTGCAGGGACAGGATTTCTCTTGTTTCTG
The DNA here is from genome assembly GCA_000611955.2 of Stegodyphus mimosarum. Lineage (NCBI taxonomy): Eukaryota > Metazoa > Arthropoda > Arachnida > Araneae > Eresidae > Stegodyphus > Stegodyphus mimosarum. The sequence continues at coordinate 521,145 of KK115725.1, forward strand.
TCGGGCACTCCGAAAAGGCGAGGTGGGACAGCCTTTCAACATCCCTGGCGAGCTCCTGGAGTGTTTCCGTAGGCTTCTGTTGATGGAATTTTAACTGAAGCCTGCTATAATCTTTTACACTTCTCTCCAAAACGCAGCTGCAATGCGCCGGACAGAGCTTCAAAATCTATCCTTTTGTTTTCGGGAAGAGTCTGAAGGATATCCGCTGCATCTGCTCTCAGAGAAGCGGCAAGATGACAGGCCTTAACTTGGGAATACCATCCATTAGCTTCCGCAACTATAGAAAATTATGTCTTATACACTTGCCAGGAGGTCTTCCCATCATATGTCGATAGCTTCAATGAGGGACGAGCAGGCATTGGTAAGAATTTAAAACCATCACTATTGCTCCCTGCTGTCGCTACAAATTTCTTTAAATTGTCAACTTCTTTGGCAACTGCAGAAACCCTGTCATCAATTTGTTGTTCGATTTGGTGTTGTACAACAGAGACCCTTCCTTCGATGCGCTGCTCCAAGGCAGAAACTTTTCCTTCTATTTATTCTTTTACAGAATCAATTCTCTCTTCTATTTGTTCTTTTACAGAAGAAACTTTTTTTTTTGACATGTTCAACTTTATTTTCAGCAGTGTCAATTCTGCCTTCCATAGCTTCGAATTTGTTTTCTATTATACAGGCAATCTCATAACAGCTTTCATTTTATCTTTAACAGATGCTTTACTAGCTTTCATCTCCTCTTGGCAAGCTTCCATCTTTTCTTTAACAGATTCTTGACCTACTTTCATCTCCTCTTTAACGGATTCTTGGCCAGCTTTAATCTCTTCTTTAAATGCAGCAAATGCTGCCATAAACTGCCTTAATTGTTCTTCCATTGCTCAAGTTAAAGGTATTCAATCCCACTTCTGACACCAAAGGTTGTTACGTGCGTACGGGTTCGTTATATATTGAATGCACAAGTCATTGAAAAGTTAACAAATTTATTCTTTCCACAAGAAATAAATCAAAATTTTCATCAGAGATATTCACACAGTATCACAATATCTCAAACGTTTATCAAAATCTCAGTTCTAAACAGATAAAATAATTCTATCGCACAGAGAAATCGCTACAGTAAACAAACAGCAGTTCACTTTTTACAGCTACAACTACAACAACAACTGAGGTGAGGTGTTTCAATTCGGCTTTTATAAGCTTTTTAATTATCAGTAGAACAATCTCGATTTTTCTAGTTTTTCTGGATGGCAACAGTAATTACGAGAGTAATGTACGATGCGTGTCAGTGTGTACGAGATATTTATTTATTAAGCATTAAATGCACATGCTCTTTTTTTTTGCTGACGTAGCTTTCTCTTCAAAAATCATCTGCATTGCACGGGGAAATAAAAAGGAATTTTAATTGCAATTCTAAATAAATAGCCAAATAAATGTGAAATTCCTAACAATATTAATAATTAATCGTAATAAATTTTATGTTCTTTGGTTAGTTCCCTTTTATAATTTTCTTAAACATTTATACTAAGAAAATCCTGAATTTTGTTTATCAAAGTATTTTTAAATAAAATGAAAATCAAATAATTAATTAATGTACACTGAAAAGCAACTGAATTAGCGATACCTGTCTAGCAGTGCATAGCACTACCTTTCGTCTTGAAGACAGCTGCGATTCATCTACACATGGACTCGATAAGACACTGGAAGTGATGGGTAGCCATAAATATCCATGACTCCTGAACAACCTACATAATTCATGAAAATTAGATGGAAGATGGCAGTTCCTCGAACATCCCTGTCAATTGTATCCCAGATGTGCTTGATCGGATTCAGGTAAAATGACCATGCTAGGGGTTTCATTTCAGTCGATGTGAACACTCCTTAGACAAGAGTATCACCTCCATTAGCTTGAAGAGTTCCCTGCTGAAAGGAAGGATCCATCATTTCATGTAGTTTATGCCGTATATGTACTCTACCATCAGCATCCACAAAGTTAATCTTGATTCATCCCTCCAGGCTGGCTAGCCACTGGTGACTTTGATCATCCATGCTGTTGTCCGCGGCAGTTGACCCTGTCAGGGATATTTTTCCTGAAATCAAAGTACTCATGGTACACCCTAGACAAAGTGATGCATGAAAATAAAATGCCTATACTATTTCCAAAATTGAGTTACCCATTCGTCAGGCCCCAATGATTTGGCTACAGTCAAAAGCACTTAGATCTGCACTCTCATCCATTTTGCTTTTGACTATTACTGATGTCATGAGCAGCATTCCTTATCTTGTTAAACTGCTGCTTATGTCATTTGCAATTCACTTTCAGGCTTGCGAACAGCTCAAAATCTGCATAATGCCAGCTATCCCTCATTCAGTTGCTCTTTGTTGTTTGTGGCATCACATATGTAAACTTATTAATGTACACTGCGAAAAAAATGGGACAGTTCTATATTTCCTGTTCTACTGCCCCAACTGACGAAATTCAAATCACGTTTTTCATGTCTCGAAAGCACGACTTAAGCTATATATTAGATTTATATATAGCATCATTCTAACAGGTATTTTGACAGGTATAACAGGTATAATAAGTATTTTGACACAAAATCAGACTTTTTCTGAAATGACATGCAAATTTTTTTCCATATTTCAATTCTATGACTCGAATTATGCCTAAATATTAAATTTTGTAATATTTAGTGTGAAATTTAAGGAGAAATTTAAAAATTTCTCTTGGCGTATTTTAACCAAGAATAATTTACTTAGCGAACTTCTTAATTTATAGCAACTTATTTTCCTTTTCCTTTTTTCATTGCAGACAAGTGGAAAAAAAGTTATCATTCATACTTTCAAATAATTTTAACAAAGTGCATAAACCACATTTGTGTTATTATCACTTTTAAGAAATATGCCAAACTTCAAAGCGTGTAAATATATAAATTCATGTATATCTTAATAAATTTTGAATAAAAAACTCTTAATTTTTTTCAGGTATGCTTAGAAATACATCTACTCTAAGATAATGGTAAAAATTTTATAGATTACAATTCAAAAAATTTATAAAAACTATTTAAAAATATAAAATTTTAAAATAAATCATAAAAAATGAGCAAATTTTATTTGGAATGAACCTAAATTTTGAAATGTCAAACAAGGAATCAGGCAAGTTTAAGAGAAAAGGAAATATTAGTAAATATATATAAAATTCAATTAACATTGAGGAGGTAAAATTTTGAGAGCTAATTTTTTAAAAACTATATGTGTGATTTTTACAAAATTTCATAGTTCGGCATAATTTGAGTCATAGAATCAAAATATGGGAAAAAAATTGGCATGTCATTTCAGAAAACGTACGATTTTGTATCAAAATACCTACACTGGTGTGCAAAAATTAAGGACGAGACGGTTTTTTCAATATAACTTTGTACAAAAGCTTTCCAAATCAACACATTTAATACTGTAAGATCCCCAATACTAAAGGACATGAGTAATGTAAGCAACACTTACTAAAAGAGAAATCAGAGGGATAAAAAGAAGCTTTATTGAAAAAGTAGCATGGAGCACAATGCGACTGAAGGCCGAAACATCCCTGTGATGGGTGTCCAGCAAGAAACATCCGGTCTTTAATAGGCGATATGATCTCCCGATTGCTAGGCAGGTTTCACATCATTTGTGCATGCTGGATATGTGGCTGTTAATGAGCTGTTGAGACACTGCTGCTCGTTCCTCTTGTAGCACCAATCGCAGTTTCGGAATCATTACTGGCGATAAGTTACGTGCTGCCACGGGTCTCTCTAGTAAGTTCCGTACATGCTTGATGGGATTTAGATTCAGAGACCTTGCCAACCAATCCATGTGTTCAATATCTTCACTCTCCAACAGCTCTTCCACAGTAACTGTGCGATGAGGTGGAGCGTAGTCGTCCATGAAGAGGAATTGAGGACCCATAGCCCTTGTGAAAAGACGCATGTAAGGAAGAAGAACCTCGTTACAATAGCAGTCCCAGGTGACGAACCTCCTTGGGAGATATGAAGGTCGGTCCGGCTACCAAGCATTATGTCTGCTCAAACGAGAACTCCGCGACCTCCAAAACAGTCCCTTTTAATGATGTTTAAGGGGTTATTGCGTGTTCCCCACACTGTTCAGATGTGTATGTGTCTAGAATCGCAACTCAGACTAAATCTGCTCTCATCTGTAAAGCGTACTCGTCCCCATTCATTGTCTCTCCAATTCTGGTGTTCCCGGCACCACAGAGAACGCCTTCTCCGATGGGCAGGAGTTAGAGGTACACACCGTACAGGGCGTTGCGCAAACAGACCACCATCATGCATTCTTCTGGCCACAGTAAAATGCGATATTGGTCGTCCAGTCACCTGTGTTGTATGTCTAGCGATTTCTCCCGCCTGTTTCTTCTGGCCTTTAAGGCAATATACCGGTCATCTGCGGGTGTGGTTCCTCGTGGACGACCACTACTAAACCCCCGGATAGCTGCTCCTGTAGTTTGAAATTGTCTCCAAAGTCGTGAAACGATGCTGTGAGCAATTTCGAACTCTGCAGCCACACTTGTCACACTGCGGCCTTCCTCCAACTTCCAAATGATTCGACCTCGGGTAAAAGCATCCAGATGTCGTCTAACAGATTGATTATTCACCATTTCTCGCTGAGGCAGCGACTCGGTGTGATTTTAACTGCTATACGGCATGCAATCTCTTTGCCAGAAATACAGATCTTACACCGACAACATGCTTTATACTACTCAGACACTCCCCCTTACATCTACCTGCATATCTGCGCATGTGCTACCATACATCACCTTACTTAATTGCCTGATTGGTCTTTCTGTCCGTTCTCCCTCTTCGTTCAGCTGATATGCTAATTTTTCGACTTCATCCTTAATTTTTGCACACCAGTGTATATTAGAACGCTATATATAAATCTTATACATATCCTAAGTCGCGCTTTCGAGACATGAAAAATGCAATTTGAATTTTGTCAATCAGCCCAGTAGAATGGGAGATATAGAACTGTCCCCCCCCTTTTTTTGGTGCCGTGTACCATATATTGATGTATAAATCTAAATCTTAACTGAGTAAGCAACAGTTGAATCTTCATAAAAATTTTACAAATGCCTACAGTATACACTTCAGATCGAATCAAATTTATTATGAAAAATTATGCTGAAAAGCATTAGAGATAGAGGAACTGGAACAGTGGGATTTAAATTTCATTAACAGATTCCATTTATTGCTTGGAAACATTTTCCTTATTAAAGGGTAAACACTAAAAATAGGAAGATTAGGTGGTCTGCTAAGAGAGGTGGAAATGTCAAGAAAGAACACATGTCTCTCAGTAAAATAGGTTGGTAGCAGTGCAAATAATTTAATGCTTTAACCTGTTGCAGATGGCACCACATGTAGATGGTAGACTACCTACATAATTACACAGAAACTTTGTTTTTGGCCCTAGATGTTTAAATTGCATTATATTGCATTCATATGGTTAGGGAAAAAAAATCAAGGTATTTTGGTATTTTTTCCTATGCTATTATAAGTTTCAAATAGATGAAGAAAATTAAAAACAAGTCAACAAAACATTCTTACATTTTGCAAAAGTACATCTTTTTTCCAAAATTCAGACAGATGAAATGAAGGGAAAGATATGTGCGTATCAACAGCAGTTTCAAAACTGCATCTTTCATTACTGCACTGGCTTTCAGCGGAAAAATCTTCACCATCTGCAAGATTAAAATGTTTTGAATTAGTTTGTTTTATGCATAAAACATAAAATTTACAAATCTCCATTTACAAGAAATTTTCTGGACTTTTCTTAGTATCCCTTCAATATGAAGAAATAGTAATACTGAACAGTTTATTATTTTTTACACTTGGAAAAAAATGACTTTCTTGACGCATATGTGTGTGCACTTATTAATAAACAAGTATATATTGTGCCTAATTTAATAATGTATCATCACTTTAATAATTCTTTAATAAAAATGCTGAAAGAGATTTTAACTTTTCATCCCGATAATTTTATTATTCTGACTTTTTGAGTTAAATTTTAATTTGATATGATTTATTAAAAATTTTTTATGATGAAATTTTTATTTGGTTTTTAAAAGATGACTTTACTAGTCTTGAACAGTCTTCACCAGTCAGGATATAACTTATAATAACTTGTTAATAAATAATAATGGATAAAAAAAATATTGTGGTTAGGATTTTTAGCAGAGAAAATCTTAAAAATTATTGTGCTTTCATCAGGAACTGATGCTGTTTACCAACTGTAAATGCTAACTATTAACTAGTTTTGAGTATGCATGATACAAAATTTCTTTATGAACAATGTTGACAAAGTTTTAGATAAAAGATACCTTAAAAACAAGTGCAAACTTTGACTGAAATCCAGAAGATGACTTACACTATTCATATACGCATAACATTAACTAATTTAATGCTCTTAAAGATGGTTCATTAAACTGTTTGGAAATAAATTGCACTCTTCTATCTACATAGTCATTAACGCATTGAAATTTTTTAATTGGAAAATTTATTCAAATTACTATGCAATTATTAGTATCACAGCAATTAAAATTACTATTAAATCTTTCAATCTTGAATTTAAATCTTCCAATGATGTCCCACAAATTCTCTATCAGATTCAAATCTTAGTCTCTTTACTCACTTAATACGTACAATAACCGTATATTCCGGCATATAATACGAAAAATAAGAGTGCATGTTATATATCAGATATCAAAATGATACATTTAAATATTAGGAAAGAAGAGCATACAGATATTATATTTCTGCATGTACCTAAATGCTGCTTGTTTAAAAGATAAGACACAGCTTGTGAATTAAAAATTTTAATTACCAGAAAATTTTTATTTATCAGATAATTTCCTTTATGTAAAGCATTTTAATTGTTGTGCTTTCATTCAGAGAAAACATCTGACACCTAATACTGGGAATTCATTTGAGTCAGAAGAGCATTCTTACCCAAAATTATGTCTCTTTTCTTGAAACCCTAGAAAATATTCTTGCATACATCTGCACTGAATACCACCCACCACAGATTTATTTACTCCCTCAAGCATTTCCCCCAAATACATATTGCTTTGCTTGTCAATTCAGTATACCATTGTTCCAATGTTGGGAAAAATCTTCAAATAAAGACTTTAAAAGGTTAGAGCATCGCACATGTGTCTCTTGGGTTTCTTCTTAAAGAAAAGGGGGTATGTCATATGGTGAATAAACCTAAAAATTTTAAAATGTAGTTTGAAAATTATAAGCGCGCATTATACACCAGAATATAAGGTGCATGTTTAAAAATATTAGTCATGATATCTTTAAATACAAAAACAAGCATCCTGAAATGTATCTGAGTAGTAGTAGTGCATTTATACATTAGAAGAAAAGGAGTTAAAGGTACAAATGGGACATTCTAGAATTATAATCAAGAGAATATTACAACTTCATCATCTTTTGAAAAACTTCAGAGACTTGACACAAAACCCCCATTTGGAGAGTTAATCTCTTTGGTTTCAAGAAATTTACTAATAAATTTACTTCATGCTCCATTAATGCATGCTGTCATTCACAACAAGAAAATCATTCATATGCATTTCAAAATCTTTTATATAGGGTTGTCTGACTTTATTTCAATATCTCTGGACATATACGTTCTCTGACTATTATTTCTTCCATACCATTAAATTTACATCTCTGAAATGGTCATGTTTTCTAATGGGAGTAGAAGTATATCATTTTCTAGCTTTTTACAGATGCAAATGCTTTTAGAATCAAATGCTAAACTTAATTTAGTCTAGTCATTGAAAAAGAACATAGTCAATTGTTATAGATTGCTATAGATCTCAGTTCTGACAATGTCTGCATCAAATCACACAAGCCTCTTTTGTGAGGTTACCGATTCATCGGCTTTAGCATATCATTAAATGGCACGATTTGCACACAAAACAGAATTTCAAGCGGTGACTACTAGTGTTGAACTCGGCTTGTTCAGCAGTCAAGTTCCTGCTGCAAACTAGCAGCTATGGTCAGAAACCAATTTTGAGTACTTTTCTTCTATGACCCAGCTTCATTTAACTTTTTACAGCACAGACTATGCTGAAATATTCTGCTATCTCTATTTTTCAGTAATTATTCTGCCAAGCTTCTAAATATTCAAAACTCTTGAACTTAAATCTGACACATTCAGCACCAAAAACGGTATTTAGATTCAATAAACACAGGAGTAAATTTTGAACATTAGAAGCTGATTATCATGCTTTGGGATAATATTGTTCTATTAATTGCATTTCTGAAGCAAACTGATCAGATTATCATTGGATTGTCTTTTGATCATCCTATAAAAAAGTAAATCTGATTTAAATCTGTGTTCATTATTTAAATATCATTATTTTTATGAATGTACAGAGAGTTTGGAAGACATTAGAATTGTAGAGCATTCGACTGCTAGAATACAGCCAGCTTTATTTGATTTTTATCTCTCACTAGCCTATAGATAGTTTTTGGCCCAAAATTTCAATAGTCAGTTTTTAGTGAATAAGCATGACTGAGGGTCTATATAATATGTTTTTACTATTTTTACAATATCTGTCTGTGTACATGGCCGCCAGGTCAGATAGTGGTGAGTGTCATACTGAAGGGCTAGATTCGAATCCCAGAGAATGTATGGATGTATGGAAGTGTATGGAGTCTGTGGGCAAGAGGGCACTTGAAATACACAGCTAACCCAAATCCTCTTGAGAAGTTGCTGATAAGTGAAGTGGAGTGGAGGAGACCTTTGGACTGCCCTCCAGGATGCTTCCTTGGAATTTAATCTAGGATAGAATTAACAATTAGCAAGGCCCAATGATACCTTATGTACCTAAAAGGATGTACAAGTGTTGGCTTGCTTCAATCTGCACCAGTCAGTGTGTGACAATTTTTTCCTTTGTAATAACTCTTATATTAAACTTCCAAATAAATAATTTTCCCATATTTAAGCTTTCTGCACTCATATAAGTGTTGACTAGATTTTAGATGAAGCTGAACAACCAGAAGTGCCATTTACCTGAAGCCAATGACAGTTTTTAATGAAAATATTAAAATATAATACAAAACTTTTTAGGGCTCTAGTGTAGAATTGGGTGCCCCTTGTTTTTTGGCGAAAAATGTTGTTCAGTTTTGGCGATGAAACCCCATTTCTGTTTACCATGAGAGTTTTAACATGGTTTTAGCTTTTTGATTTATTTAATTGAAAATAAATCGATGAGTGTGCACATAGACAAAGTCAAGGCAATGTGCAATGACTTTTTTTAAGTGAAAATAGGTCAATGTGTACATGGACACGGAGTTTGTGAAATTCTTTGACTTCTTGTTTTGGTTTTGTGTAGCGGCCATCTTGAAATTGTGTCTTATTGGCGACGATCTTGGCATCAAAACAGAATCGCCAAAAAACAAGAGGCCCCCAATTGTAAACTTTTACCCTTTTTAGTTTTGATATTTATATCAATGAGAACAACATACCAGATTTGGGCCACATACTTTCAATATTGTTAGTGTGGGTACCAGTCATCGGTTCAACAAAGGGTTTACAGATAAATGTTGGAAACCTTCACTGTTCAAACAATCATAAGATTTCCAGCAATCTGAAATAATCGTCGTTCCAGGCAGAATTTTTCGCCTGATAACCTCCAGCAAAGTCTCTTCCAATCTATCTTCCGCAACCTCAAAAAAACACTTTCCACTCTCTCTTTCAATCCCACCAAACATCCATTTACCATTCACTTGTCTACCTCTATTATACTCCCTCTTACCAAACTTGCTTTCATCAGCCTCCACAACCATACCAGGACCTTCATCCATCTCACTCTTTTTCATACACACTTCTTTACAAAAATTACGCCAATCAACCACAGTTCTATTCGATTTCACATTCACCTCATTCATAATCAAATTTGTACCAGCTTCATACACCCACAGATACGAAAACATTAAAATCTCAATCATACTCATATTACTCTCTTCAAACCATGTACCTTTCCTCACTAACCTCTTACAATGATGAGCATTCACACCTTTTTCATGACAAATCTATTCGTAGCCATCCGATCTATCCTTTCTATCGACCAAACGCATGTCTTTCATACAAACAGGACAAACATAACAAGAACTAATCAAACTTTCATGCATACACCAATCAATAATAGCTCTCTTACCGTTTTGCTACAATTAAAAAAAATATATTAATTTTCCCAGACATACTACTTTGCTGGATGACGGAGAACAATAGCATAAAATATCAAGAAGGCAACTATAAGTAAAATGAAATGCTCACGCAGTTACAAAAACAAACAATATAATTTACATAAATTACTCCCACTATCACAAAAATAACCAATAAAATTTACACTTAATTTTACATAAATTACTCACGTAATCACAAAAAAAAACCAATAAAATTTACCTTTAAGAAAGTAACAATGATGACGTCACATAAGGTTAAAACAGAGTTATGGTAACCCTAAAGTGACGGCAATGCAAGCTAAAACCAAGTTAAAACTATCAGGGTAATAAATGATGTTTTATCGCCAAAATTAAATAAAATGTGTCACCAATCGAAGGGGCACCCAATTCTACACTAGAGCCATTTAAACAATTATTATCAGCTAATTTTTTATAATTACTGGTTTTAGTCCATTTTCATATACTTCCATCCATAAGATAAAGTAAGAAAGCAAAATATTTTAAATTATAATCTAATATATAACAAGTGACAAAAAATCTCATGATCGCATAAAAGTGGTCATGCACATTCAAAGTGGACAACTCTGTCCCAACTAAACACACTTTATATAAAACAGAGATAATCATTTATTGAACATTTTATAAATGCAACCCCCCCTTTCTGATCTTTTACCTCTCATTGCTTAAGAAAATGCATACAAAGTATTTCTGATTTATATATGAGCCCATAAAGAATTTCCAATATCTACCAAATTTATATAATATAGATTAAAATTGAAGAACATATAAATGATTCTTAATTCAGATGCATATTTAAAAAACAAATATTTTTCTCATTAAAAAAAAATCCCAGGTAAATTCAGGAATTCACAAGCAATCTTCAAATTCATATATACTAAAAATAAAAATATTATCAGCTAAAAGAAACAAAAAAGTATTAAGACAGAACAAATTGGATATTTAAATGAAAATGTTACGATCCCAGACTGGTAATAAGTCAATTGAGTTTCAATGAAGCGAGTTTGAGTTGCTGTTTTAAACTACTGATAAATAACCCAGAAACATCTGAGACTACACAGATATATTAAAAAGTTAGAAACCAATATTCATCAAGAAATTTAACATTTATATTATTACTACTATATGCTCATATGAACAAAAACGTCATGTTAAACAATCAAATTCAATAATCATAAAATTAGAAAATCACAAAACATTAAGTAAAAAGTACTAATTTATTCTTGCCAAAAGAACTAAAGAACTAATTAAATTAATATTTTCAACAAAAGCAACATTAAAAATGCAATAAATATATATTAACGAGAAAAGCTATGAAAATACCAACACTTTTTTTCATTCTTAACTCCTACTTTCTTATTTGTATCTGACTGTATAATTTCTGATGCAGAGGCAAATAAATGACTTTTAACTCGTCCTTCATTAACAGGTGTACTTATATCCATTGTATTTTGGATAGATGGTACCTAAAAAAGATAACTTTAATATAACATTTCTCTTAATTTATTTCCCTTAATTCATACAGAAATAACAAACAACCATACGGGAAGAAAAAACTAAACTATAAATTAGTAATCATTAAATACGTGAAATTTTAATTCAGGAACCCAAGTAACTAATGAAACTGATAATAGACAAAAACAAATTTTTTTTAAAAAAAAATTGTTTGAAAACAAAGTCTAAAATTGCAGCATGTCATCTTTAATTATAAATTTACTACACTGCTTACTCTTTACTAACAAATACTTTAATAAATATGTTCAATAACCACATGGAAAAATTATCCAAAAAAATAAAAAAATTCTATAATTTTTAATTAAGTACTGAAATTCTTAAACACACATTCAGCTCTGTTAATATCTTTAATTTTTAATAATAAAATGACACAGCTTAGTTATGAAGTTACTATTACTCAATTACTAATATCATATTATAGTCAACTTTCATAGAAACATTGAAAATAACACAAGGTTCAATTTTTTATTCCTCTTTAATAAGACTGAACCCGTTTATTGCAACAACAAAGCACAGATTTTCAATGAGACTTTTTTAAGTTTAAGAAGTTTAAACAGCAGTTTACAGTTTTTTACAGCAGTTACCTTAATTTTTTACTATAAACAATCCTTCAGAAATTCTTTCTTCCATATCGACATATGGTTAAATAAAATGAACATTTTATAATTATTTACGGAATGGTCATACCAATGATATAACAGCTCATTCCGCATCCCACTGCACTACTGAGAAACTGCTTATTGGCATAAAATACCATACATTCCTGTCACCTAAGCATAATATGACAGTCAGCTTTTGGCCAATTCCCAAAAGATAATGTATTTAAACACCAGCCGGATGGATGGAATAACTTGATAAATCTGTTGCAAGATTAAACGAAGGAAACCATTTAATCGAAATAACTCTTAGTGATCAAACACGTCGCCACGTTTTATTCAAAATAGCAGCCGCGTTTTGTTTACTTTGACAGATCAGCTGGATGCCTGATTATTTTCAACGTTTCCCTCCTACCACATGTGACGCAAGCATGCAGGTAGGGGATAGGCAAGGAAAGGTATACGTACATAGAAAACTTTCTTTGCGCAAGGTTCTCCATTAGCGTGCCATTGGTTGCTGCGAGGCCAACGTGATATACAGGCCCTGGCGCGAAAAAGTCACGTGAACAAGAAAGGCTGGCAGTCTTCCATCTTGATATTCGTGCGTGCATTGTGGTGCTGTTTTTGTGTTTATATTAATCACATTTTTATTTTGAATTTGAGCGAACTTAACGTGTACGTTTTGGTTATAAGAAGAAAATATTTCGCGCATTATTGTACTGAATTTTTGATTTGAACTTCTGTAGGCGTGTTCCTGTTCACTTGGAATAAGAAAATTTGAGTAATCTTCAAACATCATTTTGGTATGTAATTTATTCTTTTCAATTTGTTTCTTATGTTATATATTGGGTACACTTTATTTAAATTTTTAATTCATGTTAATTGGAATAAATAAAACAGTTATGGTGAGCGAAAAGCTTTCTATTTAATTAGTAAGTAGTAAATGGGTTCACGCTGAACACATAGACCTTTCTTTATTTCATTTTACTTTTTATTCGAAAACACTTTCAGTTATTTAAGCTAGCGAAATCCCGAAATTCAAACTATAACTACATATAGCAGGAGGCATATATTAACTAACACTTGCTCATTAAGCATTGTCAACAGACAGCTTTTATTCATATCTAGGGTGAATAATCCAGCAATTGCCATAAACTATCAGTTTTATTTTATAAAAGAGCTCTTTTATTGGCAATATGAAAGAAGAAAAAAGGGATTAAACAATTATTTTCTTGTAAAAATAAACTATTAA
>KK115726.1:2191-59277 GCA_000611955.2 Stegodyphus mimosarum
AGCACTACCATGTTTTGACTAGGATTCTGTGAGTTACTTCGGCGCTGTATAGTTGCGGTTTTGTTTTATTCAACCTTTCTCGTATTTCATTTTGGGGAAAGCGGTGGTTGTGAACTAGGAATTGGTTCAGTGTTTTGTCTCTTTAGCAAATGGAGACTCAGGGCTTGTATGCAATGGTATACAACTTATAGTGTTTTTTTTTTAGTTTAGGATTGTTTTTACTTGCATTGAAAAAAAAATATGTTTTTGTTTGTGGAGCACCTGTATAGCTCCTGTTTTTGTATTCGACACCTTGCACCAGTATATAACGTTTAGGTGTTTATTGTATTTATATGTACTCTTATTTGCATTGTATACTCTTATTGTAGCATTTGTATGGGGGGATGTTATCTAACATTATTACATATTACACTTTATTTTTTTGGGGTGTGTCATGGCTGTTTGTCAACGCTTTTCAATTTTGGTTCTTTGACGATTGTCAGACAGACCTCCTGAGGCTCAGGCATATTGAACGCTGTTAGGGGTGTTTTGTTTTTTTTTCTCGTCTACTATTGACAATTGGGATTCACTGACATTCTGGTATTCTTGCAATATATAACTCGTTTGTAAACCCTTTGCCCTTGTCTCCTTTATTAAAAATTTTTGGCTCGCCAAAAATTTTTTTTCCCGGTTGGGGGAGGGATGTTATGTAGTGATTTTTGGTTAGTTTAGAATTATGGATTAATGTGTAGTTAATTGCAGTTATTTGTTAATTAATTATTGAGTGAGTAAATTATATGCATTAATTTATGCTTATTCTAAATTTTTCTTCACGAATTGTATTGCTTATGTTATTGAATCAATTATTTTTATACGAGCTAAACAGAGTTCTCATTCTTACGTTACGCGTTCGACAGTATTAGCTTTCGGGAAAGGAGACAATGGGAAATCGGTTGCTTTCTGCGTAATATTTGAAATTTAAAAATACTTCCTTTTTATTCACATGGTTGAAATTTATACCTCTTAAAGAGAAAAAATTTACCCTTCTTATGAACCTACTTTCATGACTGTACGTCGCCCCGTTGGAGAATTATGCCCATTTAATTGCTAAAATTGTTGAATTTCGTGTCTAAAAATTTATTCTGCTATAAGCGTCGTTTTGGGCACTTTCTCGTCAAGGTCATGTACTGCGTCCGGTTGCGTGGTAGGGGAGTGATAGGTTTGTCGCATTCTTTCCCTCACCCCTCCTTGTTGGCGAAGGGGGTGGCGAGGGTGGAATTTTTTTTGGTGTGAAGAAGGAAAAACTAAGTTTTCGCAGCACTGTTTTGTGTTTGGCGAGATTTGCATACTAATTCACCAAATTTGGTGATTTTCGAAAATTCTGGATTCTGGACGATTGAAATCGTCATGCAAGGCCATGCTCAGCCCTTTTTGCCTTGGATTCGCAGCGGTAGAAGCACGTTATTTTTTTCTTCCTCTGGAAGAGCCGGAGATGGGAAATAAGATAAAGATGAACATCTAAAAAAAAAAAAATCACTTGAAGTTTACTCCTCCGCACTTTACCATCCCCGTGTTGGAGTCGAGAATGTTGTTTTTTTCCTCATCGAATTACTACCATCAACTCGAGTACTACCATCAACTCGCATGAATGAGAATAGACGGAAAAGGGAGGAACCCTTAGGAGCTCTTGTTTTGCTGCACGAATGCACTTTACCATCTTCATAGTGTCTGATCCAGGTGTCCAGATTTCTTGCCGGACTCCCTCGTTCAACATCTGCGAAGGACTGGTTCGGCAGAGCCTTGTTCAACACCTGTTATGAATGGGACATCCGGAAAAAAAAATCTATAAGTTGAGTTAATGCTTAATTAAATTTTCAACGCTTCCATTCAAGTGAGTTCAACCTTTTGATTGTTAATTTCACCTGAAATTTAGTACAGCTTGCGACTTAAATTCCGTGAACATGTTTCCTAAGTAATATGGTAATTTAAAATTTTTTTTAAGAGATTTGATTATTTGAAGTAAATTTTCCAGTGATGAATTATTAATGTAAGGAGTAATTATATGTGTGTTTAATTTCCAATTAAATTCTATTTAACTTTTAGTCAAGGTTTTTCTGCTGGATCTTAAATCCAGGCTGTGTATTTAAGCAACTGCTGCACTATTAATCTATTTAGGACTTTTAACCTTAACTTGGAATGTAATTAAAATTTATATATAATGAATTAAGACAGGATAGTAAATTTGTAAACTTATCTAAATTTTACCTTTTTACTTTAAGTTGTTACTATTTTTGGTTGAGAATTAACTTTAACTTTTGCTAATTAAGGAACGATTTAAAATTTAAATTCTACTTTACCTTTAATTGTGTAATTGAATGTAGGAATAAATGTAATCATTTTTCTCCAACGGGTCTACTTGAATATGTAATATTTTCTAACTGCCTAAGGGATTTGCTAAATTTATGTATGTAATTTTTACCTGAGTAAATTAAGAAATTTCTTGAACTAAGTAATCTCTATCAATATTGGTAAAGACACCATGCTCGGTGATTCATTAAATTCCTGTGTATTTTTATGCTGGCCAGCAGAGTTTGATAACTGCATATGAAAAGTTAATATTAATTTTTACGGTGTAAATTTTTGATTAATTCATCTCGGTGCATAATTGAAATTAGCAATATATATATTATAATTCTAAATGCATTATTTTAAATAGTTGTCACCTGAACACATCATAGATCTAGAAATTTAAGTTGAAAGATTGAGTGTCTTCCTTTAATGCTGCAATAAATATCCTTTGTTATATATATAATTGTTTCAGAGTTTTTCTTATGATGACTTAATTTTTGTAATGACTTAATTTCTTATGATGTCTTAATAATTGTGAATGCTTTTAACACCAGTACTCCTGCTTGGTCTTAGGGGTTGTTCGGGTTAGTTTTGAGGAAAGATAAACACAACGCAACTAGAATTTGGTTTTTGATATTATTGTAGGCTAATTATTGTAACAGTTAGTATTTAACATTTGGTATCACAACATTTGGTGACGTGAAAAGTGCCACAGAACATCTGGTGCCGCGACAAATGGTACTTAACACTATCTCCTGCATAGGCCTGTTATCAAAGCATCCAGCAGTACTATGAAGCTTCACCCAGTGTTCGGTGCTTCTTTCAAGCTACCTGGATATGTGTCCTTAAATGAGTGTTTATGAGTCTGATACACCAGATACCACCACTACTATTGATTCCATTTAGGTACCTTGGGAATAGTTGCTGACATAAAACAGGCGTAATGCCACAATAAAATACCATTTAAGGTTGCAGGCATTCCAAACTGAAAATCTTCAAAATACAATTAATAAATTGAGAGAAGAGTTTTATGATGAAAACCTCATCAGAAGTGTTAATGACCTAAAAGAATTGGAGCGAAATCTCAAGCTATAGAAGTAATGAAGGAAGCATTATTCGAACTGAGCTGTTGGGCTTATACCGAAGTTCAATATCAGGAAACTCAAAGCATACTTCATCTTAAATGGGATGCAGAGACCGATGAACTTTACTGCATTGGTCTTCAAGCTGATGTGGAATTTAGTGAAATTGTTATGGACAGAATGTTTCCTTCTATTGTTAATAGCATGTGTGATCCCATAGGCTTTACATCACCTGAGACACTATTGCCTAAGTTACTACTCTAACTGCAAGAAACCTGTTGGCCAAAGCTAGAACAGCTCCTGTTGAGAGTTTAACAATTCCACTACTGTAGCTGTTAGGAGTGGCTATGAGAGCTAGAATTGGTTCGATAATATTAGAAGTTTTGAATTTTCCTTTAAAGACGTACTTTTGGATGGATTCAATGGTAAGTTTGGCATGGATCATGAACACAGAACCATTGTTGGGATTTTTGTTGGGAATCCAGTGACAAATATCAGGGAATTGACCAATATACGAGATTCGAGACACATTTTAGAGAACGTCAACCCGGCAGACTTGCCTACGTGAACTTGCAACTGGTTGGATTTTCTGCAGAGTCAGTGGTGGGAAGAGGAGGTCCAACCTGGTTGATTGTATGGAAGGGAAGAGTTTTGACCAATACCAGAATTATCTTTTCCAGAGAAATCACATCTAGAATGACACAAGACAGTTGTCACAAATCTAATCACTGAGAAGAAAAAGAAATTCAACGAAAGATTTTTGTATTTTTCAAGGTATGAAAGTGACTGCTTATATTTTGACATTTTGGTACAACATCAAGGCAAACTCTTAAGAAGTTGAAAGGTGAAATTTCTTGTGAAGAGATTGGAAAGGCTGAAAATAGTAATAAAACCATCTTGTCTGAATGTCCTGTGATACTTGAGAAGTGTAATAATACAATACAGTTTTACATTGAAATTGGAATTCTGAAAGTTCAAACATGACTGAGTCAAAATCCAGAGAATTTTTCACATCCTGTAGTTTACCAGACCATCCTATTCTACAGAGGTTGATACTGCATACCCATAGCTCTTTGATGCATGCTTGAGTATTAATGACAGTAACACAATTCAGAGAAAGATTCTGGATTTCCTAAGGATGGAGAGTTGTCAGAAGAGTTTTATGATAGTGCAAGAAACTGACTTCCAGAAGTGTTGACCCAAATTCAGCCCCTTTTCCTCCTGACAGAAAACAAGTTGATACATTTAGAGTAACAGGTACAGATCTGGCTAGATCTATTTTCCTATGAGGAGAAAGCAAAACATGGATAGTACTTTTTATATCTGCTGTCTATAGAGTTGTTCGTTTGAAGCTAGTTTCCTCCCAGTCAACTGAATGATTTGTGCAAGCATAACGAATATTTTGGTTAAGGAGAGGAAATGTTCTACTCTTTATACTGAAAATAATACGGAGGAGCATACTGAAAATAATATGGATACTTAACAGGAGGAGCAAATGCTTTGAAATCTCTGCTCTGGGATTTCATTCAAAGAGAATGCGCTTTGCTAAAAGAAGTGAATATTCAGCCCTCCATCTACCTCATAATATGGCGGGTTTGGGGAAAGAATGGCTCATTGTATCAAGGAACTTTGAAAGTGTTTGGGAGTCATACATGAAGAAATGTTAACTTTGCTCACTGAATGTGAGGCCACTATAAATGGGTGACCATTGACATATTTATCAGATGACCGTAATGAATTGAGACCTCTTATGCCTGCTCACTTTATTTAAGATTTAGGCTAACAAGAAACCATTGATTTTGATTTAATTGACTCTCAGCATTTACTGAAACATATATGTGTTACCTTCATATCTGATGACTAAACTACAGAAATATTTCTATAAAGAATATCTTGGAGAATTGGTAAGAAGTTCAAAGTCATCTTCACAGCGAAAAAGGATTTTTCCAGGAGAAATTGTCCTATTTAAGTCAAAGAATCCAAACAGGATAAATTAGCATTTAGCTCAGGTAAGTGAACTGTTTTCTGCAAAGGCAGTACTGAAAATGTAGCAAAACTACAAGTAGCCAATGGTGAAAATCATTCAATCGCCCTTCAGCGAATATATTCTTTGGAGCTTACTTCTGCTGACAACTTCATTAAAGTACCTCAGAAAACCAAGGCTACCACAGAAACAGAACCTGGTGATAAAGAGTTTCCAGAAGATTTAAAGGTAACGTGAAGTGGTCGCCGAGTGACACATGGACTTATGAACTGCTATTGACTTTTTCCTAGTAGCCACCCAGACAGTATAGTGGTTAGGGGTGCTTGACTGCGATACCAAAGGGCCCAGGTTCGAATCCTTGAGAAGGCATGGATGTAAAATTATCTGTCCCTTCATAGGATGGTAGCGATGTCTGCCTATTGGGTGCCTCCACAATAAAATGGTCACCACTTTTGGTCTTAGTAGTAGCCAATGCCGTTGTAGGCAAGTGCCTACCATTGGAGGGGGAAAACCTTTTCCTAGTATTTGATATCTGTATTGTCATATCATGTGTATTGTTTGTTCTTAAGCGTTTTATTCACACATTTATAGTTCTCAGTTCAGTTTTATCTGTTACAATTTATATGTATTAATATGCATATTTTTTTCTTGTTTCGTTTTGTATTGCTTTAAAGCAAATTTGCCTGCAATACAAAAGGTGGGAGAACGTTGCCATTCCTAATAAGTTTATCATTTCCTGTTTGGTTTTATTCACTATTTTGCAATTTATTTGATCTATGAATCTAGCAACCCAGTTTCGTTTAGAATGTTGCAATAAGTTATGCTGCATTAAATTTACGCTACAGAAATATTGATTGTCATTCATCATTAAAATGTATGGGTCATCATTTGATCATTATGTTAAATCATACATGGAAATAGCCTCATTAATCTCCTTGTGTTTTTAAATGAAAATAAATCTGATATTAAGCAAAGTTGGAATTCAAAACAGTGACATCAGTAATCTGATGGTCTTTAAATTAAGAAAAACTTCTGCTTTTGGTTTTTTATTATTTATTTGGTTTTACAAAAGAGTTGAAGTATTATATTTTTTACAGTGTTTGGGGATCCTGGGCAGGATCTGAAAATAAGTATTCAAAAATGAAATTTGAAAATGGCCAGATGTGTTGGAATGGGCCAACCAGATCTGTTACGGTATGTGTGAATCTATTATCTACCTGAGTTTGATCTTTTTAGAAATAAAATAAATAAATAAAAACTTTTCTCTCAGTAACTTATTTATATTAATTTTAACATGTATCTGTATGCACATTGTGCTTTTAGGTTCTACTGCAGTGTGGATTAGAAAACAAGTTGCTGTCCACGAGTGAACCAAATCGATGTGAATATTTGTATGAATTTAGCACTCCGGCTCTCTGCTCTTTACACACAGAATCCCATACAGTTCATCAACATACAGAATTATAGAATAGTAAAGAAAATAATGTAACATATAAAACAAATTTTGCATATATTTTTGATGCAGTCCATAAAGATAGTAGCAATTTCATGTAATGTTGTCATAATTTCTTAACACTAGATTTCAATGAAACTTTTGTGGTAATTCCTATTCTTGCAGTTTGTTTTTGTCTTAAAAAATGGGAATTTTACAGCAGGGCTATATTTTCATACAATTCTATATATTTCTAAAATAGTTGCAAAAATGTGATTTCAAGTTTTCTTATCTAAATGTGATTCTCACGAATTGACGTGGTGCGATAATATTGACTATTTCAAATGACGCTAATTGATGTTATGCTTAGTTTTATGCATGCTTTATTTAAATAGTAATATAGTTCATCCTGTATATAAATTTTAAGTTTATGTGGAGAAAGGAAGCTTAAAATCTAATGTTTCGTTTCCTTGAATTATATATCTTTAGAAAAATCAGCTGGAGTTGTTTTTATTTTGTATTTAAGAACTGATTATTTTTACTGAGCATTCAGTTTGTGGTAAATGCTGAGATAGTGTACAGTTTCTTAGATTGTCATATCAATATTTCATATTCTTATAAGTTTGTCAAATTAATAAGCAAATATTTGAGACTAATAGTGAATTTTTTATGGCTCCACCAAAGAATTAATTTTACAGCATCACATCAAATAATGCTCAGTCACTGTCGGTTTAGTTTTGTTCTAATGCTTTCACATTTTGATTATGTTCATATCCCCCCCTTAAATGAGAGCAAGAAACTAAACTGTAGTAAATTATTCATTTTTCAATAACAGTTAGATATTTCTGTTTTTGTGTTTTATTTTTCTGTCGTCGTGGAGGTAATGGAAATTATACTTTCATTATTTTGCTAATCTGATGTAGTGTTTTCCCCAATGACGAATCCATTAAACTTTGGTATGAAGTTTTCTATTTTCCAGTGCATGTTGTTATTCACATTGTACTTCAAAACAATAGTATTTTTAAATCACAGTTCTCCCTATTGTATGAAGCACTGTTTGGAGGGAATTTGCAATAAAAAAAGGCTGTTGTTCTAATTAAATGTGCATGTTTTTCAGCTGCAGTAATATAAGCATTGTCTGTTTGGTTGAGAAAAGTATGGAGATGTTGCTAGGATTATTAACATCAGAAAGGTGCATGTTCAGAATGTAGGAAAAATTTCTCTAATCTTTTTTCATATAAAAGCCAAGTTCTAATTATAGTTAATTTACAAGCATGTATTTGAAAAGGAGAAGGAGTAAATGAAACAATAATTGTAATGAATAATATATAATGAATGGAATATGCATTTTCAGTTAGAATTCTTTCCTTGCATGCTGTGTTTATAGATTTAGAGTTTGCAGGCTTCAAGTTTCAGGAGGGAAAAGTGTTTTCCTTAGAAAGAATTCATTTAATTTGATGGCTTCATTTATTTATAAAACAGTTTATATTAAAAACAGCAATTGTATTTCTGCAATTACAACCACCCCTCTGGTTTATTAAATGCTGAGTATGTTGTGGGGCAGAGTTTGAAGTTAAAACAAATTATCATCTGTTCATATAAAAATGCATAGTAGTAAAAAAAACTGGAAAAATGCTGTACAGTATTTTATAACAATTTAATGATGTAGCACTATCTTTTGTTGTTTCAAAATTTCAAAATGCTTGTTTTTAGAGTCATTGGGTGATTGATTCTCAGAATGAAAATGTTATATTGTTAATGATTATATACATGGAGAAACTTAATTTCATACATTCATTCCTGTATCAGCTCCATCATTCCTATTTTAATATATTAGTTTTGGTTAGTTGCTAGCCGAAATAATATGATGTGAATGTAATTAATATATTGTTGAGCATTTGAGCATAACTAATATAATTTTGACATATGTTTTGAAAAGAAGGAAGAAGTGTGAAGTTTAAAAAAAGCATCTAGAACTTGCAGTTTTCTGCAAATCATTTTTTGTGACCAGATGCTTCATGTTGCAGGTTAGTGCTATCTAAATAGTATATTTGATGTGATATTTAATGCACTTATAATGAATTCATGATACTCAGTGAAGAGATGATTAAAATAATAATACATTTTACAGCAGTTACACATGTCAAATTGAATAAGTGTATCAGGTTGAGATCTGTAAAATTGTGCTGTTTATATACCAAAATTATATTTAGTTATGCAGATCTGCTGTGGCACTTCCTGAAATTTCAAAATGCTGATTAATTCAAAATGTAATTAAAGAAGAAATTGCACAACATTCAGTACAGGGCAGGATTTAGTTCAGGACAGTAACAAATGAAATATAAATTTGATAAGATTTATTTAAGTAGTCTTGATGGTAAGTATCTTTCAACTTGACATTAGGTCAAGAAGTGATTTGTGGTGACATCCGACAGATCTCTGGATTTGAGAACTTGAAACTTGTATTAACAGAGTTATAAGTGACATGCAAAAGGAACCAGATCCTATTGAAATATTAATTGGGTCAGTTATTGCAGGAAAGATTTTCATTGGGGGGGGAGCTGTTTTGAAGGATTTGATTATCATAAAAACCAAACCAGGATGGACATTAATAAAGAAATTTCTTGGAAATCAGAGTGGAAGAAATGCAAATATGATTAATAATTGCCACTAATATGAGCATTTCAAATTTATCATTAAGTAGAATTTTAGGCGCTGGTTTTAGTGTACAGCAGAGATGTGAGGATGAGATTAAATGGATTATAACACAATATTTTCAAGACAAATTATCTGTAAAGTACAATGGGAAATATATAGTCAGTATGCCATGGAAATAAAGCATAAATTCATGCACGGTGGATTATGATAAAACATTTTATTAGGTAAAAAACACAAGCATATACTATTACAGCAATCGTCATTAATCTAACAACAGCCAAAAAGTACATAGTTCAACATATGTGATAGTGCTCCACACAGATGTACTTAAACTAAGAAGAGGAATCTTAATCATTGCATTTCAGGAAGTGGCAGGTTAAAATATAAAAACACTCCATTATTAATCCATAATAAAAAAAAAGACTTCTTTGTAAATGGTTCTCTGCATGCTCTAGTTGCAATACAATCCTCAGAAGTCAATAGATCGGAACATGATGCAATATTCACATCTTCAGTCATAGCTTCTTCATATGACCTTAAAATATATGCCTAATTTTATATGCCAATTGTGAATCCATTCCACATAAGTTTGTTTTGAGCAAAGAGCATGTTCTCTGATGTAGCCATATTATCATTCTTTACACTACGGCATTCAGCACTTTTCAAGCTTACTCCTTAGTTTGATTATTTTTATACTTCTTAGTGTGACTATTTTTAGTACTTTGATACACAAGCAATTTCCTTTTTCTTGACTAAAAACTATTTTCATTAGCTAAAGTTATTCATTTAGAAGTAGAGGCATTTATTATTACACATGTGATTGGTGGCTCCAGAATCAATATACCAATAACCATTTAAAGTATTGACATTTGTAAAGTAGTGGTTAGAGTCTTACTGCACTTCATTAATCTTATTTGAATTAATAGCTGCACTCACTTACTGGATTTATTAGATTATAGCGAACCATACTAAGGCTATCTATCTAAATGGAGGAATGCCATCATAGAAGCGTTTCTGAGGGACACTTGCTTATGTTCAAAATACACTTAAGGAAATCCCTGACAACCTTCGTGAGCTTGTTAACTGGAATATTCCACAGGGAGGGGGACTGATATATCACCCATGGAATAAACAGCTAAAAACATCTGTATCATCTCTTCAAGTCTTTTCCAGACCCATTAGGAACTTAAATCAAAGTTCAATATTTTTTTCTTTAAAAGAAATAGTAAACATCCAGCATAAAATGAGACCTCTACTTTTTGAGTTTGACCAATGAGCTGGCTCACTAAGCAGCAAAAATGCAATATATGTTGCAAGAAAGATAGGCTTTAAATGAAATGGAAGAGTTTACCTGTAAAATCTTCCCAATGTTTGCATCAAAAGAGTAAGGATAGATTATTTAATTTTGCATTTAGTCACTAATCATGGGAAATTTCCCATGTGTTTTTTCAAAGCTTCCTTTATAAAAATGTTAAATGTTTCTGTAAAAAGCTGCTTTTGAAGCAGATGCCTTCTATTGTATATATGACTGCCCTACTTTGGAAAAAAAGAATTTTCTTTCGTAGCCAGAGACAAGTATAACTCTTAAACTTTTAAAACTTGACTTTTCTCTTAAGGACTATGAGAACTCATGAGATTTAGTGTAGACAACGAATATAATGTTAATTTATAAATGATATCTATGTGTAATATGTTTATTGTCCTCTACATTAACATAAATCTGTTGTATTGTGTGTATTATAGCTATGTTTTAGTACAACTGTTACTGACAATATATGAAACCTGATAGTCTATTGAATACCTAGGCCTTTATAAAATGCTCCAAATTGGTATGAAACATTTCATACTTTTCCTAGGCATTCTATAGAATGCCAAATGACAAACCAGCAAAGTATGAAATAATCTTTAGCTTGTTTAAAAACAGTTTGTTCTTAGCCACTAATTAATAAGTTATGTAAAAAAAAAGCCAAATGACTGCTGAGAAGGAACCTTGGGGCTATTATTGGTTGCTAAATTGCTTTGATGTGATGTTTCTGGATAACGAAAGTAAACTTATTTGTCCTTTTGAAGAAGACGTTAGTATTTTGCACATCTTCTAAATAGTAGCCTTATCATGACCTTTTATTCTTGCTTTGCATAACTAGCATTTGTCATTCTGTAGAATGCCTAAGTATTATATTCAATGCCTAGGGGAAGTACATAATAATTCTCATATTTCATACTTTTCCTAAAAATGCCTAGGTATTCTATGGAATGTGGACTTTTTATACATTGCCAGTAACATATGTATTATAGATAATACTCCTGGTATACATTTAAGTAATGTAGCTCTGTTGTATTTATACTGCAATATTTATAACATATAACATAATTCACTCTGAAAGTTAAGTGTTTGGCCTGTATTTTAGTATAAGCAGAGCAGGCAAATAAAAGATTGTAGATTGAGCTTTCAGGATTCAAACTGACATCCAATAAAGAAGCATGTGATAGTACTAACCATCGTATCAAATAGGGTGGCCTGAGAATAATCTTATGGAAATTTATGTGAAACTAGTCAAAAATAGGTTTAATCAACTATTAATTCACCATCAGAGGCTTGCTTATATGTGTACATAGTCTAAATTATCAAATAAGCAGGAGAAAAATGGTAGGACTTTGCAATATGGAACATAAGCCCATATTTTGTGCCTTATATCACAGCTTTTCAAGCAATCTCAGCTTTTCTTTCAAGCAATTCTCAGCACATAATTTATTTCTGACACATAATTTATCCAATGAAATCTTACAAAATGTTTCAGCTTCTCTATGATCTGGTTTGAAGACAAAAATTGCAAATGATGATTTCATATTTCTTGCTTGTACAATGATGACATAGTATTAAGGCATAAAAGACTATTCTGCAGCTTTTCATTTATTTGCTGTAAATTAAGAATTCCTTCAGCTTCTGAAGAGTTGTGATATTGGTTTTCTGTTTTAGACTACCTCATGAAAAATACCTGAATTTGAGAGGTGAACGTTAAGCTGAACTTGTTTTATTTTTAAATACATTCCTGTTTTCTATTTACAGTGCCTCAGTAAGTTTTCAGCTGTGAGTTTCTACCAGTTACTCCCATTTTTATGGCAGAAACTGGTGTACCTGTTTTATGCAGTACCTGTTTTACCATGTTGTAATAGCGGTTTTAACCACTTTGGCAGAAACTTTGCCAACCTCATATTGACAAATCCAAAATGATCTAAAACTTCTTTTTCCTAAAAAATTATTTTTTAAGCATAGAAATGCTTTATTAATTTTATTTGCATATTCATATCTATAAACTTCTGTGTAAATTTTTATATTTTCCTGGTGGCTTCTTGTTCATCATTCCTGAAATGCATTGATTGATTTGGCAGTTCAAACAAAGGAATAAAACCAAAACTGAGGTTTTGGGAAAAGATGGAAGAATAACTTTTCCCCTTTGAATGTATACCATGTGCAGGGCAGGAAAAGATGGTCTTTGTTAAAATCTCATAGTAACATTTTATAAATTATTTGCGCAACAAGCTGATTATGGCTTCCATAATTTAAATTATCACCAAATTTTTACCCTCTTTAATTTCATTTAAATTAAGCCTAATCATTATTTTACATGTATTCGAAAGTTTCTCCCTGGAGAAAAAAAAAACTGAGAAAGGACAGCATTGTTAGCATTTGAAGCTTCCTCTGTTAAATTTATTAAAGGTAATAAATCTAAATACAGACTGTGTCAACTTCAAATTAAAATTATCTCAATTTTGAGTCAATAAACTTTTTGAATCGATAATCTTGAAATATAAGAATACTTTTCCTGTGTAATTATTCTGTAGCTGCAGTATATTCTGGTTCAAATATTTCATTGGGAGGAGGGAGGCTAGGAAGTGCACCTTTCTGTTGTTAAAACTTATCTTGAAAAGAAGATTGCAGGCGTTTTTGTTTTTTTATGTGTGGCCTTTTTTATTTCACTTACATAAGCACGTTAGATGTATTAAGTATACTGACAATTTTAATTATTCTGTGGGTGCTTAATCTTTTTCTCATCATTGAAAAACGAGGAAAGGTTATTAAAGTAATATTCTAACTTTTTCATTAAATTTCGAGGTAATGGAAGCATTAATTATAGAAATATTAAAACCTTTCTATCAGTTGAGAGAGTTTAATAAGTTGCTTTCTCCAATTTTTTTTTTCCATTTCTGTATAAGTCCAAAAACAATTGCTGATTTAATAATTCCAGATTAACTTTTGATGTTTTAAAATATAATACTGTGCACGATATTTCTCATTCTTCAATCTCTATTCAATTATTAACTGTGACAATCTAATAATTGGTTTCTTTGTTCATGAGCCAATTAAAAAAGGGGGATGTCAAAGCCAGACAACTGTTAACTAAGCAAAATGTCCATTGTTTATGAAATACTTACTCATATCAAAATGAACTTGTTAAAAGCTGTATTATCATATTGTTTTACTTGCTTTTTTCTTCTATGTATTCTTATGTACAAGTTGATGGCTGTTTGGTGCTATTAAAAGAAAAACTTTACAGCTATTTCAAAGGAGGACAATTTAAGATCCTAAGAATATTTTAGAAATATATGTATATACATAATTGTTTCTATGTAAAGATTTTTGTCTCATGGCTACTTATTTTAACAGAGTGTTTCTATTACTCTATGTACTTTTCAATTTTATTTTTTGTCCTCGGTTTTTATGCTGTTACATGTAAATATCTGCTGATTATTTTTGGTTGTATTTTATAAAAGTTTAAAAAGCTGCAAGAAATTTTTGAAGATTGAAATTTTTTTAGAGTTGGTTCTTATTTAATTCTTGAGCTTGTGCAGAGTAATAGCATTTTTATTAAATTTAAGGTAGTGTGATAGTAATAAAACTACTTATTTACATATTTTATTCCATGTTCAGATACCTGGAAATCTTAATAAAGAATAATTCAGTTTAATGGAAATTAACTTTTAATTTCTTGCTAAATTTATAATCTTAGATTTTTGTTTGTCTCCTTTTCTCAATGATAAGTACAGTATTTTTTGATAAAACTATGCATTTATATATAAAATATCTAAGTATGTTATTTTGCAGATTTGGATATCTAATTTTCTTTAGTTACTTCTGCATATTCTTATAAAATTTCTAAAACTACAGTGATATTATCGTGTAATCAAAAATTGAAACATGCAAATATGTTAACATTTAAAAATTTCGTTTTTTTAAAATACTATGTACTAAATATAAGGCAAATAGAATGAATCATATGAATTAAATTATAGTTTGTCAGGCAAGTTCATCATGAGCAGCTAACATAGTAAGCTCTTTTTCAGTCAGTGCTGGTATTCATTCTTGTTGAATAACTCAAAATCGCCTTAGTGTGTTTTTGAAATCAGTGTTTAGTTAGCCTTTGTATTGCCTCACTCTGGAATTTCGAAACTTCAGTAGTACTTTTGTAAAATTACCAAAATACATCATCTGTCCAAAAATTTCCATGACAGATTTTCTTTGTGGCATATAATCATTCCCAGTTCCACTGGAATTCCTAGTTTTGTCTGGGGGGTTATGGCTCAGTTGTGGAAGTGAATTCAGTGGATTCACCCAGAACAGTGCAAGGAGATGGATTTCTTCTTGTTGCACAACAAGGAACCTGTTCACATAGTTGGAGCTGTGGTGCAGTTTCTTTCAAAAAAACCCACCAGCAGCCGAGCGATAAACGTGCTGAACACTGGAAGTTTGGTCCGAGGTTTGAATTCCCCGAATGGGCTCTGTACATGAACATTTTCATGGTTTATCCTCATGTATAACGTGTATATGAGCCAGTTTCCCGTAGAAAGCCCTCCATTAAGTCATCCCTTTCCTTAGGCAGATAGCCCTTGAGTGCTTTGCCATAGTCAAATAACCCAAATCTTCCCCAAAAAACCATATGCGAGCTCTCAGCCACTTTGCATGTTCTCCCGATTTGGGACCGAGTGACTTTTTGATTCCCGAAAATAAAACTTAACATCGAAAGGACAACGCTATGATGACATAACTGATAGTCAAGCCACAGTGGCATGCAACTTGAATAACATCACAAACAATTACTTTAGGAAACGTTTCATATGGTAGTATGAATGTTATATGCATTATACTCAAATGAGGGGAGACTGTAGAACACCTGAACTATTAAAAATTTATCTTAAGTTTTCTATAGTTTCATCTCAAGTTTTCATTAATCCAATCTTGGAAATTTCTAGACAGATGGTTATATAGCCATTCTTCCATTCTTATATTTTCCTTTTCCTCAGTTTACACTTTTTAATTTTTTTTATAAAATTCTCATTATGAAGTACTTTAGAAATTCTCTTTTAAATTAATGCAGAACTTTGATAAGTCAAAATGTAGAGTTTGTAATTAATTTTTGTTAGCAAGTTAAATCCTTCCCTTGTTTTAGCTTAAGTTTTTTAAAGTTCATTTGTTGTATGTTTTGAAAGTATTTTCAGAAAATGTGTGCTGCTTATTCATTGTTAAAAACGTGTCTGGTAAATTTTGCTGTGGTGCGAATTAGGCATTTTTGAACACTGAAGATAAAATTTAATAAGTACTTTCTGCTTCTAATCTCATACTGTTACTGTAAGTGATATAAAGAGGCCTGGAGATTTAAAATATACAGAATGTTTCTTCATGGGTTAGTAAAATTTAATTCACATGAGAAGTATGTTTAAACAATTCTTTTAATGTTTTGAATCAATTTTAGTATTTTCAATTATTAAATGACAGGTTTGAAAATCACTATCAAATACTTGAAAATGTAGTTGTGAAATAATCTAAAGTAG
Organism: Stegodyphus mimosarum; assembly: GCA_000611955.2. Lineage (NCBI taxonomy): Eukaryota > Metazoa > Arthropoda > Arachnida > Araneae > Eresidae > Stegodyphus > Stegodyphus mimosarum. The sequence goes on from KK115726.1 coordinate 18,504, forward strand.
TAGATATCAACGCAAAATGATTTTAGTCCGTTTGAAAATAAAGCACTGTGTCTGACTTCAGAATTAAGTTGAGCTGTAATGGTCAGGAGTCTGAAATTGTGAGGCCAAGTATGAAGAACTTAGCCTTCTTATTCCTTTGTGATATTAATCCAAGACTAATTAATGTGAAACAAATACAGGTATAATAGAACTTTCTTTTGCCCATTTTGTACAGTGCCTGAAACAGAGAAAATCAGCTCTGTGTTTTTTTAAATCAAAATAAAGCATATCAGTAATTCTGCAGGTTTTTGTCACTGAGGTTTAGCAATTGTATTTTTATGGTTTTTCATGGCTATTTATAAATTATATTATTTCAAGCTTTGTTGTATTTATTTATTTATTCGAAATAATTATACATGTTTTAGTGTTTTATGTACTTTATAACTTGAATGTTTTCATTTCACTTACAAATCAGTAAACGTTTGAAACATGCTGAGATATTTATGGTTTTGCTGCTCTTTTCCAGTTCTAATGTACATTCCAGTGTTTGACTCTGTTTAAAAAAGTGAAATCATGTAGTGTTTTCAGATATTCTATTACAGTTTTTAAAATTTCTTCTTTTCGTCATTAATCTCTCTGGCTGTGCATGCTTATGTGAGTGTTTTTATTAACAGCCAAATACTTGAGAGCTTTAAAAAGCAATGGGAAAATGCTTTCCTCTGAGGGAACATTGTTGAATAAAGTGATCAAAGGACAAAGCATTATAATGAAAAGTGTAAATTCTGATATAATTAAAGATGGAAGTTACAAATTAATAATATATGTGGATGGTTATTTCTTTTGGGTGGGATTTAAAAAGAATTAAGATTAATTTTAATCAGTTTCACAGTTACAGGAAAGTAGAAAATTACATTAACCTTTAAATGGCTCAATTTTTGCATTTTTTCATGATAATTAGTAAAGATATTGGAGACAAATAAAAGGGGAAAACCTTTTATATCAACTCATTTCTGACCCAAAGCAATTTAAGTATTGGGACCTAATATGGATAGCTATGTTATTGAAGTTACCACTGCATTGCTTCTGCAACTAATTTTCAAGTTCCACTTGCAGTTTCCTTGCTGGGAAAAAAATTCCCATGTAAATAAAATGATTTCGAAGAAAAGACACCAAATGAGTTATCAGTTTTTCTTAATACATTATCTAGTTTTCACTTTTTAGTCATGTATTCTTTCCCTGTATCATTTATTTGAAAGCTTGAGAAATTTTGATATTTATATACTTTTCTGACAAAATGCATATATGTATTTTTGTGTACGTTTTCATTATGACAGTTATAAAATCAGCTATTGTCAGCTAAAATCAGCTACCTTTTAGGTAATTGAAGAAATAACTGGATATCCATGAGATTTCATTATGCTAAAAGGGAATGCTAAGAAAGCTGTATTTCTTGTTTAAAAAAACTTCCCATTATAATCATAAAAGCATTAACAACTCCATGCTTTGAGCACAGTTTATTAAATGAAGATGAGATACAAAGCATTTTTCTTCCTCTTTTCACTGTTAATTTAATCCAATAATTGTAATTTGAAGACTTATTTGTTCATAAGTAAGCAAAAGTAAAGAAAACCTGTATTGATAAAGAAATAATAGTTAGGAATGGTTAATGGTTCAAAATAAATAAACAACATCTGCAATTTGCTTGCAGTCAAACCATTAAACTCAAGTCAAATCAATCCATGGGGCTTTTATCAAATGATGTATTCAGTATAGTGGATTGCCTGTCATAATACTGCCTCCAACCTACTTTGCCATAAAGGAAAATAGATCTCAAGCTTATTTAATCGTCATTACATTCTTGTCTCTTAAAAAAAAAAAAATAGCATCATCCCAGATAAGAATTAAAAATGAGTAATGCATCTACCTTTCTTGGATTTTATTTTAAAAGGGTAAACATTTTCAAATGACAGTTTTTGATTTCACATGATTGACATTTGAAGGCAGAGGATATATTAATAAGCTGTGTCATCTGATTGCCATGCTTTGGATAATTGCATTTATTAATAGTTAGTCTATCTGATATACCAATCTCTTATATTTCTTTAGCCCTCTTATAAAATCAAATATGTGATGTAGGAGGTTTCATCCAGTGTGCTTTTAAAGTCATAAATTTCTGGACGAATTGTTATTAGTGTGTTTTCATCATTTGTTGCTTGTCAAAACATTTTGTGTAAGAATAGACTAAGTTTTTGTTATTCTCTCTAGATTTCAGTGTCCTAAAAACCTTCCTATCCTTTTTTAAAGAATAAATTCTTAGGGTTTTCACTGTTTGCATTTTTATATATTAATAAACAAAACTTCTCCAACCCCCGGTTTTTATTTATTTCTGTATTTTTAATTTCCTACTTGAAATAAAGAAACCAAACTATTTTATTTAAATTTGTAAAGAATGAAAGCATTCACACTATATTTTGTTGTTTGCAAAAATAGTTTAACTTTATAGTTTTAGGTGTTAATTTCTGAATTTGCATAATATAATTAGGTGAAATATTATTACAACTATTTATAAAATGGTAAAATTACAAAGAAATGTTTTGCACTAACATATTTAGCATTTTAAACAAACCTGCTTTGAATAAAATCGATTTCTTTTGGCCTCTTATTTCTTCACATGTTTTTGATCACTATAGCACTAAAATTATCAATTAGAAGAAGGAAAGCTGATTTTTCAGGTAAACGTCTGCATAAGTATTCAGATCTTACTGTTTGTAGTGAATAAAATTAGGATTTAATTGTGATAATTTTCATTTTAAGAAATATGGTGGAACCTCAGCTATCTATCATTCTTCACACAATCAGTTTCTGTGAATAATCCACTAAAAAATGAAGAACAAATGCAGGATAAAAATTAATAAAACTCAAAGTTACTTAATAGATATTATTTTATGATAAACTATGAATCTGTTATCATATTTAAGATAAAAAGGCTAAACTAATTGTTTTGAAGAATACTATACTGTATTATGATATAAAAATGCAAAGGGTGAGGTTTCATTTAAAATTATCCTGCGAGTTTAGTAATTATAGAATATGATAGTTTGGTTTATTTGATTGTGGCAAAACACTCGAGGTCTATCTGCATAAGGGAAGAGATGCCTTCATGAAGGTCTTTCTAACAGGAACTGACTCATATGCACGTTACACATGGGGAAAATGTCATACAGCCAGCACATTCACCTGGAATCGAAGCCAGGTCTAACTACTAGTATTCAGTAACTTTAGCACTCAGCTGCTTGTGGTCTCATAGTACTAAGTGATGCCTTTTTCAAATAATTTACTGGCCAATTGGTAAAACACCATTTACCAATATATGAACTTCAACTGAAAATTCTGTCTGTGTGTGACACTAAGAAATATATTCTGTGCTGTGTATTAGTCATGTTAAAGACATTTCATTTTTATCATATCAAATGATTTTACCAGTATTAGCCAACTTGTTAAGCTAAAAAGTGCATGTGTTATCAACTGCTGGTTGAAGTGGAAGAAGTTTTTCATATTTATTCATCACGATGGCAGTGCCAAGCGTGATGGTTAATCGAGGTTCCACTATATTGGTTTAAAATGAATTTTTGTAGTAGGTAATTTTTTGTGTTCTGATTATCAAAAAATTAATTTTTCAATGTCTGTATTAGCCACAAAAAATATAATTGAGATGGCAAAATATTGAATGTAGAAATTGCAAAGAATAATTTCTAACATAAACTCTTTAAATACATGTTTTGAACTTGTTGGGTATTTAGAAAAAATTTAATTTATTCAGAGCATGAGCATCTTCGTAAAGAATTATTCAAAACGTGGGTGTTTGTTCATATTTAAAAAATTTATAATAGTTAAATGCTTTAGCATGGTACGCAACTGTGCTTAATGGTGCTCAAAACTTGAAGCAATATATAGTATGATAATGATCCATTTATGCATAAAAAGGTAGCTGTATATTCTCTTATCTTTTCTGGAATGTGAACTTCAATTGTGTAAAGCATAAAATAATTACAAAACTGGCATTTTTTAGAGATCAAAATTCATTAAAACCACACTTAGTTTATTTCTGACTAGCCTGTAATATCCTGTTCTTAGCCTGTAGCAAGGAAATTAATCTTGCATAGATAGTGAAGAATACATGTAAAGACAACATAAAAATAACTGTAGATGAAAAGTATTTTCACTGGTTTTTCGTAAATATACTTTGTTTAGTATAAGAATTTGATATTTGTATTCAACACTATGGTGCAAAATATGTGAAATTTGATATAACATTGAAATATCTCATTTTGCTGAAACAAAACGTTTGACTGCATTTTACTTTAAAGTTTTCCTTTGAATGTGTTTCCATTAAATTCAGTTGTTCGCTCATACTTATTTGTCAGAACTGATATGATTGAAATATTAAGTCTGTGAAATCAGCCTTTTAATTTGCAAGTCATTCTGTGTAATTGTAATTTGTTTGACTTTCAGAATTTTTTAAAAATCTGGCTTAAGAAGGCTGAAGCATTGTAATTGTATGTAGGAGCAAGTTGTTTATTTCACTAAAATTAAAAATTGTTCAGTTTTTTCCCAAGTTATGCATTTTTAAAGTTTTGTGATTAACTATGCACGCTTTTCTAGAATTATGTGCATGCAATATGTTTTGTGTAATTACTATAGGATGCTAAAAGTGGAGGAAAAGTTTTAGACCTTATTTAAAGGATTATCCACATTAACTACCTAGCTAACTAACTATAACTTTATCAGTTATACCTCTTTTTTGGTGCATATGGATCTCAAAAAAATTGAATGTAATAATTATAGGGCTACCAAAATAAAACTGGTTTGGAAAATATGTATAAGTCACAGTAAATTTATTCTTGTTAGTGAAGTTCCAATGGCACTTCCATTCTTTAACTCTTGTGTAAACAAGTTTAATACATGTTTTTCGCGAATTGTGCTTCGCATAACACTCAGTAATGAACACACATTTTTTTTTTTCCGTGAACACCATTTTGTGTTGCATTCAAGTGATTACGAAACATCTGTTCCAATTTCTAGTGATCTCTGTACTATTTAAAAGTGCATTTTCACAAAATTCCTAAAACTTTTTTCCATACTTTTACTTTGCATTTTTCTTTTACTACTGCTTTACGTTTCTCCATACAGTTTTACTTTGGACAGCCTGTAATTGAGTTACTTAAATGTCATTTTTTCAGAGCTTTGTATGTATTTAACTGTTGAAAATTGTTATACATTGTCTTTACATGCATGCTTTTTTAAAGTATCAAATGAAATGTACAATGCTTTGACTTATTTCCAAAACTGTTCCAAGTTAGATGATTATTGTATATTAAGAAGTTGACATTTGTGATGAAAAAAATATTCTTTATTTAACATTATTCTTAATGATCAGAAAATGTTGAGAACATAATTTTTTTCCAGAAATGTTTATAAGCCTTGACATTCCTAGTATACCATTTATACAGTCATGTAAGTAATAAAACTGAATAAATGAAAAATTTGTATATCTTTGTAAATAATTTATGCTTGTTTAAGTTGCACACTATGATGAAAGTCATGCAATGTTTTTAAACTTATTCAGATGACTATTTATTTGTTTATTTTTAATTTTGCGTTCTGCTTCACTTTTTAGCTGAGACAACTGCATCACTTTACTCATCCTCATAATGTCTGTGCAAAATGATATCAACAGTAACTTACTTGTTAAAATAATCATTACCTTGAATTCTAAATCAGTTAATTTTACAAGTCTCTATCAAACTATACAGTGTTTAATGTAAGCATTGATAGAAACATTACCTGTTTGTTACATATAGCAGGTATCTTAAAAAATAAGGAGGATTGCATAGATTAGATATTCACGTCACTGGTGTATGCTTCAGTGTACCCGTTTATCACATAATTTGTTTAATTTCGCACCAAAAACAAATTTCGCTTAAAGTAAGGGATTCCGTTTTGGTATTCAGAATTTTATATAAAAGTTAATTAATTGCTCTTTTGTTTTATGTGTTCAGTTTTTCATTTTATGTACTGTTCAACAAACATAATAGAAAACTTGAAACTTATATACTGCGGGAAAAGTCGTTATTTATTATTCCAGAAATTTTAAACAAACTTAGCATGTAAGAATAGAATTCTGCTTAATGCACGTTCATAACAATGTCAAAAATGATATTCTGTTTTAGAGTATTCAGATGGATTTGAGAGCTCGCAGCAACATAAAAGTAACTTAATTCCGTAATCTGCTTTCGAGCTCGTAGTCACAGTAAAATAGAGCCTAAAAAATGGTAAATGGCAACAATAAGAAAAAGTTTAAAGGAAAAAGATGTTTAGAATAACAATAACTGACAAAATATATAAGGGTAAACAAAATTTTAAAAGATGTTGAAGAGGATAGACAGTAAAGGATAAGTGTCAACGATAAGACAGGATTTCTGTGGATGTTTTACTTCTGACTTTATGCTTTTACACGGCTGGTAATACTTTCCTCTTATAAAGTGAATAATAAAATGTAAATTCATTTTACCAATAAAGTTTTCCTGTGTAATACCAACACACATGCCATCAGTGTAATGTTAGTTTTAAAGGATAATATTTAAGATTGATAATATAATATGTATCATACTATTACTAAATACACTCGTGTCCATAAATTAAAGATAATGCAAAATCAGGCAAAGGAAGAGTTAGAAGCAAAACAAATTTGACTTATTTGTAAAACTTATTTATTAAACAAAAGGTAAAGAGCAAAAAAAGATGCTATATGTTTGATATTATTAAAAAAATTAGCGATTTTTTCTCCCTGGAGCAAATTACAAAAAAAAAAACCTATTTACAAAAAAACAATATTACATGGTTGGTATGATTGTTAATACATTGTATGTCTCCCAGACGATGCAATACAGTCCGTACAACGCCTAGGCATGCTGAGTATCAAATTATTGATCTGATCTTGGGGGATATTACACCACTCAAAAAGCAATGCTCTCCGAAGTTCCGGTAGACATGTAGGAAGAAGTTGACGGGCTGCAACTCGTCGGCCAAGCATGTCCCATACGTGCTCTACTGGATTCAAGTCCGGTGAGAATGCTGGCCAGTCCATACGGGTGATATCCACCGATTGAAGGCATTCGCTTACGATGTTTGCACGGTGAGGACGAGCGTTGTCATCCATAAACACAAATTGTGCGCCCATGGCGCCCCGAAACAAACGTACATGTTGTTCCAGAATGACGTCCCGATAGATTTGGCTTGTCATGGTTCCAATTTGAACATGCAGGTCAGTTCTGGAACCCAGAATAATTCCACCCCAAACGAGCACTCCTGCACCACCGTAACGGTGTCGTTCAATGATGTTTTCTTGGTGGTAACGGGTACCTGGAGCTCTCCATATGAAAGTCCGGCGAGAATCAGACTGCAAGCTAAACTTGGACTCGTCGGAAAACATCACACAAGCCCACTGTTGCGATGTCCACAATGCATGCTCTCTACTCCAGGCTAACCGCAGGCGACAGTGAGTTGCAGTAAGTGGAACGCATCTGACAGGTCTACGAGCATATAGACCAATCTGCCCTAAGCCTCTGTACACTGTCTGCCTTGAAATTGTCATACCAGTGGCTGAAGAGAGCTGAGGAGACAGGTCTGAGGCTGTGCTCCGCCTGTTTCTTTTGGCAGTAACTGCGAAATACCGGTCCTCATTCGGCGTTGTAACTCTGGGGCGACCTGTGCTGTAACGTCTACTCACATTACCATCATCTTGGAATCGTTGCCAAAGCCTGGAGATGACACTCTGGGCAATTCCAAGTTCGTCTGATACTTCCAGTTAGGTACGCCCACATTCCAATATTTATTTTAGAGTTCGATTTCCGCGTGACTCCGAATTATCCTTTATTTATGGACATGAGTGTAGATAGACCTTCTGGCATTATTAAACATTCAGTATTTTGTATGAATTATGTAATTAAAGTTGGCAGTATGCAACACTGATATTGGCTGTACATTACAATGCATATGATGAATATTTCATCTTAGATTTTACATCTGATAATTTTCTTACAGCAATAAAGTTTTTAGTTGCAAAAAGTCATTATATTCTGAGCATGTTTAGAGAATTTATAGATTTAAAAAAAATTAATTCGCTCACTGTTTCTTAATTGGAAGTGAGTAAAAATATTCTGGTTTTAAGATGCAATTTACAATAAACTGTATAATGCATATAAAAATTTCTCAATGCAGCAATAGAAAATAATTTGTCTAGTAGTATACTTGATTTTGCTGCTTTTAAACAACGTATAACTACGTGTGTTTATGTACAGATACATAAACAAATGCATCAGGTAACTGTTTCTACTTTAAAATTCACTATAAAAGCTTTTTTCTCAATTTGTTGCGTCTCATTATTTCCTCAGATAGGTAGGAATCTTTAAAAAGTCTTACATTGACTGTTGTTATTTTTTTTTTCTCCATCTTACAGTATTTTGCATCTATCTTTCTCACTATAAGATTTTACGCTGTTTTGGATCGCCAGTCCCCCTTTAAATTTTCGTAAGATGATTGAGCTTTTCCCATCTATGTAAGTGTCCTCTTTAATTTGTAAATGGCTGTTTACATTTCCTTCTTTATCATACAGCAATTTGGCTGGCATCTTCCTCACAAAAATTAGCATTTCGTGTACTATATGCTGTTGCACAGAATACTGGAATGAATAAAAAATTTGTATTGAAGAGAATGTTCGTTAAAAAAATGAAAAAAATTTTCAACTTATGTTTCATCTTCGTTTTAGAATATTACACGGAGAATTCTTATGTGCAATAAATACAGGAAATTAAAAAAGCATATTGAGTGATTTTTTTAATTAATTAATATTTTGTTTTGGAGTCTCTTTTAACATTAGCACTAACAACCCAATAAAAGATCGGATTTTGGACTCTTACTGAAATGATAGAAGTGTTCGAATTCATACTCATTATTAACAGATTGGAAGCACGAGTATGTGTACGAGTTTATTTTCTACTTGGCAGTTATGTCGAAGATTTACACTGTACTGTATCTGAATGCATAGAATCCGACAATATGACGCATTTAATATTTTTATTCACGTAATTAATCCATAGCCGATATTGAGAAATCATTTCTTTATAATAAGTTTATCAGTGGTTCGACTCCCGTAAAATATTCTGCATTCTGTTACAATATTTTTTTTCCGCTTCATTCGTGCGACTAACCTCACCAATAATACAGTGGTGAATAATTTGGTAACTTTTCAAGACTATTTCGCTAAAGCTTACTTATATCTATACTTACTCCCAGCATTTATTTTGCTTTGAAAAATGATTTTATTTTTGAAACTTAATTACGGTTCCTGCAGTGATTCCCTGGAATGCACCGAGACGGTTTTCGTAATAAAATAAATATCCTTGTACTCATGTCTTATAAACAGAATGTGATAATGATGGAATAATTTCCAAAAAATGCTTTATTTTGGGTAAAACGTGTCCAGCTTAGGTGAAGACTACTCGGACCTGAATTCTGATAGAAATGAAGCAGAGAATTGAGACTTCAGGAAAACAGTAAATTTGAATTTTCAATGTAAAAATAAAAATTTTTTCATTATATTCGTAGACATTCAAAAAGGATGTGTATTTTTTCGGGTCAGTAAATCGAAATTCAGACATAGCTTACAGCCGTAATGAAGACGATCTGTTTGGAATTTCCGGCCTTAAGTGGTATTAAAGAGTAGGGCTTGATATTATAAATGCGCGCGCGTGCATGCGTGAACACGCTTATTTCTTCGTTTTAAAAAATAAAATCAGAATTTCTTCTTCTACTTTGTGAAGCTTGGCTTCCCTTTGGCGATCAGAATTTAATATTACTTGAATACAATAGTAGGTATTAACAAAACTGTGTGTTATTCTTGAGCCTATGAGAAACCAAACGTATAGACAAAACTTCAGGAAGGTGCTGGTATTAAAAGGGATCGTCTGCAGGGACGATTCTGATAACTGTACGTTTCATTATACATGCGCATAAACACCCAACTATTCGCTTTACAGAGTAAAATAAGAACACAGTCTAACATTTTTAATAAAGTGATCAGTGGAAGTGGCATTATTAATAAATAATACTGAATTCTTTGAACATATCGAAATTAAATGGATATAAGCATAATACAGAGCTAGCGTAAATTATTCATTCATTTTGAAGAGGCTATATTTTCAAAAGTATTACGCGTACACATATGAAAAATCTCTGAAAAGAACCACAAATTCACCAAGCTTTTTTCACTATTTCACTAAGTTTCCCGGATAAGTGGAACTTTGCTTCATCGCTGAATATCATTCTTGGTGGCGAAATCTTCATCCTCCAATGCTTCCTGCATGTTGACTCAAAAATCTACTCAACCGGCGTTATCCTCCGGCTTTAATTGTTGCAGGAGCTACACATGGTGCGGTTTGAAATGCAACCGTTGACGCAAAATCGTACACGCAGTTTTTTTGTGGTATTTCGAATATCTACGCAACAATGCTACAAAATTTATGGAATGGGCTCGATTATCGTCTGGACGTGTGTCGTGTCACCAAAGGGGCACATACTGAATATTTGTAGAGGGTGTATAAACTTGGTGAGTTTGTGGTTCTTTTCATGTGTCTAAGTGAAATACTTTTAAAAATATAGTCTTTTCAAAACGAATGAATCATTTATGCTAGTCGTGTATTAAGAAGTCGGACCAGTATTCAAAACGGAACACAACATGAGTGCAAAAATATTTGGAACGTGTAATAACACAACATGTTGTTGTTTCTGATTTCAAAATACAATTGATTGCTTGTTTTCTAGACTAGAAGTGCCGAGGCCCTAGAGAAGTATGTCTGGAAATGTTAATAAATAATTAAATAAAGCACGAAGAGGTAATAAATTATTGGTAAATAATTAAAATACCAGCTTTCACTTTATTTGGGGCTCCTGCTTAACTTACGATTTTCCTAAAACAGATAGGGTTGTAATTGGCTATCGTAAAGCAACTCGAAGGCTATCTGTTTATGGGTTAAGAATGCCTTTTTGGAGGATCTTTAAGGCAAACTATTTGGTATCCAAACTAAACATGGGGTAACCACGAAAAGCAATCTTGCAGCCAGCCCGTTTGCATGGGTTCGAACTAACAGAATTCAGCTCTGTTTAACCAGTCGGCCCATGGTGGAGCTATTGAAGTCACGGAACCGAGTTTAAATCCTGGTGCAAGCACAAGTGACGTTGAGCTTATCCAATGGAACCAGAGAAAATCTACAAAATAATTTTTCATGCCCCAGCGATGAAATTTGTAAACATTCATATTGCAGTTAGGTTGTAGCATTCATGTTGCTTTATGATAAGGGTTGTACTCAAGTAATTCATTTTAAATGCTTTTATTAACTAACATAGCTACAAAGTCTTATGCCTAATCTTCATTATGAACGAGCTTTTATTTTTATACCGTCAATCGTAAAATGGAACGTGCATCATTATTTTAGTTATTGACAGAACCGTTTACATTATTACAGAACAGTTTAAATCAAATAAAAAGAGAAGTCCACTTAAATGCTATTAATTTATTTAAATATTCACTCAACAATAAATTTTCTTGAAATGTAAAATGAACAATGAAATTAAGGAAAAAAATAATGCAACTTTTTTTTTCCAGCTTTAAATTCCATTTAGAGAAAATTAAGGAATTTAAATTGAATATTTAAATGCATGAATTGGGAGGAAATAAAATTTTTTTATTTGATTCAGGCGTTTCTTTTCAAATTAGTAAAGGAAGCACAAGCAGTAGGAACGAAACTGATGGGAGCGTATGAGACCACTGGACACTGGTAGTTCGACCCGATTTCAACGGACTGACTACAATAGACATTTTTCTCGTGTGTAACATGAATACGTGCCAGTTTCCCTTTGAAAGGGCTTCTACAAAGGCATGCCTCCCCTTAGACAGATAGCTTTCTTGTGTTTTGCCGTAATTAAATTAACCTAACCTAAGGATATTGTTGGCCTTGGAGCTCTTTAATGATGTGATAACTTGTAGAATTATGAGCAGTGGAACTGTCAATCCTTTACATATATTTGACAAAAAATAATGTATGTCTTTATTTACCAATTTGCTTCTAACTTTGAGATTTTTTCTGTAATTACATTTAGTGCGCAGCATCAGATCAAGAAAGGTTTTCGAAACTCGAACACATAACAAAATATTTAAGAAATAATAAAGACAATGTGTAGTGTAAATTAAGACAATGTGGACTGCTAGCTATAGAAATGGAATAGTGTGAAAGTGTAGTCTTACCAGATGTTATTGATGAAATGACAAATAAGAAAACAAGAATAGAGTTCTGATGCTGTATGCACATTTTGAAAAAATTATTAGCTATTTTGCAAAAAATTGTTATCTGATTGAAATCTAAAATAAATATCAAATATTTTATGACTATGTACCCATTTCAACTCTAATGAACTATTATGAAAACATGTACTAAGTTCCCTTGAGCTGGATTAGATTATGAAAGTAATCATAATCTGCTCTTATAAGAGAGCCGAACCAATCCCGCACATCACATTTAATTTTCCGGAAGTTTCGAGCTATCTAAAGAGGAACTCTACTCCTTAACTGCTCGAAACGTTTTCCATAGATAATAAATTGCTGATTTGTAAGATCGTAATTCAGCTCTTACACTTAATTATGTTTGTCCCGTTTGGGCGCTTTCATATGATTCCTCAATGAAAAGGGCTACAAATTGAACAAGATATAATGCTAAAACAAGTCACTAGTACTATCTGCTTTATGAGAAACAAACCATTCGATGATTAGGTGTCGCAAGTATTAAAGTTTTCCGGCAAACATTTCCAAAAACATTGTATCAGAACCTAAAAATAAACAGAATCAAGCGTTGCTCTCTTATAATATAGACTAGAAAATTCCTCTAGGTATAAAATGTAAGGGCGTTATTAATTTCCGGATATCATTAAATTCTCCACCCTGTGACTATTAAACTCTTCATATATGAATTAAGTGAACTGCGAAATCCTTTTAAGTTATTTATTCTTTTAAAGTTAAATCTGAATTTACTTATGATGTGCAAACAAATATTATTGTAGCATTCATGATTCCGTTAGCTTAAAATTCTTTTACTTTTTACGTCTGCGTGCAATTTATTTCTTGATGTACTGAGATACGGTAGGGAGCTCTAACAAACCGTTTGATAGAAAATGCTTATAACTGGCCATGACAACCAATTCATATTATGTTCAAGAATGCTACAATTTTAAATACTTAAAACAAACCAACATTACGTTGAAAAATGTCAGCAGCGCATTTAAATTAATAACTGATAACTTAATACAATGTTTTTGCAAATACAGAAACAAATTCATTCAAGATCCTTTTTTTTTTTTTTTTAACCTGCACAAATAAAAGTCCGCTTTTACGAAATGATAAATTTGTACTGAATTCTGAACTATGTAGCTTAGTTGTATTTGTTTATTTTTTAATTTAAATAAATTAAAATAATAGCTTAATTTTATAATGTACCCAACTCTTTGACAGATGTATTGAAACTATGCATCCGTTCAGGCTTCCTAGCATTTCATTGATTTTCTAAAGCATGTTATTTAGTTGTTGCTTGCTATTCCGTTTGCTATATGCCATGTGTCACTGCTGCCTTTATGCCGTATCTAGACGCAGAACAAGTGGAACGACCTTGTGAATAATTATGAACGGGATCATTATTTTGTAATTCTATGGTGGCTTGTTTGATTGGGTTGATTAAATCTGATAAAGAGCACGAGAGCTGTCTGCCTAAGGGAAGGATGGTTTCGTGGAGGACTTTTCAAGGAATACTGGCTTGTTTTAATGTCGCACACTAGGCAAACCACGAAAATGCTCATGCAACCAACTAGGATTCGAACAAGGGTTCATCTGTTTTAACCACTTGGCTGCTGGCTACCAGTTCTATAAGAGCTCTCCAGCAGCTGTGAAAGATCTCTTAACCCAAAACTGAACTAGGTATAACAACATAGTACGTAAAAGGATAAAGGTCGTTCAAATTTTTAATGATTCGCATGATTAGCCATGACCTTCCACGTATAAAAATAATCTAAATGTTAAATTTAAAAAAATAGATTAAGAACGATGTAACATAAATTACAAACAAATTCTTTTTAATGTAGCTACATTTTGATATTAAATTTGTTCTGTAGATTTGTCATTATTACTAACATTTTTTCTATATGTCTTATTAAAACATCTTAACATCTGAATGTCTGTTTACATACCTGACTGCCATTTAAGAGTGCTTTTTGTGTTAAAGCGAATAGATTTTAATCGCGAAAACTGAAATGTTTGGTATCTTAAAAACTGAAAAAATGATTTATTGATGATGATTGTCCTTGTTAAAATAAAGCTTTATGTCAAATTTGCCACATACTTATATTTTTCCAATATTTTGATTTAAGAATTTCACACATTTGCCAAAATGCTAGTTATTTATATTAAAGAATTGTTGTAAAGAAAAAAAATAACGATAGTTCTATCGTCTGCTTACACAAAAATAAAAAAAAAATGTGACAGATAACCTGATTAAAGTACTAAAATAGTTTTATTGCAAACCACCCTTATTTCACCTACCAAATCGAAAGGAAGATTAAAATAAATGAAATGAAAATTATCTTTAGTGAGCATTTTTCGAGAAAAGATGTAGGAATTGAAAGACTAAGTCCTCCAAACGTACGGACTAATACAACGGGCGGGGTCCCAGAGCTCTTTCACTAAGTGAAAGCATTTGACATACGAGACCGAAGGTTTGGCTTCTCTAAATTTCTAAAACTGAGTACAATGATGCATTTAATTACAGCAAAACTACAAATTCGCTGAGTACAACGGTATAATTCACTTAAAGTAAGAAGATTCACTATTATTGGCACCTGTGTGTGACTTCCAGCAAGTAAAATCCTTACTATTCTGATACGTATTCGCTGCTCGTCATTTTAAGGAAAATATTTCTCTTCAAACAAGTGTGAATGTTCGAAGTTATGTTTGAGTTTCTAGTATGGACTGGAACTAATGTGAAGATCAGAGGTATGTCTCAGTCTTAAAAAGTCTTGCAAAGGGAATAAAATGAGGTCGTGGAATTCAATTTGTTTAAGAAAAAAAAATCTTAAAAAAAAACAATAAATAGTTTGTATACTAATTCATCTACACTTCGCTGCCTCTTTCACTTTCAACATGTATATCTGCTATAAATAACGACTTCAACGGAACCTCTTCAGCGTCATGCGAAACTATATGAATCGAATCCTGAAAGAAGCTGTTTCAATTCAGAGGTCTTTGTCCAATGGTCAGCAGTATATTGCAGAAAATGATTTTTGTTGTTATTGTTGACTGTTTGTTTAACAGAAGGAATACATTTTGGCTTAAAATTATAGTTTTATATCATAGCTGCTTGCGTGTATGTTGTTGAAACTGAAAATCAAAAGATTAGATATAACTGTCAAGTTTTTGGTTGCTCCTTCTTCCGTGAAAATGGCTGCAACCGGATGATGGAGGTGTGACTTTACAGGTACAGGTCTCTGCACGTTTACTTTAATGGAACGTTCAAAAACATAAGTCACGTGTAGGATTTTCAACGTTTGTCTACGGGCAGAAGGAGGCGGAAAGAATGAATCATTCTATTTTTGAGATAATGGTGGCTTTTTAAGGAATAGTGGTAGCAAGTGTGTAATTGGAATATGTGAATTCTAGACAAAGAATTTTAGCTGCATATTAAAATTGTGAGCATCTACAGGTGGTAAAAAAAAGGGACTACTGGTGTTATAAAGGCTACTAGTCCCTCTCAAAAATATTGGACCAAATCATAGTCCATTGTCCATTTAATGCTGATCCCGTTTAAGCCATTTGCCAAAGGATGCGTTTACAGCGTGCGTAGCATACCATAATTTTTGCCAATGAAGGCCAACACAGGTAATACTGCGGCATACAGCTGCCCTTCACCATGGACAGTCAACACCACTGGAACGTAAATAATTATAGTTATACTCACGGCAATGTACGATACCATGGTATTGTGTGTCTTGGTTGGACAAATGCCGTTGTAGTTTCTTTGAACAAACACACAAAGGGAAAAGATTGCGTGAAGCTATTTTTTAGTCCTATTTTCGCAAGATACCCCATTGTCATCAAAAGACGAAATTCATTCAGGCGCAAGAGAAAGCTAAGCATAATAAATCAAATGTGCTAATATGCCAAAGTGCCTTTCTAGATTATTATGACAAAGTCCACAAGGCTCTCTGCCTTGAGGGATCTCTAAGAGAGATATACTCATGTTCATGTTACATTTGAAGAAATATCATGCAGCCATCTTTTCAGTCACTTGTAATCGCACCTAGGACGAACTACCAATGTTGAATGGTGTTATTCATTTGGGCAATTGAATAAAGGAAAAAAACATGACAGTGCAAAAAGTTACTATACGAAGCTACAGTAATCTTGAAACGTGTAGAAAATTATTTCAGTTTGGAGAAAGGAGATTATTTCTAATTAATAATTTAAAAACTATTTGAGAAGCAGGGTTTACCATTTTGTTAGGACTGGAACAATTTTTTATATCCGAGAAAAACCTCGTCGTTTCTCGAGTTCCCTATTTCGAGTATAAGTATACAGTGTGCTTTATATGACTACTGATCTGTGTGTTCATTGCATTGATAGCTTTAAACAGTGAGGAATACAACTGAATTGAAAGTGATAGTTTAACCAATGGACAAATGATTCCATTTCTGATGCAGACTCTGCCACAAAAATTTGAATTACTCTATTTATATTTGTTGTAATTTCTACAATTAAATAAATATAAATAAATACACATTGAGGAAATAAATATCTTGAAAATATTTCAGGACTCCATGGAAATGTATTTTGGACAGAAAGCTACTGTTATATTTCATTTATATGATTGTTCCATATTCTGAGTAGTGAAAAAATCATAATTTGGCATATTGATTCAAAATTTCTTTCATTATTTTGATTAGCTTCTTCTTTCTTCGTATTTTAGTCATACAATGTTCCACCTTTTCTCCCCCTACATTTAAGATTATAATGAATTTAAAAAACACTTTGATTCTGGAAGACAAGTTTCAAGGTGTTTATCAAAATGTCACAAACAGAACGATAGTACTGATGTCAATACCTGTTAAGACAGAGGAAGAATAGCACAAAAATTCTGAATCTAATCTTGCACCATTTTGATAATGACGTATTTTGATTAAAGCAGTGAATACAATGCATCAGTTCTAAAACTTTTTGAAATGTTTCTAACATTGTTTTTATTTTATAAGCTGCAAGTTTTGTAAAATGTTCATAGTATGAGATGATTATCTCAGGCTTAATGTAAATCCGATTTGTTTAATTTGAAGGCAAGTATTCAACCATCGCAATATAGAGTGCCATCCATTCTTAGAGTGAGATGATGGTGAACTCTTTTATCAGGAGGCGAAGGTGTAGCATCTGGTATCATAGGGTCATGTGTAACAAAAGTATAGCTTTGATATATTGCTCCAGAAGCAGTGTACATTATTGAGGATGGACCACTTTGTTCCACAGTACTTTCTTCTTGCTGACCGTAGGTGTCATCATACCTATTAAAAAAAAACTTCCATTAGGAAATCTATAATAATAATACTATATAAAAGCAATGTTTTCCCTTTCTTGAATAGATTCTTTTATACATAACATATATAAATATCTGTTCCCTTTGTAACACATAAAATTACTTGGATCGATATTTTCAGAAACTAACTTTGCAAGAAATAGCATTAATAAAACCAAGCGCTGCATCATTTTATTAATAAATAAACTGCCTCCCCTCATGGTATTCAGTTTAATATCTAATATTACCGAGATAATTACTGCAGTGTGGAAATAATCTTGTTTAAAAAAAAAGACTTTTTTTTTATTATTATTATTATTTAAGTTGAAGCGCCTTTTAAAAGAAAATAACAAAACTTTCTGGGAAATGGTTTTTGTCGATTCAAGAGATTTGTTGCAAGAGATTTCCGTATTTTTCAATTAGGTTATTTCAAAATGGCACAGCACGCGAGGGGTATCTGCCTAAGGGGAGGGATGCTTTTGTGAAAGACTTTCTACTGGAAACTAGTCTGTCTTCCTGTAAAACGTGATTTATGTCATCGGGATAAGTGGGAATGAGTATAAACACATGCAAATTTCTTCCATGTGAATCTTTGTAAAGCATACCCCCTCCCTAACTGAAAAGCTCCTTTTTTTACGTAAGACCTTTTTGTAGTAACAAAGACTGTATATTGTATTTTTATTTTTTTTTATTTTTTAAGCATTCGAAAATACTTTTAAAGTATGCAGAAAGTTTTAAAAACAGTTTATTTACAATAAATATAAGGATTTATATAGCATGCACAACATATGCTTCAATCGGTGTTTTCTGTCTTGCTGGGTAATAAATAGTATCAGTATGATACGAAAAACGTGTAAAATGTTTCGTTATACAGCTTTATGCGAAAGGTACCAAAGCGGAGTTTAGTGACGCCACTTTCACTTTTTCGCTTTGGATTAAAAACGAGGATCAATCCCGTATCGACGATGAAAATTAAATGCTAAATATTGTTTAATTTATACCATAATAAGGAATTGGAAAAGAAGATTAACAACAAATAATTAATGTAAATATAAAGAAAATATTCAATGATAATTAAGGTTAACAATTATCACACGCAAGCTGTGTTAAGTCAACATTTCTTCAGTTAAACTAAAATATTTTTGTTACCGCGAATAATAATTAATAATTTCGCTAAATATTAGTTGTCCGTGGTCTTGACTGTCAGCTACGTTGCAAGCACCGATGCGTCTCATCAAGGACTTGTGCACGTGTAGCCTTTCGAAAGATCTCGAAATACTTCTAATAGAGCCCCATGCTACTTATATTCTACTTAAAATTTCCTTTTGATGTCTAGCATTTGCTCTTCCTCATGGACTAAGCTTTTCATATGGTAGCCAGAGGGGGATAAGCTATGAAAGATCTTCCTTTTCCAATCAGTTGCTCTTCAGATACGCATCGATGCTATGTGTAAAACAAGCCGGTTCCTTACCAAGCTGTGGCCCCTCAATATTATACTTGCTAGGGGGATAAGCTATGAAAGATCTTCCTTTTCCAATCAGTTTCTCTTCAGATACGCATCGATGCTATGTGTAAAACAAGCCGGTTCCTTGCCAGGCTGTGGCTCCTCAATATTATACTTGCTAGGAGGATAAGCTATGAAAGATCTTCCTTTTCCAATCAGTTGCTCTTCTGATGCGCATCGATGCTATGTGTACAACAAGCCGGTTCCTTACCAGGCTGTGGTTCCTCAATATTATACTTGCTGTAATTCTTCGCAACGCAAAATATATGCATAGAATTACCGCAAGTAGGACATCTTCTACAAATCCAAGCAAAATATTTTCGATTGGTTCTATGAAGAGAAGAGAAGAATATAAAGACCCCCCAAAAGATATTCTATACAGGGTGGTCATAAAAAAAACTTCCTCAATATACGAACCCCTAGCGACTTATCCGCTGAACCAATCATAATGAAATTTCAGATACTGCTATTTGAAGATTGTGATGATTTAAAACAATATTGCTCTCACGGCTACGATTACAGTGAAAACATTTTGGATTCCTGTGATGTTCGAAGAAGAGTCCGTCTTTGAGCGATGGATCTTCCCAGGCTTGCGGTATGGGGTCCAAGGAACATGCAAGTAGTGACAGTGCTCGGTATCTCTCCCTACTATTGTGAATGATATTTTAACTGTCCTATGCGGACGCGCATTTTCATCCATAAACAGAAAGTTTGGACCTAATGAACTAGATAAAAGACGGACATGACCCAGGAGAATTTCGATCAATGACGCTGTGATGTATCTGTGCCGCGGAAGATGTAAAGAGGAGTTCTGTCATTCCGCAAGATACCTGTCCACACAATTTCTTCTAGGCTATAGAGTTCAGTTTCCTGGATCTCGTGGTGACAGTAATAAGTTCTCCATTCTGTCCACATTAACTGGTTCCAAACTCATCGTGTACGGTAAATTGGGATTCACCAGAGAGCATGACATTGAACCACTGGTGCTGACCTTAACGAATATGCTCCATACCTGAATATATCTTTTCGACTAGGTTCGCTCTTAGCGGAATGTATGCAACAGGCTTCCGTGCATGCAACTCAGCATTACTCACTCAGCATAGTAGCTAGGAAATCATTCTCCCTGATACGCCAGTGCTAGCAGCGTTGGCGTGGCGCGCGGCTGCCTGGTCAGAAATAGCATTTATAATTCCTTTCCTCCATTGGGACGATATATATCGGTTCTCTTGCGATGTGGTGGACCTTCTACGGCCCCCAGCATGTTTTTACACAACATTTCCATCTTTAGCAGCCCTCTTTAGCCAAGAGACAATGCTCTTTGACACGCCTCTTGCTGTGACAACTTGAGTGACACTTTTCCCTGACTCGAGACATACAGCTGGTCCACCATGATTGTCTGATCGTATGCACTCAAATGATTTCTTACAAACATTCTGTATTCAATACTTGCCGTCAAAAATAAAAATTTACAGAAATATTTTCAGAACCTGGCAACGTATTTTTTTCTCTCAGTATTACTATTTGCAGTTACGAATAAGGAAACGATATTTTGCTACTTTCTGGTAAGCCAGTGTCAGAGCGAGTAAATTTCGTGCACTTACTGGACCTCAGTTGACCCCGTTGAAGGGAAACCACACTTGCGAAACTAAGATGAAGATTACTACAAAGGTAAGTCCCATAGTTGAAGAAAAATTAACGCCACGCTTCGTGGGAGGGACATTGGGTGTTAGTGGAGGCAGTTACATCATATTGCGGACATAGGAAAAAGCTGCACAAAATTCACCAGTCTTGAATTTTTGATTATTTGATTTTAGCAGGGTGATGGCTAGCTACGTAAGGAATGGGTGCCTTCGTGGAGCATTTTCTAAGGAAAAATGGCTCGTATCTACTTTAAACATGAGGAAGCCAAGAAAATGCTCAGTGTAGCCTGTCCGTTCATGTGGAACCGAAGTCAGATCGAAGCAAGATCAGTGTTCAGCGACTAGCCGAACGCTTAGCCACTGCTGGGAAGCTTTACTTAGAGATTTCTGTTCTCGTGAGTAAGTCAAGAACTTTCATAGTTAGTATAAATCTCTGGGAATTTTCTGTGGCTCAACAACATTCATCAAAATTGAAGCAGTTCTTTGCAGAAAGAGTGAGTGTCTGAATACATCATTTATCTGAAGATGTATTCCGTTGAGAGAAGTCCGTCTGTGGATAATTCGTTTGCTTTTCGGTCTTCAGAGGAAAGAACTAAAAGGCTAGGGAATTTATGTTTTTCTGTGTTTTTTTTCCAGCAGTCTTCGTTTTAGGCATTCTAGTATTCTTGTTTTCAAAGCGTTCGGCAATGTTTCGCGCCCATAAAAATTTCCTAATATGCTCCTTAGATATGTGCAGCAAGTAGGCTACTCCTTTTTTAACTCAAATGTATAGTTCAAATGCTGTTGCCTACTCTTAAAATACCCCTTTGTCCCATGGCCAAAGCTTTGACAACGATAGCACTGTATATACGTAATCTCCCTGCTTTGTAGGATTTAACCTGAATGGTCAATCAGAGGAGTCGCTTAACAGTTCAGATTTTCCTTCCCATGATTTGTTTATGGGAGTTTCTCGAAACTAAGAAGAAGGTTTTTGAGCAGCTCCTTAGTGTCTCCTCGTAAACTGCTTCACTTTCTTCAGTGGTATGCTTAATTCCACCAGTGGCCGAGTGGTTAAGACCACTGAATATTGGGAGTTTGAACCGAGTCCAACTCCCTGCTGACAAGCTTGCTGCATGGTTGGCCTTTGTGTTTATCCCATGTTTAACGTGATTACGAGCCAGTTCCCTTAAGAAAGTCCTCCGTCATCCCTTCACTTTTTCAACTAACCCTCCTCAGATTTACCATATTCATTTAACCAGCCAACCATATTTATGTTCAATGCTATAAATGCATCAAAACAGCTCTTTCTCTGATTGACTTAAAATTTTAATCGACTTACAGAGGAATCAAAGCGCTCTGGATAATTAGATGCTAGTTTATAGAGTTTCATTTATTTTTACTAATAGTTATTTTATTTTGTGAGGCTTTCCTAAATTCTCTTATTCTCCTCGCCAAGCTGTAAATCATTTGGGGTGAAAGAGAGTATTTAAACTGTTGGAGAGAAAAGGTTGGACGTAGCGTGATTTCGCTATTGTGAGCTCTCGTTGTTAGTTTCTACCAGCTGTTAATCCTAATAGCGACTACGTCTTCTTGCTGCCGCATCACTATCCTGCCAGTGTAAGTTTCTGAGTCAACCACTTAGCTTAAATTGAATTGTGTAGTCTAGCATTATTCTTTATCTTTAAATTTAAGGTTACATTATCTTTTAAATTCTCACCGTAAATGTTCGGTGTTTTTGTAAATACATAAGTCTGTGTCATCTGTTAGATATTTTGTGTTCAATAAAAGGTTCTTTTACAACCTTCTTCTGGTTGTGTTCGTCTTTGAGCCTGTGCGAGAATTCGCAAAGATTAACACTTAGGCATATCTATTTGCGTTTTATGATAGCTAAGAAAACAAGATATTACAAGTTATCTGAATTCTGAATAATTGGAATTCTACTGTATCTCTGTAGTAAAAAGAAGAGAACTGTGACACAAGCATATTAGAAAGCGTGAATTTTCTCTTGTTTTCTACTTTATTGCTGTATGGGTAGAAATTTTTATTTAAAATAGCCAGATTTGTCATGAAAATATGCAAATTATAAAATGTTTCGCATTGCTTGAGTAAGTGATACCACGTTTAAACAGCAAACAGAAAAACGCAAAAGGGGAAAGGTGTAAGAGAGGTTATTTCTATACAAGCTGGCACGTTTCTTCGCAGAGAGTTCATGCTAATGATTACGACAGGTGCTAATTTTATAAAAGCAATAATTGATGCATTTCTTCCTCCCAACAATAGTTCCCAATGGGCTTGTCACTTTGGTCAAAAGCAACATCAGAACGTGGGCATTTTTTAAATTAGTAGTAGAAATTAAAGAAAATTTACTTACCCAGCATGTGAAGGAGGTTGCATCGATAGTCCATCATCCTGGCTGACAATTAAATACTGAAAGGGAGATTTATTTCAATTTTTAGCTTGTGTAAATGAAACAACTGATTAAAAGTATTTAGTAGATTTAAGCGAAGGTAAACATTAAATAATATGAAATAACTAATTTAAGATGTTCGTGAATTTGACATAGCTCTATATATGGAGACTGTTGTGCTTCTCAAGCGATCATTTAATAAATTATAACTTATTACGATGCAAAATGAATAAACTCTTAACGATAGTCAGTTAATTAATTATAGCAAATAACTCAGATGGCTACTTGGAGAGGGATGTCTCTATGAAAAGTATTCTACGGGAATTTATTTTGTATTTATATTACACATATGGAGAAACTTCGAACTATCCACGCCGACAGCAACTTTAACAGCCGGAAATCCCTGCTCGAAGGCTAATATTACCAGTATTTTATAACCTTAAATATACGGCTGTTAACAGATCCCCATTAATGGTACAATTGCTTAGTAAGTGTTGGTTGCTACACTTGTATAAAATAGAGACAGATATTTTATTGTGAAGTTATTACCAGAGAATTTAAAAGACATTTCTGAATCAGCTAGTATTGAGGAATTTCGTTCAGTCAAAATGGCATTTTATCTTCATTATTCTTTTTCCAACAATACATCCACAAATATTTTTCGGGTAAGAAACGTTGCAGTTGCAAAGTTTCAATTATTTCAGTCCTCTGTGATGTAATTATGATACTATTTTGCAAGCCTTTTCATAAACTTCGCTTCATAAAGAAAACATTTCGATCCTAAATTTTACAATGGTTTGGAAAAATATGGCTGAATCTATACAAATAAAAGAAAGGTATCAATCAAAATTAGTTGATGAATTCTTATGATGGTTCAGAGAAAATAATAAATATAAACGTTCAATAGTCGTTGAGAAACTTCTAGATGAAATTTAGTGCATATTTTAGTAAAATTAGTGCAAATTTAGTGAATTATCTATATTCTTATTTTGGGGGTCATATATAATTTCATAATGAATTAATATAATCATTGGGGGTATGATATATATACCCCCAATGATTATATTTATATATCATTGGGGGTATATATATCATACCCCCAATGGATTTAACGCTTTACCCAAATATGCCTCCTCAACATTTGCCAAGTTTTCAATCTATACATTGAAGTTAAAGCGTCAACCTTAGGAATCCCCGTGAACCTGTGGATCATCGTACATGTCAACGAGAGACTGTACAGGCTATGACGGCTCTTTTATAAATGGAGGTTTTTTTAACTGGCATTCAGTGATTTCGCTGGCACATCTCTAAATGACTCTGAATGTAAACGCTGTGTCCGTATCTTTTCGGGTGAGTTAACAAGCTAATCAACACTCACTAACTGCAGAGAAACCCACCACAATGTTCTCCATTCATTCTAATCGAATTGGTCTCTTCTAATAGGACAATGCGCAGTTACACCAGTACTAGAGACCAGAGCTAGATTAAGCTAAATAAAATAAAACAAAATACACTTAACAAAATAAACACGTGCTTGGGGCATCAAGAAAAGAGGGCACGACAAAATGTGATCAGGGACTCAAGGAAAGGAAACACCATAAGGCTTTTCCTTTGCCTGTTTTACCATAGAATGTATGACACTGTTAAATCAAGACCGAGAGAGAAAGAATGAGAAAAAACAGACGTAAATGTATGTGGGAACACCGATATCTTTTGAGAGCTTAGGCCTCTAAAAAATCTTAATCAGTCCCTGTTACAGATACCAAATAATAATTAGAGGAATACTTTCCTGAGCTTTAAGTATTGTCAACTCAGTTATCAAATCTAGAAGTTATCGACTTTTTCTAAAATGTCGAGCAAAGCGCTGGTGAACACAGAAATCCTACTTCTACAAGCATAGCAAAATTATGGACCAGTGAGGAGGAAGTAAGATATTTATTGCCTACAGAATATTCCCACATACTTATATAGCCCACTTTTCTGCAATCCTACACTCTCATTTTTCTAAGCGTAATGTTAAATATTTCTTTCATTAAGGATCATGGATCCTAGAAAGTGTGTGCAGAACTCCTTAGGGTTCACTTTCTAAAATTACAGATGCATTTTACTACTTTTATTTTATTTCCATATGTGCTATATATATATATCATTTTTCTGGTATTCCTAATTAAAAGTTTAGACGCTTAATTACTTTTACTTAATTAAGAAATTAGTAAAGTGCATTAAAATTAAACTCACGTTGTGCATAGGCATTGTTTTATCTTTCAGCAACAGTTCTTAATGAAAAGATTAAATTTCAGGTTGGTTTATGTGATTACGACAAAGCGTCGAGTGATATCTGGCTAAGGAAAGGAGTGCATTCGTGGAGGATTTTCTAAGGGAAACTGGCTCGTGTACACGTTATACATAGGGAAAATCAAGAAAACGCCCAATGTAGCCAGCCTGTTCGCGGGATTCGAACTGCGGACCAAACTACCAGTGTTTAGCGATTTTACTGCTCAGCCGCTGGTGGGTTGTGCATAATTTCAGGAGCACATATTAATCTTCGTTTATTTTTTTCCGTTATTTGAAGCGTAAAGTTTGGAAATAATTATAGGAGAATTTAAAGGTCATTACTAAAAATTAAACTTTTTTGGATAAAATTTTATGTTTAAAATATAGCTGCTGTGAAGGTAAAAAAAATTAAAAATTTTGTTTAAAAATGTAACTATTAGTTTCTGCGTTTCTGCAGAAAAATTATTTAGGATAAATATTTTTATTCAGATATGTAGATCAGTATTGATTAACTTAATTAAAAGCTTATATCACTGTAGAGTCGTTAGGACTTTTTTGAAGCCGGAGTCATGTAAAATGAGCATTGCCCTTGTCGGACTCGAAGCACAGACCTCTCGAATACACTCCGAGTGTGCTGATCACTACACCACGAAGGCATGCTAAGAAAGTGGGAGAAATACCTTATATACTCCTTCCCTATTTTGTCTTGTAGCTGGCTATTGCCAGCTGGGTGGGCAGGGGGCTGCGCCCCAGAGTTAACCTTATATAGTCCTCCTTTTAAAGGGTGACTGGGGATTAGGGGTCCCAATCGCTAATCTTGGTGAAACCACCACCTTTTTTTAGTTCGGGCGCCACTATAGAGACATTAAGATTTTTTTGAAGCAAGAGACGTGAAAAATGAGCATTGACCTCACCGGGACTCGAACCTGACGAATACGCGTCGAGCATGCTTCCAATTACACCACAGGGGCATGCTAAGAAGACGGGAGAAATACCTTATATCACAATTGCGAAAAAAGTGAAATTTTTTATTTACAGTATTTACCCATCGTTTACCCTTCGTAACCTACCGTATTATTAATTTTCTTATATCACATTTGTTTCGCGACTGATTTAATTTTTATAATATGCTTATTTAATTGATTTTTATCTACTTATAATTTATTTAATAGCAATTAATAATACTTTATTTAACTTTATTTTTTTAAATTTATTTAACTTTAATTTCTTATATACTTTATTTCACTTTAATTTCTCATAGTTTAGTGTTCTAATTATTATTATTTTGTTCATACCAGTTTTTATGCATCATTCCTACCGGTTTAACATAGGGCTCCGGCACTTCTGATTTTAGAAATTAAGCCCTGGCCAGAACTCTAACGACGGTAGTCTAAAAAATTTAAATAATGTGAATGGTAAAGCAGTTAAGGAGTGCCTGTGGCACTAAACACTCCTGCACATGGCAGTTTTCAACTCCGGTATGCTTCTCGGAGAGGGATAGCTCTGCGCCCTTGAAAAGTCGAACAAATGTCTCTAATATATCCTCTCTATACCTCACAACACTCCAAAAACCTTTTTCAAGCACATGCAGGGCTGCGCGACCGTCCAGCATAACGCCTGCGCAAACCATTACACCTCTACCCCAGTAATGATCCTTTTCTGTGATGAGGGAGGGGATGATATTGCGTTTCATCTTGGGCCGAGAACCAGTGATCAGGTTGAATCTCTAATCATCTGTTTGGCTTGGTTTATGGGATAACGACAACGCCCCAAGGGTTATCTGCTTAAGGGGATGGATGTTTTCGTGGAGGACGTTAAGCGAAACTGGCTCGTATGCAGGTTACACATGGGGAAATACGCGAAAACGCCCATGTAGCTAGCCCGTTCGCAGGATTCCAACCTTGGACCGAATTACCAGTGTTCAGCGACTTTACCACTCGGCCGCTGGTGGGCCGACTCATCTGTAAAATGCACGGTGCTTCACTGAAGTCTGGTTCAAGACGCAAGCTGTCTTCACCCTACAAAACGCGCTGTCTTATATGCTGCACTAAGAGGAACGTCAGCAGCTGTTCTTGTATGTTGCCTTTATTTCTTACTAGCTGTACCCGCCCGGCGTTGCCCGTGCATTTAGAAAATGCAGATAAGTGAATAGCGCAGGAATAGTAGTGTAGGACATGTAGACTGTCTCTCTCTCTTCCCCCCCCACACACACAACATTCCCCGTCGATAAAAAGGAACAATATATCCTAACCATGAGCCATCTGTTAAAAAATTAGTTTAAATGAGAACAGACCTCATATTAGCACATGCTAGGAAACCGTAGTCATGTGGTTATAATCATTGGTCTGAAGTTTAAAGAAAAGTAAAACATAAAAAATTCAAAATCAAAGATAGGAAAGAGTTGAAAGGGAAAGATAGAGAGTACAGTACAGAAAAAATAAAAAGTAACGAAAACATGGATGAAATAAAACATCCTGCTTACAGGAAATTTGGAGTTGAGAACCAATTAAATTTTTAATTTAAGTGTAAGTTAAACTTAGATGACAATGAATTAGAAGAGGAGAGTGTTTGTGTATGTTTGTGGAGCTCGGGCTGGGGTCGCAAGGGCCCCTGACCGATTAATGTCTGTTGGTACTGCAGCACTGGGAAGCAGCACCATTCGGATTATTGCTCATGCTCTCAAGAGAGCACTAAACAATAACATCATCATTTAAAGCATGACAGTCAGAGTTAGTTTGGGAGAGTGGAGAGTGGCAATAATTTTTCTTTAGATTGTCCTTTTCGTTAGAGAGCCTCGGGATAAACTATATTTAATGTTCTTCCATTCGGAGCTAAGATGTGTAGATTATCGGCATTACCAACTCTTGAACAACCCACGTACAGTTGACCATGGGAGAAACACGGCTTACGGAGGTCGAGCCCTACAACTTTGAGAGATTGTCCTTGTGCCTTATTAATGCTCATCGCGAAACTCAAACGAACAGGGAATTGTAGACGCTTAAACTGAAACGGGAGATCGGAAGGGATTATAGGAATTCTTGAAATAAACACATCTTCGCCTGCAGCATGTCCGGTCATGATGGTGGAATTGTTATAAATCGATTTAATAAGTTGAAAATAAATGATAGCAACAAATCACAATAATAGCAACACAATAATGCAAATTAAGAAACAAAAACTGAAGAACAAAAACTTTATAAAAAATAATTTTTTTTAAATTTTTCTAATTCAAAAATCGAAAATCGGGCTTCGAGGTCTGGTGGCCAGCCCCTTTGTGCTTCCGTGTAAAAAATTCCAGGTCCCTGCGTGCGATAGATTTGGCTGGAGAGCTCGGTCAGACAAATGGACAGACAGGCAGACAGACAGACAGACAGACAGACACATTACACTTGCTTTTATTATTTCTTATAAAGCCTTCGGGCAACTGTAGACCGTGAAACTCGGGCTTAAATGCCGGCACACAGCTCACATGAGAGCTGTGAAGTTGTAGCAGACCTGTGTCGTTATGCTGAAAGTACCAAATAACGATCCTCAATCGCTATTGTGGATCTTGGTAGACCTTGTCCAGGTCTTCTGGATATAGATTCAGTGTCCTAAAATTATTTCTACAAATTGCAGACGACACTGGGCGTTACGTTGAGCTGTATGGCCACCCGCGCTTGTGATTGGCCTGCTTCCAATCTACCGATAACTGTACATCTCATTCCGTAATCCACACGCTCGTAGCTACTCATTTTACCCGATACCCTATAAAATTTATTCAACTCTTGAGAAAAACAAGGCAAATGTCATGAAGGTGCATGAGTATTCAAATCACCAAAAACCTCTCGTGCGCATCCTCTTCACAATCACAGCTCTGTAGACACGCAAGTATACGCTTACGTTTTCAAATCTGAATATTTTAATAATTCTTCGGTGGCATAATTAGTACCTTTAGTTTACTTTTCCTAGAAACAGACATAATTTTCAAATTCTCTTAATTTTGCCCACGAGTTAAGAGTACATATATATATACTATTCGTGAAAAGCCACTTAAAGGCTCTAGTTCAATTCTCTTACCGTATCATACTCGCACATCTTAGGTATTAGGCCAGCATCGACTGAAGACGTGAACCGGATAGAAATATCGAGAATTTTTTTCGAAAAAGGGCACCGAAGCTTTAGATGCTTTAAGCCAAAATGCTTTAAGATAAATTTGTGAAAATACTTTGGTTTCAAGTATTAGCTGTAGTTACTGTGATTTAAAAATATACTTTAATTGTAACCGGTTTTAAGAAGTGATTAAATAAATATGATAATGTATAGTTTTATTATTCATTTTTACATACAGGTTATTCGAAAAAAGGTAGTTAGGGGCTTTATCTTCTCGAAAACGGATCTTTGTTTTGCAATTTATGGTTCGACCTCACGTAAAACAAGCAGTCCCCTTTAAATTTAAAGCTGATTTCTAGAGTGTATTTAATAAGCATATTTTTGCAAATTCTTCACATAAGGAAGGAACTATTTTGATTTAACTGTCTAAAGACTAATTAAAGCTTTACTAAATGGAAATTTTTGTTTTATAGAAATTATTTAAATATTTAGGTTTCATTATCTTAAAATGCTTCCATAACCAGTGCTGAATTTCTTTTTATAAAATTTTCTACCTTATTATAAGAAACCTTGCAATAATTAGAAATCCATCCTTAGAATTAAAGTTAGAAAAACAAAATAAAGGTCTATAGTCAACTTTCTCAAACACCTTGTACTTATACATATATATATACATTGCTTCATCTCATATTTGGCTTCCTCTCGAGCAAATAACTAAAACAGCAACGGAAAATTCCTTTTATTGCACTTGAAAAGCTCACAATGATTCAGAATCGGTTTCACACAGTTGCACCTTTTTTGAAAATGCGGTAAGCATATACGAACAAAATTTGGAAAAAAGAAAGAATTGAGGCATCTACCTAGAAGTGTCCTGTCTTCCAGCAGCATTAGCTTAGTAACACTATCATATGACGTTTACAGAGACTGCAAGGAATGAAATCTTTGTTCCCTATGCTTAACTTATTTCGTGCATCTATATTTTCCTGTCTGTGTGAAACACGTTGTCACTCACAGTTATGAAACAATTACAAGATAATGAGGCCGCTCCAGTTGAGAAACACATACATGCTCCGATGTATGTTGAGATGCCAGTTGAGAAACACATGCGCCGATGTATACTATAAGCAGAATTTTCCTGTGTTAATTAAGGCAGTGGTACGATCAAATATCAAAAAAAGGCGATAAGAGCGAATGTCAGCCTTCTGTGGATCTCTTCAATGTCAGAAAATAACTTTCCTTTGCAAAATAGTTTTAGGTTTAGAAAGAGAAAAATTATCGCAAGGGAACAGTATATTTAAAATGGGGAGGAAGATAGTTGAAAAACACATTTGATTTCGGTCCAAAAATTGCTATACAGGTTCTGTTCAATGTGAAAGTGCACGGTGAGCGGTAGAACGTGTTTGGAATGACTGATGTAAAACGCAGCATTAAATATCATATACTCAGCCAGGATTTCCGTTTAGGAATTCCGTTTAGGATTTCCGTTTCATTTTCGCATATCCCTTTTATCATTTGCTTAAAAAATATAGGTGCGTAAGTCAATTTTTATTACAAAAAGCAAAGAAGTCCCACAACACGAGATGGAGAGCCCAGAAAATCACGGGGGTAAGATTTCGCAAATATAACACCACTGCAATAGTAAGGCATTATGGTAAGGGCTGCGTTCAAGCCCCAGGCTCTTCAAATCCCGGCCGCACGCCGGCTCTCGGAAATTCGAATAGAGAACCAATGCTCTACCAAAGTGCAACCTGTGGTCAATCATACTGACACAGTAGAAAAAGGACTGCATTTAAATTAAGACATTTTAATTAAATTTATTTATATAGTTTACAAAATGTTTAGGAAGGATAAAGGGCCTTTTTCTACACACTTACTGTTATACTGTGCCAATAGTTCTTGTCAAATTCGCTTTATGAAATCTTGAATCGTCTATCGAAATTTATCGAATATACAGAAACAGAAAAGAGAATGTTACAAAAGCAACTATTAAGTCTTAGTGACTGAGCGCAAGCATTACTAAAACCATTTTGGTATTTACGCACCTGAGCGGTTTGTTGATAGTTATAAGCTTTATTTTCATGCCTTGAGGATGAATTCCATGGTCTTCGGCTGTCGCAAGCATTGCTTCCGGGATAGAAACTGAAATTTAAATATTTAAAAGGTTTTAAACTTAAAATTAAAAATGTTATAAAAATATAGATTTATATTCTACTTTTAAAAATGAAATTGCAAATTCCATTTTAAGATTTTGTGGCTAACAAACAAGAGAAATAGCCGCAATTAATATGAATATTATAAATCTGAAATTAGAGATCGTACGTTAACTTGAAATTAGAGATCCATTCTTGCAAAATTACACATTTACTGCACAGTATTTAACAGAAAATACATTTTTAATTCTGAAAGTATTTTGTTACTACAGTTACCAAATTAAAGTTTCATTTCCTGTTTCGCTTTACATGAATTTCGTTCACAATTTTGAATTCTGACTGGTTAGAAAAAGTAACCGAAGAACCTCGAAACAAAAGTATTCAGTAAGAATTAGCAACAAACCTTTGATAACACTCGCCGGATGTCCAAGCAGAGGACTGGAAATTTAGGTTTAAAAATCAAATAACTTTTACGTAAGAACTTCCAGATATTTTGATAATGCTCTTGACAGTAGCTTTAAAACAAATTCCAAATAATACATAAATATGCGCTTTTGTAGTACAGTAACCTATACGCACTCACAGTTCATTTAAAAATTATTAATTTATTCATGTAAAAATATAAATCACTTAATAGTATAACTAAACTGCAATAACAAGAAGTAAGAAGTATTCCTTAAATTTGGATAATATTCATTTATTTATAATTTATCACGGATGGTTCTTGTTTCGTCAAAGTTGCCACTATCAACGACATTTACCTGAAGGCGCTTCTTCGTAAGAAGCGTTGGGTGATTCCGACGAACACGAAGCATAACTGTGATTTTGGTGTAGCGCCGTGAAAGATTCCATGTTTTCCATTTCAACGCCACTGGTCAAGTTCTGGTAGTCTGGAAAAGAATCTGTATTAGAATCAAAAACGAAATTTAATTTGTTTTTGCGTTTTAAAAAAATTGGACACGGGAAAAGAGAGAGAGAGAGAAGAAAAAGTAAAATTTCAAAATTGTTAACTTCAGGAATTACGTATACATTCGTACAAAGATTGATCAATACAGAAGTTACCTTAATAAGTGTTCTAAATGTATGAAAATTACGTCATCAAATGAATTCAAGGATGTAAATACCAATGTAAAAATTACCCAAAGGAGAAAAAAAATTAGCATGAATATTTCTTTTTATACAAAGAACTAAAAACGGCGCACAGAATATCTTTTGTAAGTAACGCATTTTTTCATGTTTTCGCATAAGAATTGGGGCAAAGAAACAGAAAGATATCACCTTTACCAAATAATGGACATTTTCGTAAACAAAGCCTTTGTAACATTACCTGCAACTCCAACCTAGATGTCAATCACGAACTAATGAATCTGATGTTTCGCTCTACAGAATCCTAGAAATATTTAGTAGCACTTAAATTATTCCCGTTCATACACAAAAATCTTCGAAATCAGCCTATTTTTGCTATAAAAATTTAGTTAGACGGAAATTATTCTTCATTTCTTTCAAAAATTAAAAACGGCTTAAAACGTATTTTCAGGCTAAACGTGTAGAAAAAGTTATTAACTACACAGCAAAGTCCGCAATCGAATTATTAAACTCCAAATATTATTCAGTTCATTAGTTTGAGATTCACGTCTGTGATATTGTAATAAAAAGTGTGTTGCGTCTCACTAAAATTAAGTCATCAGGCTATCCTTTTTCAATCTGGATACAATATTAACTATCATTGTTCGAGAATGAATTTCTAAAATGAAAATCAGTTACCGTCTTTCATACTCACTTAATGAATTCTTCAAAATATAAACCAACTTATGAAATTATAGACAAGCTGAATCTCATAATTGCAGTGGAAAACTATAAATCTCAGTGTAGGAGAACAAAACTAATTACTGCTAGTTATTCAGCTATGTGCTTGAAAACTGTCACTTTAAATCTAGATGCGTGAAATATGCTCAAGTAAATCAGCCATCTGAATGCAATTTAAATTAGGAAGAAATACTCAATTACTGCAACTGTGCAGGTCTACATCCCCTGAGTTACCGAAGATTCCAAAATATTCAAAAATATCTAAGCGTTACGGCAAAAATAAACCCCTCTGCCCAAATCAAAATTCAAAACTTAGAAGAGGTAAACTTAGTCAGATCACCGCAAATTTTTACTACTAAAATATAAATCCTAAATATATAAAATCCCAAAGCATGTAAGGCACACGGTGAGAAAGGTGAAAATTCCTTACAAGTATATAAATCCCAAAGCTTATAAGAAATTTTCACCTTTCTTACCGTGTGCCTTCGTGATTCAATTGAAAGCACTGCTTCTGACAATCGGGAAGTCCGGAGTTCGAATACCGGAGAGGGCATCGCTCATTATTCTTGCTTCCTGCTCTGAAATAAACCTGAAGACTGTACAAGTGACGCTCAGACTAAAATGTGGGAGACAATAATTCGTCACCACCTGGATTTGGCGGATTGGTCTCCTCTATCTAGTCACCCTTTGAGAAGGCCGCAAGGAATTTTCTACTCCTTTGACGCATGCCTTAGTAGTGTAATTGGAAGCACGTTCGGCCAGCAATTAGGAGGTCTGGGGTTCGAATCCTGGTGAGGGCAGTGATCATTTTCGTGTTTCCTGCTCCGAAATAACCTAATGACTCTACAAGCTATGCATGAAAGTAATAGTAAGAAAGCCACCACTGGGAAAACGAACACTCCTGAAGAAACAATAAAGTGATTCTTCAGGAGTGTTTGTTGTGTAACTGAGTGTCTGAGTTGATTCAAACGATAATAGACGTTTTCGATGGTGCTTCATTTTCATAAATCATTACGGAAGTTAAACCTATGCTGTTTGTCTGTTAATTATACCAAAAATGTTATTCACTTGCACGGTTATTTTTGACGAAGCAAATGAAAATCGCAGTTAAACTCTGGACTATGTCATCAGAGAACTGTGCCTCTTTTTTACGATCTAGACTGATAAAATTACATGAATGGCTATGAAAAAGAGATATTGGATTCTTGAAGGCTAGCTTTCGGCATTTATTGCATTTTTTTCAATACAAATAGCTCAATGCATTTTTTAACTATTACATGCTGATTGCATTGCATAGAATGCATTTTGACATTTCAAGCAATCTCTAAATATTTTTATAATTTCGTTGGTGTTAGCTTATTTTGTTACTTGGAAGGTTCAAAATATTCTATCGCAACAAGGCCTTCAATCTTAAAGCTTGTTAAAGGTGGTATCTGTAGGTCAGTGACTGATTTGGGAACTGAGACCGGTGTTCCTTAGATTGATCGGCCCTCATATTCCGTTAATATTTAAGGACCTCTGTAGATACTAGTATATCCTCAAGAAGCTTAACATAGTATCATAAAGTCATTATGGCCTTGAGTAGAGACATGTTAAATTTGCTCAAGGTGGTGGTAACTGGAAAAAAAAACATATATGAAGAATTTGTACAATGCTCAAGGTTTTGGCCAATGACATATGCAATCTAATAATCCTTGCTATGATAACAAATCCTGGACTTATTTTGATTTAGACAATTGAGATTAGTAACAACGGCAACAACAGAAGAATTTGTTATAGCTCGCCAAAATATTAATATATAATGGTATATAAATAAAAATATTAATATATACATTTTTAATAATAATTCATTTAGAAGAAGCTGAGTTAAATATGGTAAGATGGGTATGTGGCTTCATGTCGTCGATGCTGTATATGCATTCATCAAAGCAGGGCAGCAAAAAATGGAATTCAATTGACTACCATTTTACAGATATACAGTTTTAATGTTTCCAACACTATGCAAAGGAATAAGGTATAGTAAACGATGAGAAACCAGTAGGGCGTCAGCTTGTGTAGCCTACGGTTCACAGTGTGCGTTGCGTTGTCTATTCGCTGACTTCTTTGAGTTATGGCATTGAGTTTCGATGTGTCCGCATCAGTTTGCAGAAGTTCGCAAATCTTCGCAGATCCCTGCCATCAGTGACTCATAAGGCTGTTCTTTCGTCGCTGAATGCTAATGCACCATAAAGTGTACATCCACCGTGGATCTGTTGCTGAAATTTCCTTCAGAAAGCTGTTGCAACTTCGGAATTTGATTGACCCGTCTGTCTTGCGTCGATAATGCGTCTGCGATCAAAGTCACTAGTTTTCTTACGCTTGTGATATATTTCTGGAGGTCCATAATCAATTCATCATACCTGATGGATTCACTGGGGATACGCAATTCTACAGAAGAACTGCATGTTCATTACATTAGAGTTGATACGATGAACTTTCTTCTCCCAAAATAATGCATAGCTCTAGATAAGTGAGATGTGAGAACTATGCCCGGAAATCAACGGTATAGAACTAGTATCCGTCTTTTTAGTACCTATACCTGTTCATTTGTTATAAAGTTACTTTTGATTTGGATAATTGCACTCTATTTGTGGCACTTCCTATCACTATTTATGGCGTTTTACTAAGTAAGTATGCGTAGTTTGGAAATAATACCTAAAGCGCAAATGTCCAAAGAAATTGAAGCCAAAAACATGAATTAAAATCTGATATTAAGCTGAATTTATTATGTACGTAATAAAGGTGCTTGGATTATCGCTGTTATTGTAAGATTTTATTAACATTATGTGATATTGTTACATTACTTGTTAAATGATAGATGTTTAAAATCAGTAGTTTATCTGTGTGTACTTGAAAATTTTTGCATTTTCATTCTTTGCGGATACAATAATTAAGTATCCGCAAAGAATGATTTCCCCGGATACAATAATTAAGTATGATATGTAAAACCTCGTTTCGACAGGCAATAAAATTCACGTTTTCCAAGCAAATAGCAGCGAACTACTTGACGAGCAACACTGATTTTTCATTCTGGTTTCGTGCAACCGCAAAATCGATATTGCAATGCTGCCATTTTGTTTATTTCCTTTAGGCATATTGTTTGAAATTATGTTTTTAATTATGACACTTCTAAAATGAAATCTATGGCGCTTTTTCCAAAGGTGTAGAGTCATCATCTTATTTGGAAGCAGGAGACGTGAAAAATGAGCAATGCCCTCACCGGGACTTGAACCTCGGACCTCTCGAACACGCGCCGAGTGGTCTGGCCATTACACCCCGAAGGCATGCTAAGAAGGCGGGGAAAATACCTTATATAATCCCCCTTTTAAAGAGCGATTGGAGTTTAGGGGACCCAATCGCCAAATCCTGGTGGTGGAGAATCATCATCCACCATCCCTTTTTAGTTCGGGGGGAACTGTAGAGACATAAGTTGTTGTTTTTTTTTTTTTGAAGAAGAAGAAGACATGAAAAATATGGAATGCCCTCGCCGGTACTCGAACCTCTCGAATAACGCCTAGTGTGCTGGCTATTACACAACGAAGGCAATCTAAGAAGGCGGGGCAAATGCCTTATAAAGGTACAACTAAAAATCATCAATCTCACGCTAAAAATTCACCTTCATTTTCAGATTCCTTATGTGTCATAAGTACTTTCTTTGTTAAAACTGGGTTGCTTATCGGAGTTTTCCTCCGATGTTCTTGCTGAAACCATAACCAGAAGCATAGCCAACTAACTCATTTATAGGATTTTAGGTTCAACTTGTGTCTTGTCGTCTTAGGTCAATAACAAACATCTTAAATGGATTCCCAGTATTCCTTCCTTTACGAAATTCAACATAAATACGTTTCATTGCTTCTCGTTTATCTAAACATTCTATGCATTTAATTTTTGCTCCATCATTACTAGATTGTACTTCCGTTTTTCACTGATTTTGCCAAAGAAAACTTCTTCATACACTAAATCACAGCAATTGATAAGAAAGAACTGTACGCACTGTGTGTACAAAACAGTAATAACGTCCGTACAGTAATACACCACTGCTGAACTAGAGCAATGAACAAAAGGCAGTAGGAAAGAGACAGACACGTTAAGGCAAGTGTTGTATGAGTCACCTTCTTAGCTCAGCGACTGATTAAACGAAGGCTGTTAAGAGGGCTCTACAGTGCATAAATTCGTAACATCTTTGGATAAGAACTGACATTCATCGTTAATACCGTATTGCGATTTAAGTGTTGTTTTCTGCAGTCCATAGTTCTCAAAGACATCAGGAAAGCTACACAACAATATACAGGTCAGACTACCACTGTTCAGCGACTTACCGCTCAGCCATTATTAAGCTCTAAGAAGAAATTAAGATTGTAACGATGAAGACTTCTAGCGCTAGATTGCTTAAGCTATTGATAGAGCTAGTACATTGAAAAATTTGAATTTGATCCAAGTTCAGAGCGAAACGTTGCATTTAATCAAGGGCTTCTATTTGCCTTGCTTTTCCTATGGCAATTCATTTTTTTTTTTTGATAAAATGCCCCAAATGCCCCAGATTTATCCCATATATTTCGCTTTATAACTGTCCTTCCTGGGCGGAATTAAGGATTATAGATTTCATTCTCTTATTATTCTCTCTTTATATAACCATGTAACTTTCCTGTGGTTAACCTATTATTATTTCACTGGTTTGTGTATGTGGGGGTAAAAAAAATGTGAAAGCGAATTTAAAGTGAGGAGTGAAGAGAAGAATTAATCAATCAGTGAAAAAAGTGCTATGAAATATTCATTTGTTTTATACGACATAATAATAATGGTTAGATCATGAAATACCCAGTTAGTTTTTTTATCTGCATTTCTAGGACCAACCATGTAGATAGCTGTTGAAAGTGTTCATCGTTAATAGATGTGCTGTGCATGTACGAAAAAAAGGAGACTTCACACTGAGAGGAAAAACTTTAACGATTGTAAAACCCATTTTCAAAATTTCTGTTGAGTTGAAATCTATATCCAAACATCAGAAGGAGAGGAAATAACATTTTGAAAGATTGAGGAATCTGGTATCTAAAATTAAAGCTTTAGTTTCTCTTATTAAGTGCACTTATGATTCACAATTCCTAGCCCATTCCTTTTTTATTACACTGGATTGGAATGAATTATTTAGATTATGGCGAAGCACACCGAGCTACCTGCTTGACAACAGCGCTGCCTACAGCAGAACTTTTTAAACAAAACCGTTTCGTATTCACTTAACACATGGGAAAACCACGAAAACTTTAGCTTGTTCGCGGAGATTTAAACCCGTGACAAACAACCAGCGTACAGGGGTTTTACCATTCAATGACTGGTTGTGTTTTTAAAGTTGCTGTTGTTATAAACGGCCTGGAATTTGCAACTTAAAGCATTCGTCGAGAATGGTCAATACCCATTAGTAATTTACTTATCTCATCACCAAGAACGTTGTCAAGGGTGCACCAAAGGGAATAACTGAATTACACCCATAAAGAAGGGGAATTTCTTTCCCAATTTTGATGGAGAAGTCCTCGTAGAATGAATCCCAGGCTCTCCTACCCCTCTTACCCTGCCATCAACCCTATCGATAGGACTTTCTGTTCGCAGCATTTTATGCTCCCCATACTGGTCAGTCACTGTACTCTTACAAGCATGCAAACCTTACGCGGGATTTGAACCCAGCCCCATCGATTCAGCAGACAGTATCCCTAACCTCTACACAATCAGGCCGGCGGTTTTTAAAAGTAAACTTAATATATTAGTTAATATACAAATTTTATGCCTTAAAACGCACAAACTCTGAAGGACGAGATTCCTTGCTCGGAATATGTAAAATAAGTGCCAGACCAACAGAAGTCTTCAGAGTGCTGATGGCAGAATTCATGACTGCCTTACGCTCTCATAGGAAGCGACGATACTGCTACAGTTTGAAGCAGATCTAGAACTGAGCACATGCGCACTATACAGGCAGTTTAATGCGAGTAGAATATTACGGTATCTCCTGTAGGATCTTACGGGTAGCGAGACTGTGCTCGTTTAGCTGTTGAATCGTACACGAAGCCTGTTTCATGCGTCACAGGATCTTCAACAATCACAATAGCCATGTGTGGTGCCAATACGATCTACGATCTTCATACAGTCCGTCCGCAGAGTGATCAAGTCGACAAGTGGGGCGACATATTGCATTCATACCTGGTATTTCTCCGTGATGTACTGAATATTTGCTTCAGTGAAATACTTTTAACGGTACTAAGTGGCCTATGGCACAGTCCATCTCTCTGTACGTGAGTGGTTCGACAGCAAACATCCAGATTATTGGGTTGGGCGTGGAGAGTCCGGCTGTGTGGTACCTGGATCGCCAGATCTGACACCTTTGAATTTCTTTCTAGCGGACTTCCTGAAGGAACTGTTGCATCGAGCCTCATTTATTGCTGAAAGAGACTGTACCAATCAGGTCTTTATGCTGCTTTCACTTTTGTGATCACCTTGATAACTGATTTTATTTGATGAGCCATTCCTTGGAGCCACAAAAATCCATCAATGGGCGTGTTGGCTTATTTTGAGCATCTTTGGGAGAAGACGCAAAGTCATATGCATGTACCAGTGTTCATATTTTTAATAATGTTTATTTTTCTTTCACCGGATATTTTACCATACGTTTTTTTACTCGCATTTCTTTCGAAAACTGTGTATCATTAAATTATAATCCTCGAGTCCCCTTTTTTTTATGTATTCTGATCAAAGAATCTCGCCCTGCGTAGTTTGTGCTATTGACGGGACACTCTGTATATACACAGTCCAGTCACATTAATGTGACCATCTGTCAAAAGCCAGAATAACCACCTTTCGCAGAGCGGACTGCTGCGAGACGTGCAGGAAGAGAGTCACATAGGTCCCTGAAGGTGTTCTCTGGGATGTTGAGCCATGCCGACTCTAATGCCGTGGCCAGCTGCGTTAGATTACGCGGTTGAGGATCCATGGCGCGAACAACTCGATCGAGATGGTCCCACAGATGCTCGATTGGGTTTAAGTCAGGTGAGTTTTCTGGCCAGGGGAGGACGGTAAACTCATCCTGGTGCTGTTCGAACCACGCACGTACACTGGCAGCTGTATGGCACCTCGCATTGTCCTGCTGGAAGATGCCATCATCCTGAGGAAAAACAATGCGCATGTAGGGGTGAACATGGTCCGCAAGG
>KK115726.1:60179-77813 GCA_000611955.2 Stegodyphus mimosarum
TAAATATCCTCTTTTTAAGTAAAATTCAGAATGATTGTAATGAAGAAATAATATTTGTTGTTTGACTTAGAAATTAATATTGGAATCCTGATTTAATCATTGTAATCAAAACGTTTCAGGTGCTATTTAGGAAACTGATAAGAGACCAATTTTTAAAGTAGTTAGAATATTTACCTGAAAACGCTGTAATATGGGGCGGTGCGTCGTTAATGAGATTCCTCATGAAATCCTTCATCTGGTCTTCTGTATGAATGCTTTCGACGAGAAATAGAACATAATCGTCGAACATAAGCCTCAAAAGATGAAAAGAACCTTAAAAATAAAAGTAAAATGGAAACTGTTTTTAAGTTTAACATTCTCTGCGTATTGAGCTGCTAAATTTTTATTTAGATTACCGAAACTGGCTGCGCTGTGTAGCGTCATGTCCCTTATGATTCGGGTACCAAATGCAGACCACAAAAGTAGGAACTGGCGAGCAAGACGCCGGCTCCCTCCTTTTCGTTTACCAGAAGCCTGAAAAAAAAATTGGTTATTTGATTAGCTCATGGAATTTTTTAGATCATTTCCCCGTAAATAAAAACAAAATTTATCATTCTTTTTTAAATAACTCAAAGTAGGTATAAGAATGTTCAAGAAGCTTTTGGCCTCTCTGGTTTTTATTTGAAAAGCTATTTTAAATCCGTTTCTCTCACAAGACTCATTAAATTCTTTAAGTTTTCTGCTCATAGATTGAACGTCTGTGTTTATATAATGATTAATAATAAAGTGTAATTTTTTATTTTTTCAAGAATTTCTCTCAGTAGTCCTTAATACCAGTTATAGCAGGAGACTAATCTTCAGCGGTTTCATCTTTTAGCTTAAATAACTGTTTACGATTCCTATTATTAGATTTTGTGTGGTGGTTAATTTTGATTCAGGAATTCTTAATGCCTCTTTTTTAGAGGAACTGAGTATCTTTGCTATCTTCAATTACTATGTATGTTTTCACTAAATCTTAGGCTAAGCGATAATTTTTTGCCGAAATATGTGTCAGCAAACATATCCTTTGCAAGCTGATAAACTTAATTCCGTAAATCCTTTAGAACAGCGGTTCTTAACCGGTGGTACTCAAGAGAAAAATAGGTGGTACGCAAAGAAACACAGTTTCTAAGTTTTAAATTTAAAAATTAAATACCCCAACATCCTGTTTAAGTCTCAGAATGATATTCTTTGGAATAAGCGCATTGCCGTCGGCTTGAACAGGAAAACATTCCTGTGTTATTTCTCAAATAAAGAAAAGTCCTGAAACTAAATCCCCTCATTGCCGTTCATCGTGAAGCTTCAGGAGCTAAAATACTCCCCGAAAACATGAACATCGTTTTGAATCAAGCTGTGAAAATTGTTAATTTTATTAGAAGCTGAGCTTTAAGTTCAAGGACATTTACGATTTTTTGCCAAGAGATGGGCAGTGAACACGAAATGCTTTTGTTGCATTCCGTAGTAAGGTGGTTAACTAGAGGCAAAGTTTTAAATCGCCTTTTTGAACTTCGATCAGAAATTCGAAATTTCCGCTGTGATTCAAAATATGAATTGCAAAATTGTTTATTTAGTGAATTATGGTTGAGCGTTTAGCACATTTAGCTGATATTTTTGGAAAGTTAAAAGAATTAAATTTAGGATTGCAAGGGCAAAATGTTATTTACCACTAGAGATAAAACAAATGCAACGATAAAAAAACTCGAGATAATAATCAAAGAATTGGATAATAATAATATTTTCAGCTTTTACCACTTTTAGAACGTTTCCTAACCAAAAATAATTTGAAAGTAAAAGAAAAATTAGCATCCGACATTAAAAATTATTGTTTTTCATTGATACAACGTGCATTTTCCCAAGGATTATGAAAAAGAAAATTGGATTGGAAATCCATTTTGTTCAAAGAAATTCCATATGCTTGAACTCTTAAAGATTTCAAAAATAACAACTTATTAACTTCTGGCTGAACCGAAAAAAAGAATTAAAGGCATTTCAAATAAAGCTATTCAATTTTTTTGCCTTTTTGCGCAACCTATCTGTGTGAAAAAGGATTTTCTTCCATGTCATATTTGAAAAACAAATGTAGAACAAAATTTAAAGTGGATCCTAATTTACTGTTAAAACTAAATGAAATAAGACCAGACATAAAGAAATTGATCTCTCTTAAAAAGGCCCAAATTTCCCACTAAATTTTAGAATTAAAGTATTATAACTTAAATTTTGATAATTAAAATGGGAACCAAATTTTAATCTGATATTTTTTTATGTGTGCTTATTTCATACAAATAGCCAATAGGTTGTGCAAATGGCAAAATATATTTTCTTTAATATTTCTATTGAGAAAGTGAAAAATAATCATCGTAAAATGTAGTGGTGGTACTCAAGTTTTTAAATTTTTGTTTAGAGAAGAAAGATCACATTACTTCGTACATTAGTGGAAAGTTTACAGGGATTAGAAATTTCTAACGTTGCTCACGGATAAATTAGATCAGGCTGTTTCAACTTACTAATAATCCGTTTTTATTAACAACTTTTTCTGATGTATAGATACCATAAAAGTCACAGCCTGGAGGTTATACTTTTATTTTCGTTCTCCAACAACGCCTCTAATATTATAGAAAGTAAATATTTACTTTCTTCATAATTTGAAAAAGATTTCTATATTTAGGAGTAACAAACATTTTGATTAAACAACTTTCTCATTTACTTAAAATTATTACATTATTTCTCAACCTCATTGTGAAATAACATGAAAATGAGAACACAGGTTTTAAAATTTTGTTGAAGATAGAAGTTAAAGTTTATTATCTTCGAAATAGATACATCATCACACTATTCTACTAGCAAAGTCAGCATGATACATTCTGCTTCTCAATGCAGTTTCTGCTTATTCCTGATTTCTGACTCCTTGTTAGCTGCCCCGGTTGCCTGGCTTCGGTGTTGTCTATCAGTAAATGAAAAAAGAATTCTGTGATTACTTAAAAGTTTTTCTCTTGCTCTGTTTAAACTACGGCACGGCAGATTTCGAAGCTATGTAATAATGGAGTACGATGAACTAGATGCTAAAGAAATTAGCAATAAGCGACAGAAATTGGTGTAAAGTGAATATATACGTATTTGCTGTTCAATAATTTTGTAGGTCAAACAGAACCTTCTTCTTCCGTTGTAAACGCGAAAATGATTAAAAGGAAATATGTACCTTCGTGATATCACAGAAAAGGATTCGAGGATTTTCTGATCGAATGACAGGAGGCGTTAATCCAATTCCTCAAAATCCTGTTGCTTATTGCTTGTTTACCTATCATCTCTTTATTGCCTCTTCTGTCCCCATAATTTTAACGCTGCTAGAAAAGAATTCTCTTTTCCTGCATATTTGTTTCTAATTTACAGATTGAAATGATAACATTTTAGTTTAAACTTTGAATACTTGAAATAATCGAAACAAAATTTGCTTTATTCGAGGCTTAAGAAAGATACTAAAAGTTATGAAAATAAAATCCTTATTTTTTATCATCGCTTCTGCAATTTAAAATGCATTCAATATTTCTCCCTTAGATGAAGACATCTTTTAACACAGAACGCAAATATGAAAAGAATATCTCCTTGGCTTTAATACCTGAGCTAAAAAAATATCATGAAGAGGTATAACAAGTGTAAGGAGTTCCAACAGTGCATAGAAAGTGTTTCAAACAAAACGAGGCAAACTTGAAGAGGTGGTAGAATGCACTGAAATAATAATATTTTTATTACAGAATGCGTGATCGAAACTGATACTTAAAGATGTTGAAGGGCGTTTTCTCATAAGCAAGCGGGAAGTCGTGCAACCTTAAAACGATATTTTCCACACTTACCATCATTTGCAGCTTCATCACCTGAAGCGATAGAGCAGTAAATGTATGAGGGGAAGGGAATAAAAAGTCGATATATACTTCAGGTACGGAGTTGCGAACAAGGTTGACAACACAAGTGCAATGCATATACCATAGGGGTTTCTCCAGATAAAATGTTGCACAATTTGCAATTCTAGCTGTGTAATTCTGGATGGTTCCTCGCTACCAGGCATTACGCAATTCATTCAAGAAGTGTGAAGACACTAAATGTGGAAAACAATATTTTAGG
This sequence comes from Stegodyphus mimosarum, assembly GCA_000611955.2. Lineage (NCBI taxonomy): Eukaryota > Metazoa > Arthropoda > Arachnida > Araneae > Eresidae > Stegodyphus > Stegodyphus mimosarum. Next base: position 64,314 of record KK115726.1, read on the forward strand.
TAGGTAGAATTTCAGTCAAACACAAGCTTGACAGCACAGTGCGCGCTATCCTGTGGCATGGGGAAAGCTGCATGACGAATGTTTGCGTCTACTCCATTTTCGAAGAGTGCAGTTTTTGACCAGATACAGATTAGCTACTTGTGTGAACTACACTTGACGGTCCCTACAGCAGAGTGTGGAGCGGCCAGAATTTTCTTTAAACTGTTCTTTTCATGGGTGATGCCATCTTCACATGGGATGGTGTGCTTAATATGCCCAATGCACATGTGTATTCGAGTGTCAAACCTCTAACAGTATCTCCATATGAATATTAGTGGTCATCCTCTGTAAAAGGTTAGGCAGAAATCATCCACTATCGTCTGAATAGGTCGCATTTTATACCAGACAAACACAACACAAAAAATTACTGTATTTATTCCCGCAGGAAGTTTTGCCAGAACTACTGGAAGATATTCTAGCAGCCATTCTCTGACTGGTGAGATCACGGGGTGGTAGAGTATATACCGATTTTCGGTAAGACTGCAATAGCTATCTTTATATGACTTTTTCAGGCTGATGGATTGGGCGAGTTGGTCCCGTTTCTAGGTTCCTTACGATCCCCCGATTTCTCGTATATCGATTTCTTTTCGTGCGGACATCCCATGTGCCTCGTCTGTGTAATTTCACTTGCATCTACTGCCCTAAACTTGAAACCAGATTTCAGTTGTTGCTGTAACTGTGTTGTAACCAATGAGCCTGGTGTGTCCGAGTAAGATTTTCATCCTTCCAATGCCAATGTGAGGCATGCGTTATGGTTGGAGATCGCTGTTTCGAGGAATTACTGCAATTATTCATGGTCAGCTCATGAATTACTTTATCAGGATAATGAATTACTGCAATAATTCGTGATTTTAAAGTTGCTTTTGAAGCTTCTGCGTCATTCTTGAGTTTATATATTATCTCTTCGGTTTCACCATCAAGCACATTTACGTTTCGTTTTTGATTATACTTCAGCAAAAATTATTGTTTTGATGTTTTACATCACCTCTTGAAACTTGTCCATCTTTTTGAAACACCATGTATTGCGAAGAAACTTCAATGTTAACGTATTCACAAACACCTCTAGAGCTATTAATCATTTGTGACTGGATATTTGTTTTACCTATGACAGAAGACATGATTATTTTTAAATCATATGATAATTGATCATACCCTGATATCTAGGTCAAAGAAATCCGCAGACTTCAGAAGGATGTAGTGAAGCCAGAAAGCAGAAATTCAATGCGATAAAGACTAAATAAGTATATTAATAGCTAATCTAATACAGATTATTCCTCTGCTTTTAATAGATTTAGTCTCTGGAGCCCTTTTCTTACTTAAAATTAAAAACCGCATATTCGATGCTCAATCCGTTCGTTTCAATTCATTTCGGGATCTATTATCAATATAACGGTAAGATTTTTCTGAATTTTCATGAATAATAAACTGCCTACTATCCGATATAAAAGAGGTTGGATGGTAATCCTGTAATCAGCAATGTCCCACAACACGAAACTACTTGAAATCGGTACCTAAAGTAAGCGCATTGGCTAAAATATTACAAACGTTTTATAATAAAAGGCAAACATAATTAGTGCTTATTGAAATCTATTAGTAATTTTGTCTTTTCATGTTTGCAATAGAAAAACATTTACCTTTAAAAATGAAGATTAGTCTACTAAAAACACAGTGAGCTGTATATAAGTTATAAAATATTAAAGAAATGCACTATGGCATCCATATTAAAAGAAGTGATAATATGTACATTGTAAAGTTCAGAGAATTACTTTGGGAAAAGTTAAACAATATAGATTATTTTCTAGTGCTAATTATAGGATTCAGAATTTTAGAGTGTTGAATAACAGGTTCTCTACTGTACTTATAGTATAGCATTATATTATCACTGAGGAACAGTTTGTAACACAACTGTCGTTGAATCCGATTTTTGAGCTGTTTTAGAGTTAAATAGGCGTACTGATTTCAAAACTATAATTAGTTTTCTTCTAACACATTAATTTTCTTCTCTACACCTGAATATGACCACTCTCCGCGGCATCGCGTGTGGATCATAGGAAGTACTATTGCTTTAGAAATACAGGAATATGGTCCTAGTGAATATCGAAATGACCCCAACGACGAAAATTTTCAATATGATTCTGCTCGTAAGGAATTTTACCAGTATGGCTTGAATGATTTGAGACTATCAAAAAATGCTTCAGAACTGTTAGCATTAAGTCTGCAAGAGAAAAACTTAAAAGTAAACTTAAAGTATTTTCTCCCTCCTTTCTGCATGCCTTCGTTGTGTAATTGGAAGCCTACTCGACGCATATGCGAGAAGTCCAGAGTTGGAGTCCCGGCGAGGGCACTGCACATTTTTCATGTCTCCTTCTTCAAAAAAATCCTAATGACTCTACAAGTGGCGCCCGAACTAAAAGGTGGTGGACGATAATTTGTCTCCACCAGGATTTGACGACTGGATCCTCTAATCCTCAATCGCCCTTTGAAAGGGGGGCATGTAAGGTATTTTCTCCCTCCTCTCCGAATGCTTTCGGGGTGCAATTGGAAGCATACTCGACACGTATTCTAGAGGTCCAAGATTCGAGTCCCGGAGAGGGCACTGCACATTTTTCAGGTTCACCTGCTTTAAAAAAAGTTTAAAGACTGTATAAACCTGCTTGAAAAGGAGATAAAATGTACTACTTTTGATCAAGAGAAAGTGCGTTTCTGAATGTTTTCGAAGTGAGGATGGATTTATGTATTGCCATAACGTACATGATTTAATGCTTGGGAACTTCAGTCTATAACGTAGTTAAATGGATCGATAGCTCAAAGCGGAGCTTGAATTGTGTCCTTCTCCACAATGGAAATTTATTTGGTGCAATTCCAATAGGCTATTCAATTTGTTTGTGGGAAGAATATGAAGATATAAAGAGAATCAGTGATTTTTGCATTATCACATGCACTGATGGATCTTCTGTGTTGACCTTTAAATCGTCTGCCTCCTTCTAAACCAGCAACGCGGATGTACCAAGAATCCCTATTTTTAGTGTATATGGGACAGCAGAGCTTGTGAGAAGCATTGGGTGCAATCGAATTGGACGCCAAGATCTGACCTGAAACTTGGTGATCCAAACATTCTACACCAGTCAATTGTCGGCAGAGAGAGAATTATATTTTCACCTTTGCATATAAAACTGGGTCTCATGAAGCAATTTGTTGAAGCTTTGCCAACTGAAAGAGATTGTTTCAAGTATCTTATTTTGTCATTTCCTATCTTGTCAAAAAAAGGTAAAAGCCGGTGTGTTTGGTGGTCCACAGATTCGACTGCTCCTTAAAGATGCACATTTCATCAGATGCTTGATTGGCATTAAGAAACATTGTCAAAGACTTTCTTGGAAATACAGCAGCACAAAGTTACGGCGAAATTGACCAGCAGCTTTACGGGAGCCTCAGTATGCTTGGTTGCAACATGATCATCAAACTGCATTTTTTGCATAGTGTCTTGACAACTTCCCGAAAATTTTTGACGTAGCCAGTGATGAGCAGCGTGAGCGTTCACCAAGATTTGAAGGTTATGAAGGCACGAAACCAAAGTAGATGGGATGTACATATGATGGCTGACTACCGCTGGAACATCAAGCGAGAATGTTTACACATTAAAGATTCCAGAAATGTTTTTTACCTTAATGCGTATGTTTATTGTTTGGTAATAAAAAACTGCTTGTATGAACAAAATTTAACTTGCAGTAACCATATATAAATTTTGTATGAATGAAACTGTTCTTTGTGTACAGTATATTTGGTAAGTTTTTCCTTTATTTTCCTTTGTATGCATATTTTATATGACTTTTAAGACAAAAAGGGGGTATCTTATAGCTTAAGAAGTTGGCGTGACAAACAAAAACTGAGATTATATTTAGGTTCAGAGGCCAAAAGTTAGTCAAAATCAAGTAGCAGATCTAAGGCAACGAAATTGTTGCTCTCCAGTGTTGTTTAGCGTTCACGTATATTCCTAATGCATATTGCTCATTTTTTATATCTTCCTATGAACAAAATTTAAATTATTTAAAGAAAAATAAACCAAACATTAGGAAATGGTAAAAGACATCTAACAATAATTTTTTATTACAGAATGCATGGTCAAAAATTAAACCTAAAAGAGCTATAGGGCACTTAATGATGAAGCTGAGACGGTGAGTTGAAATCACAAGAATGATACAGGTATAGGTGGAAGTTAGGCCAGCACTTCTTTTGAATACAAGAATGATACATGTGATTGAGGTAATTCTAAAACTAACTACTAAGTTCCTGCTTCAGTTTTGAGGGAGAACACTCTGGAAGGGCGGTCTGAGGTTCTCCCAACCCTCTGTTATTCCCAACTTCTCGAGAGGACCTTCGGCTTGCAAACACCCATGCTTTCTCCGGGATTCAAACCCAGTTCCAAAGGTACGACAGTCATCATCACTAACTACTGTACCAGCTGGGCGTCAGAAAAACGATACAGAAGGTTATAAACGAACGTTAATCTCGAATACTAAGAGTAAACGTATAAAAGAGCAACCGCCAACTGTAACACATGCTTCATGATGTCAGTGGAAAGATTGGCTTACTTCTTCGAACTTACTGGATGCATCACGCACAGCGACAGAAATTTTAGTTTTGACATCCTTATAAGATTAAAAGGTAGACTCATAAACTCATTTCCACAAAAAGAAGTAGCAACATTATGCGCAGATGATCGTGGAGTACTTAGCCCATCCGCCTGGAAAAATGACATCAAAATGGTCATTGTTTGTTAGCCTTCCGATCTGAAAGGTCCTGATTTCATTCAAGTCTGAATTTATCATAGCCAAGAGGCAGGAAGAGAGTGTCATTGTCGAGGCCTTGGCCACCTTGTTTGTAACAGTTCTACTTATACCTATCTCCTGCCCAGTTAGGTTTAAAAAACAACACCGAGGGACGGATCTAAGAAGCTGTTAGCTCTCTTTCCTTATCAACACCTTTTTGAGTCTATTTCAATTTGAAATATTTCAGTACCCTCATGCCTCAAAGAAATATATTTACAAACATCTATGCCTTCTTCGGGATTCGAACCTGCGCCGTAAGCAATGTCAGCGGACCTTTCCTACCACAAGACCAACAGGTAAGCTCATCCATTCACCTGAAATGGCTAAGTGAATTAGGTCTGTCTGGCATAAGAAACAGACGATCGTGGATGATTGGTGCCTAAACATTTATACAGATTTACGTCTGGTGTTCATGTGAACATGTTGCCTGCAAGCTTACATTTGCCTGCACATGCGCACTTTGCATGTTAAGTATACTATCTAATGTAAAAGTGTCTTCATTCGTGAAAAGAACAGTTGATGGTAATTCCAACTGTAGCGTACTCTGCTTCAGGAACCAGTTGCTGAACAAGGTTCGTCTCTCTAAAAATGGTACAGCTGTAACTTTTTATCACGCAATAATCAACATATCATGAAGCACGTTATACTAATGCTATGTTCCATAATTTTCATGTTTGTGTCTGGCTGATATCCTACGGCATTTAAAATACTCTCTTCCGTGCTTGGCATTCTCCCGCTTCTTATGTGACGTACTTCGGGCCTGATAGTGAGAAGGATCCCGAAACACACTGTTGGGGTTTCAAGGACTGAAATGCTCTGTGATTGGGCTTACGGGCGGAAACTCTCGTCTATAATATTTGCTCTTCTCTGCTATTCCTGCTAGATACTCCTCATATGATATGCATCTCCATCTCCTCTAACATCTTTGACCATATTTTCTGTAATGAAAAATGATTATTTCGATATATTCTACCATCTTTTTAAGTTTGTCTCACCGTTGGAAACAATCCGTACAATTTCAGTCGAAGAAAAGGACTGGGCTGGTAATCCGACGATTTCCAGTTTACGATAATATTCTGGTCGCTCAGGCTATGCCTGCAATATCATATCACCTTTCCTAACGTGCTATAGGATACGATATTCCATATAATTGTCTCGAACTCGGACTACACAGGACTTCGGACTACACAGATGTTTAGGCTGGTCATTTTATGTAAACAAGTTTATATACCTAAACCTGTTATTTCAAACTAAAATGCTAATAAAGATAAAAGTTGAGAAGAACAAATGCACAGCCTGTTGAAAGCAAACTGATAGAGGTGTTACTACTTATACAAATCATTTACCATTTTAATTACAAAAAAGACTGCTTTAAATGAGTTTAGGTAAACCCTAGGTTACATCGGAAAAAGATACGATGGTTCCCCCCCATTTTAATTTATAAAGAGCAAAATTCTACTAACACTTACATGGACGGCACATTTGTTGACAAGAGACTCTAACCATTCAATATAACTCTCAATAGGTGCTTCATCTTCCAACAAAGTTTCAAAATCTTTTGCTACTGAAATTGAAAAACCAAAATAAAAAATAAATGAAATAATTAAGTATAAGGCATGACTACCTAAAATTCAATAAACAAATTTAGTTTATAATAAAAATACTTTATTGAAGAAATGATGAAGACACTTTTCCCGTCACAGAAGGAACATACATTAAAGTTAAGGAGAAAAAGTTTTCTTTTCATTCACTCCTATAATATTTATTATAGTTGATAGTTTTAATGCTGGGAGCAAATAAGATGAAAGACGAAACTTACTTGAAATTGCATTTCAGTTACTAATGAATGAATGATGACAAGTTTAGCAATCAAAACTTATTTTTGCTGTATAGAAAAGTTCATGCTTATTTTTGACAGTAAGCACAGCTTTATTGCTTTGGCAGATGTGCATGACAATGCCTATATTGATGAAAGCAGTATATTGTTATTTTAATTTATAATAACTTCTAAGATTCAGATTTTTAAGTTTCTCAGTTATAGATTATTAAATTTAACTAAGCTAGACATCATATATTGAGACAATGTAAGATTCTATTAGCTATGTTATAAATATATGATATAAACATGTTACTAGAGTGTATAACCTGTCATTAGTGGTATATAAACCATTAAAATTAATTCATTTAATGTATCATTTTTGTTTTAAGGGAAAGCATCAGAAAGTGATATGAAGATCAGTGTTCTGTCTAGTTTTTCTCACACAGCAATGAAGTACAAAAATTTAACTGCTTGTTATATCATTTGAATTAACACTGTTGTTTTTATTTTGGTGTTTTGCAATCGAATATCTGAGCAGGAAATAATAAGCAGTTGCGCAATTTATTAAAAATCAATATACGAACGCGCTGCTTAGAAGGTATTTTGATCAGGATAATTTCGTTATATGCTTTCCATAATGAACTGCTTCTAGTAATTTTTTTGTTGCTTATAGCTGAATTAGTACTCTTTCGTTACCATATGCTTCCAAATAATGTAATTCAAGAGCGTAATGAATCAGCGAGATCAATTCCTAAGAAAGTAATCTATCTTCCAAAAATAGTTAGTTCATAATTTTCTTAATGTGAGTGATACTTATAGCAAAAGAAACTCTTGGTACCAACGATTTTTGTAACCCGAAATCTCAGAGCAGAAGTAACATGTCCTAGTTTGAGTTGCTGGTGGGGGGAAGGGCTGGTTATATGGAGGTTTTATTCTTATGTCATTTGTATAGTAAATACGAGCCAGATTCCCTTAAAAAGTCCTCCACGCACTCATTTTTACTCCTAAGCATAGAGCTCTTTGTTAGTCTGACGTGATTTACTATTCCTGCCTAATGTGATACAGATTCTTACAGAGCTCTGTACAAAGCAAAAGTGATTTGCTGCGTGGGTTATTAATGATAAAATATTTCTTGGATAAAAGAGTAAAAGCCAGCATCTATTGGAAAACGTCACTTAACAAGAATTTTATTTGCGCTATATTTAGTTAGTGTATAAGGTTTTTTCTCCCTCCTTCCAATATGCTTTCATAGTATAACGATAGCACACCCGGCATGTATTCGAGAGGCTCAGGTTCGAGTCCCGGCCAGGGTAGTGCTCATTTTTCACGTAAAACGCTTTAATAACCTAATGACTCTACAAGTGCTATTGAAAGAAACGCTTTTATTTGGGAAATTAATTCATTCATTAGACACTTAACGCGAATTTTCCTTTTTACATTACGCGAAATTATTTGTGGCATATCTGTAATGATAATCTTGAGAAAATCAGTATATACCTCGATAAAAAAAATCGCAAATTGTATGGCAAGGTGCAAAAAGGAGAGCACTATTCAAACAACTTCAATTACTTTTCTACGTTGCTCAATTAAATGTTTAAATATTAAATTAAAAGTATACGCGCAAGATGGGGGGTAGGGAACGAAATGTCATACCATTTGTTTTGTTTATTACACATTTATTTATCCTCCAAACATTACAAAACTATTGCATAGTTAATTATCTGAGCATAAAAGTGAGTTTATTACAACATGTGCTTAATCTGTCCATCATTTTAATTCACAGCCTTTCACAAACGAACCTTTGCATTTCTCAAACTCTTAAGCTCTCGTCTTCTGAAATTGTACGACACAACTACACGACTGAACGTCAGTCCTCCTTATTGATTTGCTGTGACTTCGTGTCAAAGCCACATGAACCATTTCAGTGTTTTCAGATGTGTGGACACTTGATGGGCACTACTGATTCTTCTCCAACAGAGACCTAGTGTCAAACAATTTGTAAATGGTACGTTTACAAGGAGCCAATCTTATTCCAAAGAGTGTACGTAAACATCTTTGTACTGACACCAGCTTTTATTTTTTATTCGAAACTCGACCAGTTCTTATCCACCATCTTTTAAACTTCTGTTTCGTAGCAAGTTAGAATCAAGTACTGACTTCTGACATTTACTCAGTTTTGCGTGAGAAAAAGCACCGAATACGCTATTTCAGCATTCAATATAAGGTATTAAAATTTTTATTGTGTAAGTGAATGACATTTCGTGCGCTCCTGCCACCATATATATATATATATATATATATATTTAAAATTTACACTAAATGATGGAGGTATTAAAATTTTCTCTGTTGTTTATTTCTTCCGGTTTCTTCGTTCCATTGGATTTCACTTAGCATACATGTATTAATTTATGAATTAACTGCATCAAGCGAGGTTCTTCTATACAAATATTATTCCTCTTTGTTCATATTTTGACTAATAGTACTAAAACTGCTTTATACAAAGGAAAAAAAAACACGAACTGAAATTATTCCTCGAAAAATACAATGCTTTCTAAATCCATGTATTGCTGCAGAGCTAGTGCTATAAAAAAGATAAACTTTTGAAAGCCATTTCCTAAATAACCTTATTTGGAAAAGCTACTGAAATAAGCAATTTGGCAAGAGGGTCATATTTAATACCTTCAAGCTGGATAACCCTCATCTGTTCTTACATCACCCTCATCTGTTCTTACATCTGTGGCTTTGTTATCCTGCATAAGACACTTGCTGTATATGTAAGTACGTACACGTATTGACCTATTTATTCGCAGAAAATGAGAGACAGAATGTTTAAAAAAATCTGGAATAATGCGGAATCCTATATTTTAAATAAACACTTGAGATACTAGAAATTTGTTTTCTGCCAAGCATTTTGACAAATTCTATTTCTGCACATCAAGTGAAAAAATTTTCTATGTGTACCATGCATTTTTCTTTCTTGTCTGTAATAGAATGAATCATTTATGAAGAGCAGTTAGTTCAGGAAAGCTTAATTATATAGTAAAAGAATTTACGACTTTTGTAGCGCATTGGAAGTAACCTCTACGGATGAAGAGATTTTTTGTTTGATTCCTCAAACGAAGCAAACCTTCACATAATATCTAGATTAGGTATTATTTTAACCTTAAAAATACACCGAAATCTCGTTATACGTAAATGTTTCCATTGTTTGGTAATCCAATCGAAAATAATTAAAAGTAATTAAACTATACTGGTTACAGTTTGTGATAGCCCGAAAATCTTATTCCTCTTTCCGACAGATCTAGACAAAATAAAAATTCCGACAAAATAAGATTCAGATCTTATTCCTCTTTCCGACAAATAATTGCCGTTTTTAAATTGTTCCTAATAAAATGTATTTCTTCTTTTGCAATTAAGCTAATAATTATAACATTGAATATTGCCATGATTTAAACTGCATAAAGATGGTCAGCTTACATTTTAATATTAGCTGGCAAATGCATCTAAGTCGAGTTGCCTCCAGTCATGTAACATTTGGGATGTTATGTCACTGTTGTGAACAACCATTCGAGACGCTTGAGCCAAGTGATTCAAAGACATCTGGCGACGTAACGTATGAGAAAACCTCGTTGCCACTGAAAAAATAATGATTAAAATGAGCTTATATTCGAAATCGATTTAACGCTTTTTACGAACACTTTCTAAACTTTTACTTACTTTCCAATTTCACAACTTTAAGATTATCTGGAAGGTGAGCAATGGCTGTTTTTAACCAACTGTCCAATTCTTCGGCAAACTTCCTGACCACTTTTGTTAAGCTACTCAAAATGAAAATAAGGTTTCATTCTTTACTCTTGAGGAAGAGCCAAAATTTAAAAAAAGAAAAATAAATCAATAAATGAAAAAAACTAAAACAAGGATATTCATGTTCGAATAAAAATTCCTTTTTCTCACAAATGGTCCTAAAATTAATCCATACTACATAAAATATGGCAGAAAACGAATGATACATTACAATGAATTCAACCTTTACAGATCATCACGTAAATTCTCAATAACCTCTTTCAGAAGCTATGAGCAATTAATAGATTTCTAAAGATCTCTTATCTCAATATGAATGCTAAAATGTTCTTTGATTAGTAAAATTACCTAAATCTCACAATATTACTATGTTCATTGAAGCAACCTAGTGCGTTAATATTAAATTAATTTCTGCAGTTCTAGCAGAAACTGCACTGCTATAACTTATAAAAATGTATAAAAATTCCCCTTACTTGATCTGTTATCCTCCCATTTCTCTCATCGAAGCAGATTTTATTTTTTTCAAACAATCCTTTGCTGATTGCTGATTACATTATAGATATTATTTGAATTGCTTGTCATGCTATGCGCACACTCTTCTCCTCACAGAATTCCTGATATAAAAAAGTGCTTCATGAGACAAAACTTAGTACGTAGGTCGAAAAATGAGATCTGCAAAAACTATTTTAATTTCTAATAATTACAAGCATCCAGTAGCTGCGTCCCTAATTTTTGATGAAACAAATTGCTAACTGTTCCCGAGATCCATGGATCACGTGGCATTGACAAAAATTCCCAATATTTCCTCATTGTGACGACTTTGCAGCGCATTCACTCAGTGAAAGAAATTTTATAGAACAGAACCGAAATTTTGTAGAAGAGAGATTTTATAGAACTTAGTGAAAAATCATGTCTAGTAGATTATCGATTAGTGAAATATCTAAAGTTCAAGCTGATCGAGGAAGCTTTCCTTGCTACTTTGCAAGTGGCTTTAGTTGGGGCATGCTTTTTGGTATGCTTGTTGATGACAATGGAATGCTTTTTGATGTTACCTGTCTAACTATGATTTATTACGTTAGGAAATGACATTTGATACTCCCATAATTTTGCATTGCGATCTCATCAACGGATCGGTGTGCCCTCATTTTATCTTTAATGCATACTAGAAGTGATCTGGTGTTGACGCTGTTAGCATCCTAATCTGTCACTTCTAGTTAAGGTACTGTTTGAATGCTCAAAAATAGCAGAAGAAGCATATCGATAGTCATTTCTTCTCCAGGCCCTCAATGATTGTTATTGCTCATAGAGAATCGAAGTGAACACTGAGCACTATAATTCACCTTCTCTTGCCTCAAGTAGCTCTGGTATGTTCCCACAGCAAGCACTCACGACGATGTTTAACACTGATGGCTATAATTACCTCCGTCGCTAGGAGAAAAGTTGTTTCTATCTAGCGTAGAGAATCCAAAGGTCTACATATAATCAGCAGATTGTCTTCAACTGCTGAACTATGGAGTGTCTACTCCATGCACATTTGTAATGTTTGTCTTAGTATTCTAGTCTCAATCTGGTATAAATTATGTATAACTGATGTATAGGCCCTTGCTTGTTGCATTGTATTGAATTTCTGTCGCAATACGATGCAAAGATCAACTAGCTATTTTTGGGCCTATGATGAATAATACTTTGACGAAATCATGAATTTTACTAAAACATTAAGAGCGGCATCTTAAATCCAGTTTCACGCTTTAACTTTTATGCGTGAAACAGCAGAAAAAGTCGATTTCCATTGCCTTAAAAAATCTCAAAAATTAGGTTTATAGACTAATTTTTCTCCCTTTATTACACTTTCAAAATATATCATCGATACTAAAAATTTGAGCAACTTATTTTTCTTAAGATATTTTGAAATTTTCATGGATCTACTAATAATATTAACAGCCTTATTAGAAATTTCAAGGTAAGGAAATGTCTTCGGACAGTAATACTTGAAATTGATACTCACCATATTTAGAACAAGTTTTGAAAATTTATTTTATAGCGCTGATAGTCTTACTTGATATATTCATTTGTATTTTATACTTCAAAATGTAAAATTATTTCAAACATGTTAGAATGAACATTATTTAATATCATTTAATACAGGAAATTTTTCGAAATCACTAAGCTTATGATCAAGTGTGCATGTAGTGATATTTAAATAAAAAAAGATAAATAGTTCTAAATATCAATACCCTAAAGTTTAAGGTGAATTTAAATTCTCTAGTCACGCTACAACATCATACTTATTCAATATTTATTTTCAGTTTAGAATTACATATTCTATCAGTTCCCAAACTATGCGCCATAGTTGTTCACAGGCATGCCATGAAGTATTCCAATATTTTTACAAAAATAACTTAGGCTACGTGATTGTAGCATCAGGCCATTAATCTGTTAATTGTGTGATAGGAAGAATAGCTAGGAGACACTGTCCAAAACACTTTTTTTGACAAGCACTCATCAGCTTATCAATTAGTTTGAAAACTACTATCAAAGATTTAATTTCGAGAAATTCTCATAGATATCAACAACCTTTCATAGCCCAAACTCCATATGAATCTACTTCGGCAAAATGAAATTTCACTGGACTGTTTTGTTAAAATGCACAGTAAACAAATTTCGATCGCAGGGAACTAACTGGCTTTTAAGTATCGTTAAAAAATTAATACGCCGCGTAAACTTTGGCAAAACAAAATCTTAGATCGCCTTACAATTTTAAACAAATCTATGGCGATTTCGAGAGGATTATGACATAGGTCTCTCTTCTTCAAGACCAACAAACTTTTATATTGCTGTGTTTTTCTTCCAGTTAGAGGAATAGTTCGTGTGGGATTCGTATGTATGCAAAGCGGGGTTTCCAGCTGTAGCTGCCGACAAAATCAGCTCTCGTGAAAAGAATCAGTGTGAAACAGGAAATGTACAGTTTCAGTCTAAGATTTCCAAAATTTGAGCAAGGAAAAAAGGGCTCATTCT
>KK115726.1:78741-188688 GCA_000611955.2 Stegodyphus mimosarum
ATTCTTATTTAGAATGTTCTTATTTCTTTCGTTCATATTGTTGTTCGTTACTCATTTAATGCTGTGTCTTCCAAGGTATAGTGTCAACAAGATTTAACCTTTCTTACATATTTTCCTATATGTATGAAAATATGTATTTTATACATATTTTCTTACATATTTACATTCTAACATATTTTCCCCCTTACAATATCAAGGTCAGCTTCGCCAAGCTTTTTTTTAATAGAAATTTGGTTTCGAATTTCAGAAGATCATCGAACGAGAACTCGTTTCTTTATTATTCACTTAAAAACTTCCTTTCACTCGTTTATGGCTTAGATTCGATGTCGCTAGTCCAGGAAGTGTAAATCCTGGTTTTAATGCATGTAAAGTAAAAGCGTAAAAACGCGTAAGAAATTAAAAAAAAAAGATTTTAACGATTCTGCAATAAAAAGCAAAGCCGTAAAGCTTTGTCCTTGAAGTTTGAGCAGGTTTTAAAAATTTTGCATTTGTTATATGCAGTACGGTTTGGCACTAGGGAAACGATATTTGACGTATGTCCACCCCCGCTTTATCAGCAAACAGTTCAAAACAACCCTTTCACAGAAATCTTCGTTGATTTCGCGAATGACCTGTTGAATTTCTCTCCTTAGCTTGGAAACTTTGGGGTTTGTGTTAGTTTTTCAGTTCGAAAACTTTGTGGTAAACGCTCGACTTGCCATAACCCCTAAGACTTCGTAGGCCATTCTGGTCACCTAAAAATTTTTCATGAAATGAGGTTGTTATCTCGGGAGATATATGGCAAATAACCTCTGCTTAAACCATTTATTCCCGGTATACAGAGCTGGTACGAAGATCGCGAGAAATTTATAAACCGTCTTTGCATAGCACTCCCTGTTTTTGTAATAAGGTTTCATGATTACGACACGGTGCTACCCAATGAATGCTCAGTTAATCGAAGTAATGTGCAGGTAACGAAATTAAGAACAGTGCGAACAAGTGACTGCTTTAAAAAGAGTACTGAGCAGTTCAAAACTTGCACATCTTATGAAACACCCTATATGTGTTTACAATTTTCCTCTATGATATCTTATCACTAACTTTAAATTATTACAGAGAACTGCGACATCTGTTCAAAATAATGCTGCTTACGGCTGTTGCTTATCACATTACCTCAATTTAAAAAGGTAAACTAGAGTTTATGTTATAGTTGAAGAATGTATTTCAACTAACCTTTCCGGCAGCGTATGTAACATGGATGGCAACAAGACGTTGGATATAGTTCGATACAGGATACAATCGCATACACCGACTAAATTTACAAGAGCATTTGATTCTAAAACTGGCAGAAGATGGGGAGGAATACCTTGCCAGAAATGCAGTAGGAAACTCTGTACCTGGTGAAAGATGGAAAAATAATGAAAAGGAATTTTCAGGTTTTTGTGTTATTGCATAAAGAAACAAATGGTAAAAAAATACTTCATCAAAACTGGCTCGAACAATAGTATCTAGCAGTCTTTGGCAATGGGTTCTGTACATCATTAGGAACGTGCTCATCTGCAAAATAAATTAAAAAATTTCAAGTGTGTTGCAATATTGAGAAAAGAAATTAATACTATATTGCATCTGATAATGTATTTGTTTTACATACGAAAAGTTTTGAGGAAAAATATTAATACTTAATGACTTAGAAATTCATTTATTGATTGCGAGAAGTAAAGACAATTTCTGGTTAAAATAATAAAAATTCGAGACATGTTTTAAGACAGGAATTTATCACTGAATCTCTGAGTTAATTACACTTCCACTTTTATTTGGAATGCTTTTATTTGGGAGTGGGCAAGTTACCTAATTTATACCTAATTTACCTGATAGACTTTGTAGAGTACACATTTAGTTTTACTAACCACTTGTTTTATGTTAATTAGCTTTTCTGTTTTTCTCGCTTTTCATTTTTCTGCCAGAACGCTAATTTCTAGTTCAGGTTTATTCAAATGAAGTAAAATAAACAGATAGATAGTACAGATAGCATTTGATGTAGGGTTTTATTTTAATTTCCTAATAGTTACTTTTAATTTTGAAACCCTTTCCTTTATTGTCGTGTTTCCCAACTACAACTCAGTTGTTCTTTATACTGAGTACTTTATCTTCTTTGAAGCTTTTTTTTTAACAGGTAGAGAATTTAGGTACCTTAAAATGATGGGCTGCAGAAATGAGCAGCTTCTGTGACAAACTGTAACAGCAAATGGATCATTAGGAAAACAAACAGCTGGTTATTATTAGAGACTTCCTCTTTCGGACTAACTTAAAGAAACGCATTTTTAGAGCCAAGGTGGAAACGATCGGCGATGAGATTGTCCTGAAGGCAAATGGGTCTCTATCCACTAATGCTTTTATGATGCCGACTTGTTTACGGGTGTTCGCTGGTCTTTTGTTAGAAGAGACGAAGCAGTGGAGTTGAATGGACATGTAGTCAGAGAAAAGGCTGGCGCAAAGCTCGCTCTACCACGAATGAATTTGTTGTTAAGTTTTAAATAAATTTAAAAAGACAAAAAGCTCGGAAACGTTACACTTCCTAATGCCTACTGTTTAACTTATAGCGTGCGGAAATGAGTTTAGTGCAATTATTACTCTTGTATGCAATACTTTTTAATAATTTACACTTTCAATTACATTTCCTTTACTTTGCTGGAAAATATTTTCTATAAAACTGAAAAGTATGGTGTATAATTCAGAGTTGTTTACTTCGTAATTGGTTTTAATAATGCATCACACACCGTTTTTTGAGAGTTAAGGTACATTTTTTAAGCTGCAGAAGCACTGTTTTCTAGGCATAGTTTTATTATAGCCAATTGCAAATTTATTATTATAATTATTTGTATTATTATTATTATTTGTAATTATTTAAGGAACGTAAAATGTAGTACTCCTTCCAACTTAAATTTAGAACATAACAGTAACTAACTAAATAAAATAAAAGCGAAATTTAAGTAACTATGAGTAAAACTATTGCTGGGAAGATGGTTAATGTTTCATGTAAGTCTAAAAATTAAAGATTTTTCAATAATTCATTCAGAATAAAGTCAACAAATAAAGGCAGTCTTATTTTCTAAACTTGAATGAATTTCCTTCTATTATTCGTTACTTCTTCTGTCGCTCTTTCTATAATTTCTTCCATAACACTTATTCCTTGTATTACGATTCCTAGAATCCCTTACAGCTTATGCTGTAAACGTAAAAGAGCCTAATGAGAAGTTTTGAGTATTATTTCAAGACATACATTTGTATACTTATTCATGCATTACAAAGATCATCAGTGAAATAAATTTGTGCTTTAATTCAATGCATTACTGAAATTTGATCAAATAGGTCTTACCAAGTAATGCTTTATTTAGGCAAATGAGAAACTAGTAGAGCAAGGGACACGTACTACATCTAAAACAGTTGCCTCTACACGGAATTAACGTGCCTGATGGAAAAAATAATGGCCTACGAAACCTCAGTAGACCATATAAGAATTTACTTACCTTAACTTCATCTAAGACTGGGCCTCATGAAACCGTTAATTAAAAAACTATATAAAAATGTAAAATATGTGCAGATTATAAGAACAAGTTTATGGCAGAAGTGAGTTTAGTTTCTTGATCCCTATAAATTTTGTGGATAATTACGAAAAATTAAATGTAAAAAAAATTGAATGTTGAGAAATTTTTAAGAAATGCTTTAAAAATTACAGTAAGGAAAACAAATTAAATGCAGAGCGACAATATCTGCGCAAATGTTAACTCTGTTATTTTCTTCTTCTTAGCTTACTAATATTAGTGTAACTTAACACCTTTATTAACAGAAAAATGTTCTTCTTTAACACAAAAATTTGTATATTTTTGTGAATCAAACAGGAATTTTAATTTAGAATTCGTTAGATCATTCCCCTTACCCCGTTAAAAATACAAAACAGCACAATTAATTGTAATGAACCAAGCTTTACACTGAAGAGCTTGCAGTATACTTACAAATATTTCTTATACATTGAAGCTGTAAAGTTTTATGTTAATTAACTAGTTATTATGATTTTAGCCTCTACTTCTTCTTTCCGTAGCTCTCGCCAGAATGCAAACTAATTGTTGTGTATTTAAGTCGGGGGTTTGAATGTTTTAGAATAAAACCTTTGGCAGCTTCGCCTTGCAGTTACCTATTAAGAGAGCCTATTAAGAGAAGGGAGTGGGCATTCCTCTTAATTTAAAGAGTTCTATAAAAACGGTTATTTTAACCTTTCTAATATTTTGTTACTTGAATTCAGTTGGGAGAGATAACTTGCTTTGCAGTCTAGTCGGATCTAAGGAACATTAAGTTAAATTTCTATACAAGCAGTACCCTACAATTTTGTCTAAAATATTAAAACTGAATAAATTATTAAAGAATTTTCTTACCTTTTCGATGTCTACAGATGGAGGCAGATGGAGGTCCTTAACACTAGGAAATTCAGGCAGAACAGTTCCATTTCTGGAGCGTGTGGAGTAAAGAGGCGCCTGGAAACAACTGAATTAGTTTTCGTTGAATTATCACTATAAACCTCACCCCCACTCCTAAAAGGCATATATATATATACTATAACTGTTTTTTTATATGCTATATACATATGTATATTGAAAATCTAACTATTCCTTAATTTCCTCACGCCAGGTTTCTTTGCGGAATTAAGCAGTTAAAATTAATTCTCTTTTCAACAATTCACAATAGGAATTATGATTTAATTACTATTTGAAAATCTCTTTTATAAGGCGAAAAAATATTTGAAAAAGACTCAATCGAGCACTCGTTATACATGAGAAAATGGCAATAAAAGTAGCTTAATGCATTCTAAAAGAAGGGGAGAAAACCCGAAAAAACTGTATTTAAAATTTCACAACAAAATCTTTCAAGAAATTAGTGGCCTTGCTAACGGAATTAATTATTACACTTCAATTAATAACATTTCTCTTTCTGCAAAAAACTCAATTTCATGAAAAATTATCCAATGCTCTCCAATTAGTAATCGCAATACGGTACCAAAAATACATTACCGGTATTTGGTATATTTTTAAACGTTGCACCTGAATATCGATATTAATACCGGTATTAGAAATTTTCAAAAACGGTACAAAAACGCAGTTGTTTCGTGCCGTGTTGATTACCTTTCTATGCAGAAAATGCATAAACTACATAAACAATTTTGTTATGTACAAATACATAATGAAGGGACAAATATTAAAATCAAATATTGTTAATAAGAGTAGTAAAATAATAATTTATAACATTAGAAACAGAAAATGTAATATAAAAATAAGCCATTATATTATTTAAGTAGAGTAAAGGAACAAAACATGTAATATTACAATTAAGAGTAAATATTGCATAAAAAGTGTTGTGTATATTATATAATATCTAGTAATAGAAAAAAACTAATTCATTAACTGCAAATATTTGAAATGTGATCGCTGAACTGTCATTAAGCCTGGAACGTATTTTTGGGCACAAATTACTTGCATTTAAAAATGTTCTTCCTGCATCCTTGCTGGTTGGTTTGGATATTAATAATGAGCGATATGCTTCCTCCAACTATTTGCGTCGAAGTCCTATAAATTTAATTCAAAAACTCTAAGTATTTCCGAGTTCAAGAACCCCAAGCTGAATACCACGAACATGGTATAATTGCTGTTTTGCGTCAGTCAACTTCCCAACTTTTTTCATCATCGTTGCTCCGTCAGTAGTTATGGAGACAATATCTTCTTTCAGAGATAATCAATGTTTATCCAGCTTGCAATCAACTACTTTTACACATTTTGTAGCTGATAAATTTCATGAGACATCTGTGAGTCCTATATTCCAAATTTTCTTGGTTACAGGCGAAAACATCGCGGACGAAAGCGACACAGAGAAGATAAGGCAAGATGGAAACGTCGTGGTTCAAAACATGGCGGGAGAAAACAAAGCAAATAGACGACATCGCAGTTCTAAAAACATAGTGATACAAAATATCGTGGTTGAAAATAAAACGGTTCAAAAACTCCCAGTTTAAAAACATCGTGGTCAAAATACTGTGGTAAAAAAAAAGCACCTACAAATCACCGCATGACGATAACATCGCACACATTCCTTTCAGGTTTTAAAAGTTGTAAATGCATGTTAGCATAAAGATTTGGAAGCACAAGATATGCTGATGTCACTTTAAGATTAAACGGAAAAAAAAGGATATAATTTTTACCAATATAATATCAGATTAACAAATTTAACTAAGCAGTTTTTATAGATATAACCTCATGTATTTATCTTCCTTTTTATAAATATATTAGGCCGCATTTTTCATGAAAGAACATGAGTAAAACTTTATAAAAAAGATTAATTTATAAATAACTTATTGTTAACAAACTATGAAAAATTAAAAATCTATTAAGGGCTATAAGTTACATTAATTTTCTAGTCATTTTCAATTTTTAAATGCTTAAGTTTCCTTATTACTTTTCAGCAAAAAATTATTAGTTCGTTCAAAAATATGAAATATAAGAATAAGAATATCCCTCTTTCCTTTTTGCCCTCCCAAACCATTATGAGAAAATACATTTACAGCTTTTAAAACCTGAAAAACTCATGTGTGCCATATTATCGTCATGCGATGATTTGTAAATACTTTATTTTTTACCACGATATTTTCGACGACGATGTTAAAATGCGAAGTTTTTGAACCACTTTATTTTCGTCGATGATATTTTGTAACTCGATGTTTTAGAACTGCGATGTTTTCTCTATGCTGTCTTTTCTCCCACGATGTTTTGTACCACAACGTTTTTCCCTTGCGTTGTTTTCTCTGCGACGTTTTCGTCCGCGATGTTTTCGGCGGACACCATTTTCTTTTTAGAATGAATATATTTAAGTAACGTCTATTTCGGACATTTGTCCTTTCATCAAATGTGAGACTAAATTTTGTACCATTAGTATTAATTATGTTAATTGATATTTCAGAGGATTGCGAACACTGTCATTATAGTTTAAAAGAGTTCTTATCATAGTATTAACAGATTTTGGTATATTTTTTAAACTTTCTCGCAATTAATGACTTTCTCAGTTCAAATGAAGTACAAAATACTCTGAACGGCAAAATGTCTATTGTTGTCATTTTAGGTAAAACATCACAGAAATAGTCATTTTTTCTATTAGAAAATTTATAATTTGTGACGTTTTTGGTTTAGTAATGCCATTTTTAGGTGAGTTAGAATTTGACTCGGATTCTTTCTTTTTTCCCCCGATAAATTAATGTTATGTTTTTTTTAAATGTGTATTCCGCTGGTACTGCCTCCAAAAACTTTAATAATCCTTGAACATGCTTTGCATCTTGCGAGCACATTTGTTTCGTCATATAAGTAGTAAAACCAAGCCGAAGTATTACCGGCAGGTTTTTTATGTTCTTTGAAGTTATTATTATTCATTATAGATAAACAAAACTCAAAACCCATACGATAAAAATATAAATATTTTGAACAATAAAGTTTAATACAAAATCTGTACCTATTTTTTGAAAAAGGAACTGACCAGTTTAAAAAATATCCAAAGTATTTAAATATTTAAAACACTGCGCACAATTTCACTACGATGATCTTTGAACTAAGCAGTTCTGAGTAAAAGGTTCCTGGGCGGTACTGTCCCATAGCTAGCAAATGCTCTAGTCACTTTTCGTATGTTAGCATAGAAAATCATGAAATTGCAAAATAGCACGAAATACCCGTATTGCAATCCCTAATTCCATCGTTGTTTCAACTTACATACAGAACTTCGGTCCGGGATTCGAAACCCGGCGAATGGGTTGACTGCATGGGCGTTCTAGTGGTTTTCCCCATGTGAAACGTGTATACGAGCCAGTTTCCCTTAGAAAGTCCTACAAGAAGGCCCTCCTCCCCTTAGGCAGATAGCCCTCGTGTGCTTTGCCATATTTAAATATACCATATACCACACCAACTTACACACAAATACAGCAATGATACTGCAGCTGTTAAAAACTTTAATGAAACAGATTTACCATAATTCCCTTAAATTATATAAAGTAAATAATTAATAATCAGATGTTTAAATAAAATCTACATATAAATCATATTAGACTGGATTGAATTATTTAAATTATGATAAAGCGCACAATGGCTCTGCCTAAGGGAAGGGATACATTCGTGGGAAACTTTTCTAATGGACGTTGATTCCTATTCGTGTTATACGTCACTTTTCGGAGGAACGGTTGCCCACCAGTGGCCGAGTAATTAAAACTTCGAATGCTAGTGGTTCGACCTGAATTAGCATCCTGGTAAATATGCTCATTGCATAGGTATTTTCTCGGTTTTATTCATTCTTTTACTCAAATATGTTTTTAATCTTTTTGTCCATAACGTTATATATACGAACGTTATATATTCCCCTCTCTCTTTCTTCAGTTTTTGTTGCAATTATAAGGTCTTTTTTCGCTTCAAACCTTTTATAACTCTAAAAGAGAAAATTTCTACCTCAATTGTCTTTCCGCCCTTTCTCCCATTTCAAATGCGGTTAAAGCCCAATCAACAAATATTTCACATTTGTACTCTAATATCCGTACTGCCCCTCAACACAATTTTCTTAGGACGCAAGATAATAATTTTTCTTTTTTATTCCTCGCTTTATTTTCCTTCCCGTTTACGTTATTTCTTGAAACATGTTATGTTACTTTAAAGAAAAAAGATTTTTGGCGATTTTTATTTCTTTCCTTTTTTTTTTCTTTTTTTATTGCAAATCTTTGAATCAATATCGACTTGAATTTTTCCTAAAAATTTTTCTTCAGCTAAGATTACGTATGTTCTGGAATTTACAAGGTCTAATTACTTTTAAATTACAACAAGTTCCCTGTAGTTTATGACAGAAATATACTTTCAGTCCAAATATCGGAAAGTTATTTCTTAGAATTTTGTGGGTTGTTTTACTAATTTGATTTCCTAAGGAAAAAAAGTTAATAATAATTAAACTGAATAAAAATATTAATATTTCCCTTCTTTAGTTTTTCCTGGTTGGAGATTATGCCTTGATCCTAAACATGTACTTCTCATTAGAATTTTCACAAAATAAGGGAGAAAATGTTATGAGAATAATTTCAGAACTGAATATAGAAAATTTTTTAAACAAATAAAAAAATCCTTTTGCTCGATTCCCTTAGAGCTAGTTCTAAAATGTCTATTATACATTGACAAGTTAAATGAAAAAGTTCTGTAATTTTATCTTCGAAACTCGTTGAGATATGAGTAATTAACATTTTCTGGGGAGGGCTAGCTACAAAATTATCAATTAACACTGTTTTACCTACTAAAACTCTATTCATTACTAACGCAAACTACTTTTATTTTGTGGCTGTTCCTTTAAGTTATGGATAATATAGGTATTATTTTAGGGGATTTCGTTTGAAAATATCCGCTGAAAAGAGGTCATCAAATTAAAGTTTAGTGTCCTCCCAGGTTTTGAATGTCAAGGTATTTTCATTTAATATATTAAAGCATGATGAATGTTATAATATTGGAACTTCTTGCTTTACGGGAATGCGAATGAAAAGTTAAACTTCGTATTTTCAAAACCATTCTACCCCCATCCGGCAGTTAAAAATGTTTTCACTGAACACCCTGACTTATTTAATTTATTTTGAAAACTCGTTTACCTAGAGGTACACGTCTAGACACTCTATGTATATGCATAAAAATAATAAAAAAGTATTTAAATTAAGCTACTACCTTTAATTTGCAACAGCCCCTTAATTCTTTAATTTTATTTTGGGTACTTCCCCTTTCCATTCCCTACCCAACGCTGGTGACTCAGCTCATTTGTAAACTGAAATTCAAACAAGCAGTACTGAAACCTTTAACAACCAATGAGAAACTTCAAATCAAAACCTTTCTCTGTTTTTAACTAGGCCTCTGTTTTATTGTACATCACATTTCTCTTTGTGTTTCCCTTCCGCCTCCTTGTTTCAGTGTTCAAAAATCTAATAAAACATCTGTAACAGGTGCTCTCATTGCTCCTTTTATTTGAGTTGACTTAATTAAATGCATGTCAACCATAAATAAAAAGGAAATATATAAATACGGTTACGAGAGCAATTACTTCCTTCTGCATCTACAACGTATCATCATGCCTTCAAATATTTCTCCAGAAAGCCGTATCATCTATCGTCACCGAAATTTCCAAAATTATTACGTATCCACAAAGCAATATTTCGAAATTAAATATCCATAAAGCAATATTTTAAAGTTTTCTAAACTTAAAGGACTAACTAAAAGCAGCAGTAGTTCACTTTTGAGATTATTGATTTTGAACTAGGGGAAACTGAAATAGTTATTAGATTTCTAACTAGTCATCATAGTTATAGATATAGTAATATATACAACTTGTCATTTCGGACTGTTCTCATCAAATAGAGATAGTGTACTATTTGCTATAATTTTGATTTATTTTGTTGTAAATCTATACAAAATTTAGTAAACTATTTCCCTTTTCTCTTAAATGCAAGCATTAGTCAAGTAACATAAACTTTTAATTGATTTTCAAAACTCCTGTAACGTTTTTATTTAGGAGATTCATCTTTCTCCACTAATGGAAGATTCAGTGATGAAGCATCAAAATATATGTATAAAGTAACTAAATTCCAAATTTAGGGATGATTGCTTTTAATGCTTCACCACTGATCAGTGAATATATTTCTGACCATTTTCTCTTTCAACAGTCATACGGAAGCTGGATATTAAACTAAGCAAGTTATTTTCTGTAATATTTTACCGTTTCCCAAACATTTTAGATTAATTTCATGATGTTACAGTGCAAATGTGCTTTCAGGAAGCGAAGCAATTTCAATCCTATCATAATTTCATAAGCTATTTTCCAAACCAATAAATAAATACGAATACCATCCTATAGCAAGCGATGTGTGAAACAACCATAATCGAAACGAAATAATAAAGATATATTTTTGCCTTCCAACAACACAAAGTAATGGGGTTTTGCTCAATGATGAAGGACTATGAATTGAACTCGCGTTTACCGAAATGCTACTTAGAAATGACATAGTTTTCTGCTGTATGTTTTAATATAACTATTTTTTTAATCATTTTAAGTGTGTGTGTATGCTCATCCGAAAGCTTACCTTTGTACTTAAATTAAATTATTATAGTACAATTTATTGATTATACATTTTGAGATCTTAGTAAATTTAACATAGGGCTCAAGAGTACCTCAATTCTACAAACTAATACATTTTTAATTGTAATTCACAAGGGAAGGTCGAAATATTTTAGATATTAAATTGAATTTTTCTTCCAAGATGGCATTGCTATGGTAATGGTACGCTAATAACCCATTGTTTACTGATGAAATATTCTATATTAAAAAAAAGGCTTAGCTAAATTTTCACTTGTAATTCCGAGATTTCGTAAGGTGGGAGTTCTTAAAGTGGGATATTATTGTAATTTATTAAATATGGATGCGAGAAGTCTATCCATTATGACTAGCATCACACATTTTTTTCTTTTCATCTCGTTTGAGTTAAAATGCGTAAATTAACTCGAGTAAACCATCTTATTTTCTTCGTGGATTTCAAATATACTAATCTGGTAATTCCATTAATAAATAAGCCAAAAATTATTATTATTATTATTAGTAGTAGTAGTAGTAGTAGTAGTAGTAGTAGTAGTAGTAGCAATAGTAGTAGTTTGGCTATTATAACTTCCAAACAAATGAAGATTAAAACTTCCTTTCTAGGAAAAAATAATTAGGGGAATTTAATCATTCAGTACTAGCTACAACAAATTAAACTGCCTATAATGACATGGCTAAATGCGTCTTTTTAAATTAAACTGCAATCTAACATAAACTTGCCCTTATTCGATGTAATGAGAGAAATCGAAAACAGTTAACAATTAAAGGAATTAAAGGTTGTGGAAAAAAAAAAGACACGCTTCTTTCCACAGTTCCTAAAAGTCTAATGCACGAAAACATTGTACTAAACAGCGCAAAAAGCAAAGATTTTTCCTACATTTATTAAAAAATCAAAAATGTTTTTGAAAACAGGCACTTGGATAATAAATATCTAATTCCCTTTCTTCTTTTAATTATTAAATGTATTTCAATTAATGTTTCAGATCTGTTTCGTACTTCCAGAATAATACACTCTTAGACAAATAAAAACGACGCACCACGACGCACCGAGAAGATATAAAGCAAATTGGACACGTATTGATATGCATACAGGTTTCGTCGGAAAAGCAAAATTTTACAATTTGGCTGCCAATGAATGAACGGTTGTCGCTACAGTGCATCTGATCAGCGCAACTGGCAGGATATTTAATAGGAGAAATTACGATTCCAGGTCATAAATTCTTCACGAATTTCATTCCGTGTACTCTGGTAGACAGTAACTACGCCTTGCATACAGGTGCGCGAACGATATGCGCAGATGTCAGAATTTGAAAGAGGTCGTGTAGTTGAACTCAGAAGCCGGTTGGCCTTATCAGCGAATAGCTCGACATTTGAGCAGGAGCGATGCCACTATTAGACAATGTTGGCAGGAATGGGTGAACCATGGCCGCACACAGCGTCAAGAAGGAAGCGGTAGGCCTAGAGAAACAACAGAACGTGAAGACCGAGCAATCGTCAGAGCGGCACTCACAGCCCCAGATGCATCATCATCATCGATTGTACGTGCAACTAGTGCTTCAGTGATCGCAAGGACCATTCATAGACGGCTCACAGAAAGGGGGCTGAGGTCACGGCGCCCCTTGCGCCGACTACCATTGACCTCTGTACAATACAACGTCAAGCCCTTTTGCAGTGGTGTCGGGCTCATTCGCACTGGAATGTCACTGACTGGAGTAGAATAGTCTTCAGTGATGAGTCCCGCTTTGAACTGAGCCCCGATGACGAGCGAGGGCGAATCTAGAGACGCCCCGGACAGCGGTGTGATATCAACCTGACTGTCTTCCGGCAGATAAGCCGACAACAAGAAATAATGGCCTGGAGTGACACTTCATTTCATAGTAGGACTCCTTTGGTTGTCATCCGTCGCAACCTTACAATACAGCGGTACGTCGACGAAGTTCTAAGGTCTGTTGTGTTGCCCTTCATGTCAGGCTACCCTGGGCTTACATTCCAGCAAGATAATGCTCGCAACTACACTGTACATGTTTCTACTGCTTGCCTTAGTGCTTTGCGAACATTACCTTGGCCAGCAAGGTTGCCGGATCTCTATCCTAGTGAGCACATTTGGAGCACTATGGACAGGGCCCTCCAACCAGCTCAGGATGTTGATTATGTAACGCGCCAGTTGGACAGAATTTGGCACGATATCCCTCAGGAGGACATCCGCAACCTCTATCAATCGATGCCAAACCGAATAACTGCTCGCATAAGGGCCAGAAGTGGACAAACGCGTTACTGCCTTTTTTACTTGCGAAGCTCTATCACTTCAATAAATCATTCAATTTTTCTAAAACTGTAATCATTTGTTTTTCTGTACATGTATATCACTTCTACCGATTTTAGTCCCATTCGGATAACTCCTTCTTGGTGCGTCGTTTTTTTGTCTAAGAGTGTATATTGATTACATTAAGAGAGATTTCAAATTATGCTTGAATTAAAAAAGGTAATTTTTTAAACGCAAAGGACTTATTTTCGGAGATTAAATATCAAGCCCATTCTGAATTAAATAAACTGACATTATTTACGCACAGTTACATACATATGTATATATTTAAAATGCCTTTTATAACTTTTAAACCTTACAAAAACTCAAAAGCATGAATTACTAACATTTCAACATGCAGAAGCAGAAGTTTTAATATTCTAATCGCAAAATCTAACAGGAAAGTTTAAATAATCAAATCTATGTTCTATAATGCAAAATATTTCTGAAAAGTAGAAATACAGATGGAAAACTATGCATTTGACTTGTACAAGAGGAGTAAGAGGAGATATATCTGAACATAATTTACGTTTTACTGAAATAGAGCGCTAACAACCGGTGACTTTATTTGCTCTACCATTGGTTGACTTTCACCTTACTCAAAAGTTTTCCTAAAAAACTGACATGATATTATACGAACTTGCTATACAAATGGCATTGTAATTGCGAAACCTAATATTAACCATAACATTGTTATCCACCCACGCTTAGCAAGCTCTTCTTCACTCTGAGATCAATATTCCCTGAAATTCTGAAAGAACATCACAAATCTCATAAGCTTATAGGGTTAACAATAAAGCCTGGAAAATTTAAGCCTTCTAAAAATGATAGATCTAAGTATTTTACACACGAATGAACTTCTAAGAAATATGTATTTACTCACCTGTTTCGCAGCATCCCTCCGAGGCTCGCAGCTGAAAAGAAAGCATTCAATTTGTAGTCTTGTTGAATTCTACTGTATTTGAATTAAAATGGTGCTCTAGAAATATGCCAGGAAAAGGGCGGATTAGCCATGGCAACGGCAGTCTACCCTTAAAAGAGATATTTTTTTCTCTTCCCGTTTCCGGGAGATGATCGTTGATGCGCAAAGCATTCTTCGAAACAACAATTTCATTCTTACCCTATAGCTCCTTTCTTGGAAAAGGATATCTGGAAATAAGCAGAGCTCTCTCGGATCGCTATCCCATAATAGTGGTACCTGAAAAACACAACATTTTGTAGCCAATTCCAGCGAGATGCATCTTAGGAAAGTGAATCGATTGCGATAGAGGCTCACCTGGATTGTCCTCTGGTCCCTAATCTTCGAGTAGTTAACTGAGGAAACTGCTGCCGAATGATCTGAAATATATATATATATATATATATATCAAAATGGTATTCTTTGAATGCGCTTTCTTGTAGATAGATCGGACTGAACAAAATGAAAGTTTTTTATTAACAAAATAAAAAAGTATTTGAAATAATTCTACATTTCTCATACTAAATATTTGGTATAACATACATAAGCAATAATATTAATATTATACAAAGGAAAAATTCAAATTTATGTTTATCTTCTGTTTGAAATCTAAGCTTTGATGCCTGCAAGACATTTTTGTTAGCAACAAAAATCAGCATTATAGTTTCAAATTTTCACAGGATTAGTTTCGATGTTTTTACCGAACCATCATCCTCAGATGCAAAAGGGCAAATGAACGAGATAAGATAAGATAAGAAAGCCTGGACAGGAGACAAGCTACTGGCGCCATTTGTTGATGAAACCAGAACTAAAACATAATTTCTTTAAAGGCTGAAGGCAAAGATGGATTGGAATTAGAGTCGTTAACTGGAACAGAAAGATTTTTTTGAATGTGAAATGCCTCCAGAAAATCCAGCTCACCAGTGGAAGATGCTTTTTGAATAATTTCGGCAACAGAAAAATTGAAAGTGTGATTTTCGGACCAACAATGTTGGCCAACAGAAGACTTCTGTGTTCCACCTGTCTGTCAAGGTGAGTGATTTCATTCAAGATCGATTTAGTTTTACTCATGGAGGTGCAAATGATAAAATTTTCTTATCTGGACCAATCATGGGTGGAGGTGGGTTACAAGAGGTTTGTTAAAACTGTCTCAGAACAGTTGGAGGGAGAAGGGGAAAAAAAGTAGTGAAGAAGATTCTGTATAATTTTTTTTTTCATACTAATAGTTCGTTCAATTCGCCCATCAACATTTTCTTTGGTCACGCCTGAAAATGTCCAAATACAAAGGCTAAAGCTTAGAAGATAAAGAAAAACTGATGAAGCACTATGATGCTTTACCAAAATGCAGCCAACGTGAAGCTTCTGTACAACTTGAGATTTCAGTCTTTGAACCCTTTTTTCTAACATATGCCTAAGTTCTTTAAGACGAAATTTTAAGGCTCTCTTAGTTTGGCCAATGTAATTTTAGTTGCAAATATTTTGTTTTCTATTCATTTCAGTGTGAAATTTTTCTGCTGTTTTGTGCGCGCTTTATTAATGGTTAGTTAATTTACTTTGATTTTCTGCATTGTTTATCATGCCTTCATCCATTAATCGTTTCACTAAATTACGCCTGAAACGACAGAAATTCCTGAATCATCTTGACTTTAAGTGTAAATGTAAAAAATTGATCCTCAATTTCATTCAAATCAAATCTAATCAAAACCCTTCCAGTCGCGTTTCAAGAATTCTGTTAAACTGCAAGCTAGCCTTACTTCGGTCCATCATAAGGTATGCACTTCAACAGTTATCCAAAATTGAACATGAGCTCTATCTGGAGCTTCATCTAAAACTCTCTAATTGATATCCAAAATTCACTGCCCTTGAAAAAGTCTTAGTCTAGAGCGGAGTATGCAGTTAACCGTCATAAAAACACCCTTGAAGTTAAATTCGAAAACAAACATTAAGCCAATAGTTAATATTTCTAATGTTAGTTTATCAGAAGAACAAGAGAGAATTCTAAAATATAATTTAAACTTCTCACAAACCTCTAAACCCTCGATTCCAATCGATTTTGGCTCCTATCGAAAAATCTTTCAAGTTCAGTAAAGTTAGCCATATGTAATGAGAGAGAGTTATATGTACATTTCATTCATAAAATTTATTGAAATCTTATATAAAATAAGTCTATATTTAAAAAAGGAAATGAAATATGAAATGCTGGCGAGAAATACAGTGGGTTTACCATCACTTGTTGACGATAGAAAGAAACGACGCATGCGCAGTTCATTGAAACATTTTTCTCGTAAGGAGCCGTTTCACAACCATTCTGATTTGAGATGCTAGTGATAAGATAAGAAAGCCTGGACAGGAGACAAGTTACTGGCGCCATCTGATGATGAAACCAGAACTAAAAAATAATTTCTTTAAAGGCTGAAGGCAAAGACGGGTTGGTATTAGGGTCGTTAACTAGAACAAAAAGTTTTTTCGAATGTGAAATGCCTCTAGAAAATCCAGTTCACCAATAGAAGATGTTTTTCGAATAATTTTGACAGCAGAAAAATTGAAAGTGTGATTTTTGGACCAACAATGTTGGGCAACAGAAGACTTCTGTGTTTCCTTTTTTCTAATATATGCCTCATGTTCCTTAACGCGAAATTTTATTATCGCTTATTCCATCTGTTGAGAATTGTGCCAGATTATATGTTCTTCCCAAAATTCATAAAAGTGGTATTCCTTTCCGCCTTATTGTATCAAATTTAAGTACTGCCTCGTATCCGTTAACTAAATATTTAGTTTCTAGATTTTCAACTCTATTAGACAATAACATTTACACCATAAAAAAATTCAATAGAGTTTGTAAAAAAAGTTAAAAGCATTTCTCCTAGAAATTTACTCATGGTTTCTTTTGATGTAAAATCATTATTCACCAATGTTCCAGTGGAGAGTGCATTGAGATGTCTAGAAACCAGACTTCGTGAATCGAAATTAATGAGCGAATTTCCTTCACTCAACTCTGTTTGAAACAAACGCATTTTGTTTTCCAAAATAAGTATTACAAGCAAACTGA
This sequence comes from Stegodyphus mimosarum, assembly GCA_000611955.2. Classification (NCBI taxonomy): domain Eukaryota; kingdom Metazoa; phylum Arthropoda; class Arachnida; order Araneae; family Eresidae; genus Stegodyphus; species Stegodyphus mimosarum. Next base: position 96,214 of record KK115726.1, read on the forward strand.
GTATTAGCCATGGGAAGCCCCCTCAGTCCCATCCTGGCTGATATCTAAATGCATTATTATGAATCAAAATTGTTTAAAACTTTAAACTTCCCAGTATGGTTCCGCTACGTAGACGATACTTTTACCCTGTTTGAAGGTAATAAAGGTGATTTAAATAAAGTTCTTTCAACAATGAATTCCATTGATCCTGCTATTCAGTTCACTTTTGAACTTGACACTTGCAATTCTCTTCAGTTTCTCGACATTCTGGTCACACGTAACACATCCAATTTCAGCACTACGGTTTAACGAAAACCTTCATTGGTTTGCCTTCCACACTTCAAATTATGTCATCCGACTAAGCTCCTCCAAACTATCCCTTGATGAAGAACTAAATTATTTAAAAGCAATAGCTATTGACGGGGGCTTTTCACCCAACATTATTAATCAAGCAGTTAAAAAATTCTCATCTCAACCCACCAAAAGGCAGACTCTTATTTTAGGAGATTATAAAAATTCTGTTGTTATTCCCTTCTTTCCATCAATTAGCTATTAAGTTGCACGTATTTTACAGAAATTTAACTTTCTGGTCATTTATTCTCCCATCAATAAAATTCCGAGTTCCATACTCAAAAACCCCATTCCGGATATGAATTCCTGGGGTATTTACAGGATTCCTTGCCAGTGTGGTTTATTTTACATTGGCCAAACTAAGAGAGCCTTAAAATTTCGCGTTAAGGAACATGAGGCATATATTAGAAAAAAGGAAACACAGAAGTATTCTGTTGGCCAACATTGTTGGTCCGAAAATCACACTTTCAATTTTTCTGCTGCCAAAATTATTCAAAAAACATCTTCCATTGATGAACTGGATTTTCTGGAATCATTTCACATTCAAAAAAATCTTTCTGTTCTAGTTAACGACCCTAATTCCAATCCATCTTTGCCTTCAGCCTTTAAAGAAATTATGTTTTATTTCTGGTTTCATCAACAGATGGCGCCAGTAGCTTGTCTCCTGTCCAGGCTTTCTTATCTTATCTTATCATTATATCTTATCTCGTTCATTTGGGCTTTTGCAGCTGATGAAGATTGTTCGGTAAAACCATCGTTACATTTATGTTAGTTGTACATTTTGATTCAAATTTATTGGCAGCTAAGTATTAAATTTTTATTTCAAGCAATTCTAAAATAAATAATTAATCATTAAATAGTTTATTTTAATTTAAAATAAAATTAAGCAAATTATAGAAATTTTCTAAGTGAAGAAAGAATAGAATAAATAATGACAGCTTAGACTCTTTCTCCTATTTATTATTTTTTTCGATGCATAAATTAAAATACATAAGTTTATATGTAAGTAATTATAAGCTTCTTTATTTTTAACTACAGCTGGACTCTGATAGCGTTTTTGTTTTGATATAGTTTATAGCCTTGGAGAGAAATTACTAAAAAATATCTTCGTCAGAGATTGTATATACTCATTGGTCATTCGGGTTCTTTTCTTATTGGTTTTCAACTGTGAAAAAGAGCTGTTCTCATAAAATGTATTCCTAAACAAAATGATTATTCTTAGCTAAATAAATTCTTTGGTTTCCACATGCCAAGTTTACTAACATATGGAAGATTAATGGTTCGAATTCCAGTGAAGGTGTAGTTAATTTTTAATGTTCTCCGCTCCAAATTGTGTAATGATACCTGCGTCGAAAGTTAATTTTAATTTTCAATAGCTTAATCGTTTTTTCTTACCGTAAAATATTTGTGAAATTTCGCAGTAGTATTTCATGCATTAATTTTCGCTTTAATAACTGAGCATTTATATCAATCATCCTAACGGCTAAAGTAACACATAGTTTTTCTAGTTTCAATGAGATTTTTCTTTCGAACATTTCTATAAAATCCGTACCTAGTTATATAAAGCTGCTAAGAACAAGAAATAGCTCTTAAGGCTTACTGTAATCAGATATTAAGTAGAACTATATTAGGCTTATCGATGCAGGAGGCGGGAAAAATGTGCAATGCCCCCCCTCGTCGAGTTTTCAACTTCGAACCTTCCGATTGTGCGTGGATGTGCTTCTAGTTACGCCACGAGGGCATACGAAAAGGACGGAGAAAATACTTTATATACTGGCCTATTAAAGGGCGACTGTGAAAGAGGGAACACAATCACCAAATCCTAGTGGTGACGAATTATCGTCCACTACCTCTTTTTTAATTCGGGCGTCACTTGTAGAGTCTTTTTTTTATGAATTTTCCGGTGTCATCAAATTGAAGAAATCCGCGGTGCTCTGGCATGGATTCGAACTGCGGCCTTCCGATTAACAGCTAGACGTGCTATCCAGGTACACCATGAAGACATGCGGTAAGATTTTTTAATTCTATCTTATTATTTTAAGCTATTTCATCAGTTATTTTGAAGCAATTCTTAATGTCTAAATGCTATTTCGACTAAACTTAGTCTTAGATGGGAAAGGTTTTGTATAATAATTTTTCAACAAAACAAATGTGCCAAAATTTTAAATTTTAATTTTACATGCTCTCTTTGCACATAACTATTATTATTTCAATATGCTTTGGAAAGCTGGTAACAGCCAAAGATTTTTCAAGAATTTAATGTTTCAGCATATGTTACGAAATATGTAATTCTATCTGTATTTTTTAAAATAAATTTCTTTTCACTTCTTTTTCTGTTACGACTAATTAGTAAAAACGATGTTTAAATGTTTGCAACTATTAACTCATTGCATTTCATTATTTTAACCCTAAAAAATCTTAAAAGTTTTAAAACATTAAATTACATAAATTGAAAGTAATTAAGCGTTGAAAACTATCTATAAGGTCAAGCGCGACGTAGAAAGGAAAAAATGAGCTTTCAGTTAAAAAAAAAAGAGTCAATACGTTTCAAAAGATAAATAGCATCGTCGATCTTCTTCAGAAAAAGTTACTGAATAACCACATTATATATATTAACTAAAACATGTAATCCATCACATTAAGAAGTCAGCTGTCTTTAAATAGACCAAAAAAACTGAATTTTATGCTTTTATATTTTTTAAATTTGATTTATTACAAGGATTTCAAAATTACTTTCATATTAAAATTCACTGTAAAACGCTCACGTTAAAGTTCCCTGTACGAAATATACCTTGAAATATATTTCTAAGCTTTTGTTATTTAAAGGTTCAAATATAGTTTACTTATAATTTCATTTAAAATGTCTCTATATACAATTTTACATACATTTATAGCTGCGCATGATAGAAAAGTTAATCTAGTAGCCTATCTCTCTTTATATTTATACATTTTAAGAAAGCAATATGCTTACAAGGAATCCGTCTAGGGAATTTCCTTTTTCAATTAAGATTTCATAAAAATTTGCTTTCTTGCTTGCGCGCATGATTTCTCTGAAATGTCTAATTAGAATATCAAGAAATTTCAAAATTTTTAAAAAACATTGTACCTGTACAAAATGGCCCAATGTGATGCTTCTGACTTAAGAACGTTTAGAAATGTGATAAAATTCGAAATCATATGTAAATTTTGAAACGCGATCTTTCGTTGCCTCAATTAAAATTATGATAAATATGTATGCAGTGTTATTTAAATATATAATTATGCATACTCATAAACTTTAACTAATAAGCATGTAGGCTTGTTCTCATTCTCCTAAATAATATGGTTAAGAATCACACAGTGGACTGTAAAATAAAACATTGACTCAGTAGTAAGGTAAACACTCATTTATTAAGATCTCTCGTCTTACTGAGTCATTACGCTCGTCGACAGCATCACTAGTAAAATTTTTCTAACTGGGGGCGCTGCGCTCGCAGGCATGGACAAAATACACTTTATATTTATCAATAAAAAAAACTGAGCATTTTCAGGATTTGAAATTATATCTTAAATTCAAAATATCTCTAAATTATAATTTTCCTCTAGCGTTCATGATTTCTTTGAAACTGTTGGTCAGAATTACAAAAAGTTTTGATCAATTGTATAAAGTGGCCTAATGTGAGTATAAAAAGACCAATGCTTCTGACATAAAAACTTTTAATTACCTTTAATTTTATGTCTGTAATAGTAGTTTTAAGGTTTCAAAAGTTAAAAAAAAAGTTATTTTTTTAAGGAAATATAATGCGATTACTTTTGAAGGAAGTCATTTAAATTATAGTTTACTAATTTGGGAAAAAATCAGCTTAAAATAGGGATTTCCTTACCCATAAAACTGCTCGTAGTACATATCCCATTTTCTGTCGATGAAGAAAAAGGTGTCTTAGTTTTATTTTGTTTAAAATATTTTAATGCTTACAACAGAAATTAAAAGCTCAAATACAACATCAAAGCTATCGAAATAATGCACAAAATTCCAAGAAGATAAAACCATTTACACTCACGTTTGTGAAAATTGCAACACCATGAAGGACTTACGCGAGTGAGCTGAAATTTTCAGGAAATGCAAAGTAGCGCATGATATGCAAATGATTAGAATTGCAAATCCGTAGCGCATGCGTATGCTGAGCAGCGCCCTCTGAACGGCTGATGGATCCGAATAAATAGACGGCTGTAGCGAGGCGTGTATGGTTATCGGTGGTTATCTGCTAGTGGTAAACGTTAACTCAATCTGTACTTATGCCTCGTCGACGAAAGAGAGCGAGATTTGAACAACTTACAGAGTTTGAACGAGGGAGAATCATCGGCCTTCGTGAAGCTGGATTGTCGTATCGTGCAGTAGCCTCTCGTGTGCAGCGTAACAGCAGCACAGTGATGCGCGTTTGGAAGCAGTGGACGGACGAGTGTCGGACAACTCGGAAATCCGGGAGTGGACCCCGAAATGTGACGTCAGCTCGCGATGATAGACACCTGGTCCGCATGGCGCGGACGGACCGTACAGCTTCCTCTAGACAATTGGCAGCACTGTGGTCAATAGCTACAGGTGTTTCATTGTGTGCTTCATCAATTCGTAGACGTCTGCTGCAGTGTGGACTGCGCGCACGGACTCCTTTATACAGGATCCCCCTAACGCACGACCATCGCCGCCTGCGGCTACAATGGGCCAATCAGCATAGAGACTGGCGTGCTGATTGGCAGCATGTCGTGTTTTCTGACGAATCCCGCTTTAATTTGTGGTACCATGATGGCCGCATTCGTGTCAGACGCTATGCCGGTGAACGCCACCTTCCGGAGTGCATTATCGAACGCCACAGTGGACGAACACCCGGAGTTATGGTCTGGGGCGCCATAGCATATCATAGACGATCTCAATTGCTACGAATTGTGGGCAATCTGAACAGCAACCGGTATATCCGTGAAGTTCTACAGCCCGAAGCTGTTCCCTTCCTTCAAAGCTTGCCAGGCGCTGTATTTCAACAGGACAATGCCCGCCCTCATACTGCTCGGATTGTTAAATCCTTCTTTGCAGCGCAGCAGGTACAGCTTCTTCCTTGGCCTGCGTGTTCCCCGGATATGTCGCCAATTGAACATGTGTGGGATGTCATTGGTCGGCGTCTTGCTCGTGATCCTCGTCCTGTTGCGTCTGCAGACGAACTTTGGGTACGCGTACAAACGATATGGAATGCTCTTCCTCAGTCAGACATTCAAACTTTGTTTGACTCCATGCCATGTCGTGTAGCAGCACTTATTGCGGCTCGTGGTGGCCACACAAAATACTGATTCTGATTTCTTGTTCTTGTTTGTTTGCTTTGAACATTTAATCATTTATTTGTACCACTACCACTCAACTGTGTATTAAATTGCATTCAATTATGACGATTCCTTCTTGGTGTTGCAATTTTCACAAACGTGAGTGTAGTTATAAATATATTAGCTCTAAAACGAGTAAGAGTTTTGGCATATTTTCACGTTTTAAAGGTACCTAACCCTTTAAATTATTAAACTTCTTTTGCTGATGAATTACATCTAGCAGCTGAAGTAACTTACAGGTTTAACAGTCGCGTTAACTATGCTGTGTTATTATCTCCATAATGTTTAATTATATGAGCAAAAGCTTATAAAACCCTTTGAATTATGAGGACTGGAATCAAAATCATTAAAATAAAAACCGATTTCAATGGATATAGAAAATCTAATCGCCTGGCGTACTTTTGATAATTTTTAACAAAAGAAAAAAATGGAAGAAAAGAAAGTGCCTAATGGCAATTAAAGATGGAGATTTTATTCCTTCCTATTTTTATGGTATATATTTCTTGTTTTTTAGCATAAAATTCAAAATATTTGTTAGTTACCAATGAATATTAAATGACCTTGATAACAAATGCTATAAATCTGTTCGAAGCACAATCGAATATACATTAAGAATCACAAATCTTACAAACGAAGAAATAAACGTTAAACTCTGAAGAATTCATGCAATACTGTAACTAACAAACTGAAAGAAACAATATTAACTAGATCTTGAATCCTGATTTTATTACCTCAGAACAAATTCGCAGCCGTTATTTAAAAATTAAAATTGCAGAAAATCAATATTATGTTAAAATTAAATTTGCGAATTCTTTAGCATAATTAAAATATAGTAAATTTTTTAACATTATTAAAATATACTAATATTTAGCATACTTAAAATATACTAACTATTACACAATAAAAAGTTTTTCATTTCGGAAGGATAAGTTTTTCCATTTAATGACATAACTATTACACTATAAGGTATTTTCTTCCTCCTTTCCTCATGCCTTCGTGGTGTAATTGGGAGCGTACTCAACACGTATTCGAGAGGTCCAGGGTTTGAATCCCAGCGAAGGCACTGCTCATTTTTTTACGTCTCCTGCTTTGAAAAAAAAACTAATGACTCTAGAAGTGGCGCCCGAACTAAAAAAGGTGGTGGACGTCACCACCAAGATTTGACGATTGGATCTCCTAATCTTCAAGAGTCCTTCAAAAGGGAGAGTGTATAAGTTATTTTCTCCCTCATTTCCGCATGCCTTAGTGGTGTAATTGAAAGCATACGCGACACATATTAGAGAGTTCCAGGGTTCGAGTCCCGCCGAGGGCATTGCTCATTTTCATGTCTCTTGCTTCAAAATAGCCTAATGACTCTGCAACACAATAAAAAGTTTTTTTTATCATTTTCATTTTTCCTAATTGTGGTTTAAAGTACATAAGATAAACTATACAAATTAATAAATATACTTATATAACTGTTACCTTTCCAAACGAAGCAGCATTCACAGGCTGCATGTAATTCTTTGCACAAAAGTCTACATAATGCATATAAAGAGTACTTCTTGGTATGCATACACCTTCTGCTGTTTCATAGTTCTCTTCCAACCTACAAATATTTTCGGGGAGAGAAAAAAGAAAAGCATATAAATAATTTATCGTTTTTACGAGCTGCTTCGTAGAGAATTCAATGCAAGTTTAAACAAAATGATATACTAATATTATATATGTCTTGTTGATGAACGTTTGATTTTCAGGAATATACATTTTCTGTTTGGATATCTTTCCTTTAAGAATTTTCCTATTAAATGCTAATCTTTTTATGTTCAAAATCGATACTGCAGTTATCAGACTATGACACTGCCTGTAACTATATCAAACTACCTAAAATATCTCTGTCGTCTCGTACAGTATGGTGGTTCGCGAAGACTGACTGCTCCCACCGTTTCATCTCTAGTTCGAATCTTGAGCCAAGCTGAGGTATTTTTCTATTTAGTGTCTTTACGGATGGGGTCACTTGAAATATGTCTGTCCGAAAGTTGTTTTGAGAGATTAGTGGTGTAGGAAAGAATTCTCAAAACAGCTGAAAATTTTCGCTTGGGGGCTTTGATACCCTTTGTCTTTTGGAAAACGGAATAGTAACGTTTGACGATTCGGTGAGATTAAGACGAATGAACTCGCTTTCTCAGGCTATATAGTTAACGATTCAGTATTTCTCAAATTAAAATGGCCTCAGTTAAACTGGGCCCCATTTATGTCATGATTAAACTCTCATATCGAACACCCCGTAAAAGTGTTTTTCAAATATGGGAACCGACTTGGGGACGGAAATGTAGGAACAGTATGCTCCTTCCAGACGTTGAACACGTTCAGAAATTTTCACATCCTCTATCCAAAAAGAAAACGATTGCTCTTCGCAACTTCCATGGTTACAAAAACAGTGCTACAAAAATGCGCCTGCATCAGTGACAAAGATGAATCGGACTAAACAATGTTGCACGGGATAGCTACATACACGTGTCAAGACTTGTCTCTGGCCGATAGCGTTGCCTGTAAGTTCTAGGAAATCAACTAAAGTTCAATTCCTCGAACTTTGGAAACATCCGAAGTACAGGGCGGTCATAAAGAAACTTTGCCAACATCTACACTTCTAGGGTCCGTTCCGGTTAACTGATCGAGATGAGATTGCAAATATAGTTATTTGGAGGTATGCGCTCGAAAGTCTGTGAATGGCAACGAGGCGCTCAGGGACCTCGAAAATATCGAATGACAACGCCAATTGTTTCCCGTCGAAAAATGTTCAGCGCATGCGAAAACCCTAAATAGCGTTGGAACCGTACCGATATATCTAAAAACGGACGTGTTATGCACACACAAAAAAATGTTCTGAAAACCGGCCAACGAAACACGATCTGGGAGCACGCAGAAAATTTGCATATAACAGAAGCAAGATACCAATCACAGAACGCCGATCGCTAGATATTCAGCGTAAGAAACCGATAAAATGCTAGGCGGGTACGCGAAGTCGTCATTCGGAAACTCGCACATGGCGACAAAATTACTCTCCCTGGAAAAGTTCATGGCGAATTCATAAACTATATTATCAAAATGGGACGACCGCTATTACCGGAATTGCGTAGGCGGAATGCACTCAATGATATCGTTCCGCGATCCCCCGATCTGACGCCTATGGATTTCTGGTTTTGGGGATATCTCGAATCCAGAGTTTACCTGTGCAATCCGCATACTTTGTCGAATTTAAAGCATTCTATACGGATTTGCAAACATCCGTCATGCCATGTTGCGTTCAGCAGTGTTCTCCACCGTCTCCCAATGCATTGCACACTTGCTTGTGATTGCACCCATGCGGAAAATGTTTGATCTAAATAAAGATATTCTTTTGTCCGATATGTGTTGTCATCAGTGATCGGTGTCTTGTCTCTGTCATATGCAAATTTTCTGCGTGCGCCCAGATCGTGTTTCGTTGGCCGGTTTTCAGCACTCATTTTTGTATATGTGTAACGCCAGTTTTTGGACATATCGGTACCGTTCCAAAGTTATTTAGGGGTTTTCTCATGCGCTGAACATTTTGAGACCGGAAAAAGTTGGCGTTGCCATTCCACATTTTCGAGTTTCTGTAACTATAATAGTAACCGTTAGCGCCCCTGTGTTGCCATTCGCTGAATCTCGAGCGCATACCTCCAAATAACTATATTTGCAATCTCATCTCGATCGGTTAAACGGAACGGACGCTAGAAGTGCAGATGTTGGCAAAGTTTCTTTATGGCCACCCTGTATATTACAAATCCGGCTTCTTCGCTAAAAATTAAAGTTGGTTTCAAACCTCATTTGTCTGGTCGGAGACATGGACTCGAAGTAAACTGACAGAATGAAACATGACTTCTTTTCCAATCTTTTCTTTTCAGACTGGAAATAAAATCTGGCAATAATCTTCTGATACAACTATTAACAGAATATAGATTAGCTTCATTTTCACATCCCGTCAACTTATATATATAGCTGAAAGACTAATATTTTCAGACGAAAAATTCGGTAGTGAGTTTTCAGTAAATAAGCACAAATTTTTATTACTTTTACAATGATCTCTGTTTGTCTGTGTGTATGTGAGTGACGATTTTTTTCGTCCACGATAACTCCAGTTATAGCAAATTCCCAAAATTTCTATTTCCTTTATTTAAGCATTCTGCATTCTTATAAAGAATTGATTAGATTTGGAGTAACACTGAACGACCGAAAGTGGTATTTGAAGCTCACAGTATATTTTAATGGACAATTGAAATTGGGATTTTAATTGAAGCCCATAATAGTTTTTAACAAAAACTTTATTTAAATATAATCTAAAGTTTCCTAATTTTAATATTTAAGACTTTTATATTGATAAGAACAACATATAGATATTAGATTTTGAATAAAATTCATGAACTGGAAGGGATATTTTACTTGAAGCTCTGAACAGATTTTTGCGTGAAAATATATAATTAAATAATTTTATTCGTTTATTTCAATTTCATTCATTATGCATTGGTACCTAAATATCGCCAGTATATATGTGCATTTCAAAATGAATTTAAGTTTGTTGATACGATGTAAGAAGAAAATTAAATTATGGTATTCGTTTCGAAGTATTTATTTTAAATGCATTACAAAAACTTAATTTTCTTTAATTAAATACCAATTAAATTGTATGTTATTCAACTGTCCTGTAAAATGCAATTTTCAATTAAAAAAATTAAAGGGACAAACACTTCATTATGCTGGTATAAATTTAGAAAAACACTTTTTTTACACATGACCAATAATACCTAATAACACAGGAATCCATTTCGTATTACAGAACTTAGATTTTTGTGTACAAATAAGCAGCCGGAAGTAGTGCTTTACTTAAAGTCCGCTACTATTTAAAACATGGGATTGACGAGAGGTCATATGCCAACCACATCAGATTTTTTTCTGTACAAGTTTTATCGTAGAAATATAAACTCAGTATGACAAAATTTTAGACATGTAACGTTATCTGTAGGATTCAATTTCACAGAAAATCTGCATCTGCCTAAGTCTTTGGATCCAGCAATCTTTCATTCTGGAGAATTAAGTTTACAGAAAAAAAATTCTATTTATGAAGGGCCTGAAAATAAATAAATTTAATAAAAACAATGCAGATAACATTTGATGCATTTTATCAAATACCCATTTTCATAATACATATTGCTCTTTATAGTTTACACGTAATCATATACAGGGTGGTTGTAAAATAACGTGAGGTACTCAGAGCTCCCTAGCAAGTAAAGTATTGGGCGAAACGTAACCGAATTTGACGAACATTCATAGTGGACTACGGGAATTTGATTTAAAAAAAAAAAAGGAAAGGAAAAATGTTGGTGCTGTTTCCCGAATAAAATGCATTAATGTGCATAATCGCGTTCTGAGGTCAACTGCCTTTCATTGGCTCTTACCTTACGCGACTGTGTTTTGTTAATCAAACTGCATTATCAGTGTAACGAAAATGCCAATGTTGCCCTTCGTGAATTACCGCGGTTAAAGAATTTACAAAAAGGACAGGCGAACATAACAAACTTAAGAAACATGATACAACGATTTGAAACTACGGGACGTCTAACTCAGCAATCAGCCGGGAAAGCAAGGCAGTTAGTCAGCAATGAGTTGAAGAAGTTGCAACTGCTATTATCGAACAGGAGATGGCGAATGTGCAGGGTACCAGCAGTGCTCGAGCAGTATCCACGGAGCGCACAGATCCCATACTCAACGATGTGGTACATCCTGCATCAGATGTTGAAGTTTTAGCCGCATAAAATCTCCCTTTAGTTCAAGAATTACTCCCTAGCGATGCAGCCACCCGATTTGATTTTTCACTGAGATTCTTAGCGTGCGTGCAAGTTGATGGTATATGATCGTGATCTTTTATCATCGGTCCTTGCTTTTACGAGAAAAATCGTGAAAATAGACCAGTGGCCTGAACCGTTACTGCTAACAGGTATGCTGATATGCTAAAGAACTGCGTGGTTCCACAGCTGCAGCAACGAGGTTGTCTCGATTCGACAATATTCATACAGGATGTTGCACCAGCCGCAGCGTGTATTGGGGCAACATTTCTCTGACAACAGAGTCATTAGTCGTGAATTTTCTACGGTATGGCAACCGAGGTCGTCCGATCTCAATCCTTGTGACTTTTGGTTGCGGGTATTTCTTAAATGTGTTGCGTATCAAGAACATGTCCTTGATATAGAAACTTTGAAAGATCTAATAACATTACAGGTGAGACAAATTAATTCTGATATGTTGGCAGCCATCATGGAAAAATATCATGCAACGTATGCAGTTCTTGAAATATCATAGTGATATATCACTTGAAATATCATCATGGCCGGATTGAATCTCATTTGTGAGTAACAGGCATTTCTTGTTAATAAAATTGATGTGTGCTGCGTCGTTTAGCATTTAATCATTCATTATCCACATTAATACACTTTTGCAGCGCCAACATTTACCCTGGTGGCGACTTTTGTTACTAATTATTTTTTAGAAATCGAAATTCCATGGCCCACTACGTACGCTAATCAAATTTGGTTATGTTTCGCCCAAAAATAGATGAAAATAATTTTATAATCACTCTGTATATATGATCTAGAAACTGTGTTTTGTATCTTTATTTTTTAACATTATATTTGTATTTTTTATTTTATACTCTCGTGCTCAGTACAATTAGAATCATATAGCAGAGATTAATTTTGAAGTGACACACTTCAGAAATATTTTTTTTATAATCATATTTCATTTTTTAGAATAGAAAGAGAAACAACTGCATTAAAAATAAAATTTAAGAGTCTATTAACAAAATTATAATTTTATTTTGCATATTCCTCACCTTATTGATGTATGCATGTAATATTGATTTAGCGGCTGAAATAGGGATGAATGATGGATGTTAAAACTTTTGTCCAGTTAAAATGAAATCAGGGTTAAACTAAACAAATTTTTATTTGAAGCATAATTCTCCATAGCATGCAAGCATGTATTAATTCACACATAAAATGGCACATAAGATGGAACAAAAGCCCTCGTGACTTAAAATGTTTCATATTGCTGCATTCATTTCGTATTGTTATTACAGCAGGGTATAAAAGAGAGCTTTCCCTAGATGACTGAGTTGGTTTATTTGATTATGGCAAAACCCGCGAGGGTTATCTGTAACAGAAGAAATGCCTTCACGTTATACATAGGGAAAAAAACGAAAATGTCCATACAACCAGCCTGTTCGTCTGGAATCGAAGCCTGGTCAAAATTTTAGTGTTCAACGTCTTTACTACTCAGCTTTCACGAGATGAAAGAGCCTTTTAGAGGAAGGCAGTTTAAAGTTTGAAATTTAGATGCTTCCTACCGTTTGCTTATTTTTTTTCGTTACAGGATGTAATTTTGGAATTATATCATTGGCTATTAATGATATCCACTTGTACGAGATCTGATGAAAATTCGGCTCCTCTGAAGTTTTTAATTGTGCCACTTCCATGCGTTGGAAATATTTATTGCAATCTCCGTTCACAAGAGAATCAATGGAAAACAAAATGCTCTGAAATGTTATATTAACTGCCATCATTTTATTATTTAACCTTAAATTTACTTGTATAACTACTTTTAGCACAGAAGTTTAGTAGTCTATAGTTGTACCAATAAGTCGAAAACATACCTAGTTACTAAACGAAATACTTGATGCTAAGATCGAAAATCATGAGAATGAAATCTTAATTTTCAGAATGAAATCTTAACAGTCAAAGTAGAGTTCAGACACAAGAAATCTGAAGTTTAGCCAAAAATAAAACTTGATGAACAATTATACTGCACTAATAAATGAAAACGAAGTTAATTAAAGTGGTAAACAGTATTAAATTGCCTTAATTTTTCATGCATTTTCTACGAGTAAACGCGAAACATCCTGGAGAATTATGCAGCAGCTTGGAATATTTTAATTAACTTGGTATTTTCCCAAAGAGGCCGCCAGTTAATGATTACACGTTTAATTTTAGCTGCAATAAAACCGAGCATGGTATGTGACAAAAATAGATGGCACTCGAGAGGGAGAGTTTCCTAATTAAAATTGAGTTTAAATAGTTTGAAATTAAAACTAAATTTCAGTTTCATGTGGTGACATAAAATATGATGACCGCATTTGTGCGGAAAGAACGAGCAGCTGTTATAGCCGACTGAATATTTCTTTATTCTTGGCAAAATATTTTTGGAGTAAACTTAAACAACTAAACCCGTGCAAGACATGCGCCTGCTCTTCAACAATTACATCAACTTTTCATATTTTTATAAAACATTTGGAGTGAGGAAGGTTAGAAAAGGACAGCTTGTTAACAAGACAGAAATGTTAAGAAGAAATCTGTTTATTTCGATAAGGACGTTAGCGAAATTATAAGCTCTAACTTTATACTATTGGTTAATTAAGATTTTGATTTGCAAAACTTAACGATATCACTAGCTAAAAGACTTCTTGTGCTGAGCGTTATAATAAAAATCGTATGACAGGATTAATTTTGAAATGACGCAGTTCATAGAAATTTATTATAAGCATATTACTATTGTTAGGTTGTAACGTTCTACTGTCCTGTTGTCGTGTAGAACCTTGAGAGATAGTGATTGCACTGAGGAAGGGTTAAAACTGCCCTTTATTAAACTGTTTAACTTATTTACAATGCGTCAACTCGACGCTAACATACTACGCCTCAACTTGGGCGGTAACTGTGTCAGGACTGCGTGTTCGGTGCATACTCTTGGCGAACATATTCGTGAAATACTTTAAATCCTGATCTTGAACAGGAAGCTGAATGCAGCTACGTTCTGTGGTAGAAAACTGTGGTTAAGTGGTAGAAGAATTGCACTTAAGAAGTGTTTAAAGTCTTCTTTTATTAAACCACAATTATATACAGCCCCTTCCCAACTCGGGAGGGATACAGAAAATAATGACCGCACTGAAACGCGCGCTTATTCTAACGGGATAGTTGAAATAAGAACAGATAGGAAAGGCAAATTAAAATAAAACTTTGTTAGTTTAAACTAAAACCTTACAACTGAAACAGTATAATCAAACTTAAATTAAGACATATTCACAAGTAGTAGAATTACACTACAGGGCTCATATAATCCTGTCCTACGGCGCGCAAATGAGTCTAGTGGCAGCAAGATAATAGCGCTTAAGCCACGTCGTAACCAGCAGTACCTGCTAAACAGAAGTTTGCGTATAAGCACGCACGGAAATTTCCCAGACTCTCTCTCTACTGGAACGTCGATATTTAACTTATTCTTCCACTACTAGAATTTGCATTTCTTGCGCGCGCTGCTAAATTTAAATATTCTGGCACTGAAAATTAGGGGAATGAAGGCTTATTGGAAAGTAACTTAAAATTAAAATTAATTGGTTATTTAAAATAAATATAAATCCCTACAAGGTTATAAAGAAAAAATAATCAAATTAAAAAGGAAACTTAAGAGGCAATTGCCAGGAGAGAAGTCATCTTTAAACGCTTATTCCTCCACTTACACAAACACTAAATGGACTGATCATACTCCCCCGCAGTAAAGGGGAGACGGGCGTCAAGCCAAAAGCTCTTCAGAGAGAAGATCTTGCGCTATCACTTGACACAGGGCCCCTGGGTTCTTAATCCAAAAACGGTGGACTTTTTAAAATTGAACTCTCTCTTAACACCCAAAGCTGAACCTGCTTCCCAGAGTCACCGCTTCCGGAGGTATGGAGACCATGAAGGGTGTGGAAGCAAACTGAAAAGCCGCTATCTGGCCATTGGGCTAACCACTTGGATGGTTTATGGCACTAGCCTTGAGACAGCATAATAGGAACCAGGCTTATGTATTTTATGCCCCCAGAGCCGAGATGTCAGATTATAATACTAAGCCAGTGTGTACGACCTTAGGAATGCCTCGGGAATGATCTGACGGGATCGTACAATTTGCATGAAGGTGGCTGCACATTTTTTTGCAAACTGGACATTGTTCGCCAAGGTTCAACGCTGTCGACACTTTTCCCACGTTCAGTTTATACTATGAAGAATGTAACCTTCCTCAAGATGCCGGGATGGCCATGTGAAGATCTGTGTCTAAGTGAGTAGCTGTGACTTGTATAAATGAGCTGTCATCGTTATGAAATCGTCGAGACGGTGAGACATGAAAATCACCCCCCATTTATGATATGGAGCAAAGAATTAGATCCAACAATTCTGAATTTGCGTTGAGCTAACGATGATGGGCTTAAGTTGATGAGTTTAATACATTTTATGATTAGTTTATCTCTAAAGTTTTTTCTTGGGGGGGGGGCGGAGTGACATTAAATATTTTCTTCCATTGAGTTACTCGTTTCTCGTTGCATGAATCTTGTAGTTACGACTTCATTCATTTCTAAGCCATTGATATCAGGTGATTAGGCGGATCTATGCCCTCCTGAATCCTTAGTAAATTCCTGAATTCCTGATAATCCCCTCCGCCCTTTTGCTGTTGAAAACTAAATCTTATTTTATATAGTATTATCTTACATATTCTTTATCTGACATTCTGACATATGAAGAAGATGATTTAAAAACACTTGCGCCGCTCAGACGGTATAGTGGTTAGGGAAGCTTACTGCGGTAACGAAGGGACCATGTTCGAATCCCGGAGAAGGCATGGATGTTTGTAAATGCGTTTGCAAATGTCACAGCCTTTGCGGCATGGGGGCACTCTAAATATATAGCGAGCCGAAAGTCCTCTCGAGAGGTTGTGGTAGGGAAGGAGGGGTTGGAGACCACCGGACTCATCCCCCTAGGGTGTTCCCCATCAAATTAGAGGGCGAAACTGACCGAAGTCGTCCTGTCATCTGTATGGTGAACTCTTGCAAACGGCAGGCACAATCTTGCTCTCCTTGTCGAGATGAATTTCGAGGCCTTGTTCTGATGTCACTGTCAGACAAGTGAGATAAGTTAAAATACAACACAACAAATACCTAGCAAAAACGCAAAGGCAGGTAGAAGGACTGAAAATAGCAGGATTTGGAGTGGAATGTGTGCGGAAGTGAGGTAGTACAGAGTGCTTTTGAGCAGCAGATAAAAACGTTCTGCTAGCGTAAATCACCATTCCTCGTGCAATTTTCGAGAAGTACTCATTGGATTTCGCCTATATGCACTTCATCAATGGCGTTGTGGAAAGAAATGGAGAAGTTGTTCAAAGGAGATCCTCGAGGATCGTTTTCTGCATCGATATTTCCAGGGGTCTAATTGATTAGGATGTTAAACTGTAACTGTAAGTTGCTTCAGGCAAACTCTTCAGGTAGACTCGCGGATTTTCAATTTCGCTTTGTTCAAAAAGGGAATAAAGTTAAATTTTATTTGTCATTTGTACCTTAAGTTGTTTTGCATCCCTCCTACGATTTTCGCTAACGATAATTCATTTTGAAATTCTTGCAGCTAGGCATTTTAAGTTGATACCCATTTGATATCAAGATTTTGAGCCCACTTTTGTAAACTGAACTATCGACGGCAGCAACCGACTTTTATATGTTCCTGTTTCAGGATGAAATTCGATACTGCGAATTTGAACATGTGACAACTGAGTGACGTATCTGATTTAATTTCGTAAACGTGCAAAGGGCGCCATTCACAACTGAGTTAGAATATTTTCCCATTCTTTTTTTTATTTCGATAAAGTATTATTGTTTTCAGCAAGTGATAAAAATATGTTCGTTGCGAATTAAGATAAAAAACATGACAAGGATATGTTCCCAGTCGAAGATTAGACTTTTTATTCATCGTCTATGTTACACTTCGGTTAGATTATTTGGATTATGACAAAGCACACAAGGGATGTCTGCTTAAGGAAATAGATGCATTCTTGGAGGACTTTCTAAGGGAAACTGGCACAGATTCACGCCCCACATGGGGAAAACTACAAAAATCAAACATACAATCACCACATTTTTTGGCTTGATTTGGTTTATGTAATTATAGTAAAGCACTCTAAAGCTATCTGCTTAAGGGAAGGGAGGCTTTCGTGGAGGAATTTCTAAGGGAACTGGCTCGCATCTAACTTACGCATGGGGAAACCACGAAAACGACTATGCAATCACTCCGTTAGCCTGGAATTGAACTCAAGCCGAACCACCAGTGTCAGCAGCCTCAACCTCTCGACCGCTGGTGGGGGCTTGGATATTAAACTAATTAATTGTTCACCGGCGTAAACGGAGGATCAATTTAAAAGTCGTTTTACTTCTGATCATTTTATAACAAGTGTTATTTCATACTATTATTAAAAACGCTCTTCAAGTCCAAAACAAAATGTAATAGTTGTTTTGATATTTTAAAACAATATACAGATTGAAAGCCTTTAAGTTTGCATTCTTTTTTACCCAATTTTATTGAAATAATAATGCACTTCATTAATATACTGATATTTTGCTTGTTTATATTAAAGTATGTTAAAAATGTTTCAGAAATAAACTCCGAAGACTTGAAAATTAAAATTCTCTTCGAGTTGAATTTTTACTTTATTCATTACAAGATTATTTTATAAGCAGTAGACATTACTTAGATTGTTGCCCAAAGTTTTCATACGGCTAGTTTATTTTTAACACTGAAAAGACGTTTCATTATTAGCACTTAATATCCAAAGTCCTGTTCTTGTGAAACGAAACTCATACACAAAATCGTGGCATGGATTGACTGAAAAGAGGAAAGCAATTTGAAAACAGACCTTGAGAAGTTCTGCCACTGCGCGAAATATATGTTCATTAATTTATTTTTGATGCGGACTCGCGCATAACTCACTGTCAAAGTGTTATCATTCGGCTAAGCACACGATATTTAATTTACGTTTCAAATTTGATTAATATATTTTTAATTAACAGTCTCAGCGATATAAAAGCAGTAAAAGCTTTTCTTTATGTTTAAATTCTGTATTTAACTTTCCTTAGTAATCCATCTAATTGCTATTGATTAAAATACATTTAAAATATATCTCCAACTGATAATCGTTAAGGGCATTTATATACCCTTTGCGATTAATAAAAGGTATTTCTAACATCATAAGTAAGTAACTGGTACCGAATTATTTATTTTACAAAAACTGTGAGCACTTTTTAACTTTCTTATATTTAATTTTTTTAAATTTTTTACTCTTCTTTTAAGTAAAACGCTATAAACTGAAGTGTTCAGTCTGAAATATTTTTCTTTTTTTTTTTTTTTTTTTTTTTTTTTTTTTTTTTTTTGTTTTTTTTTTTTTTTTTACTTTAATTCATATTTTTTATATTTATGTTTTGAACTATAGTACAATAATTTTTACTTTAAAATGTATTTTTTAAGCTGTCATCGCTCCACTTATTCTGTATTGATGCAAATGGGGGGGGGACACTTTCAGCATCAATTAAAGAAGCACTTATATTATGGTTTAAAATGCTTCGGGAAGAGCAGAGAACAATTTCAGAATTTGTAGTTGGTCTTGCGTTTTGAATTTTTTAAAATGTATACGAGTGTAGTCTATGCTTAATGTCAATGAGCTCTGAATCCCCTTTATGAAGAATTATATGAAAATTGATTATTATTAAGTACTTATTCTAAGGAAAAATATCATCTACTTTCACTAAGGGAAAAAAAATCATCTCTATTTTTTACTAAGGAAATCATTCATATGTATCTTTACTAAAGAAAAAAAAATCATCTGTAATAGCCTTGTGTATTGCCACGTGTGCGAAATGAATTCTCAAAGAGAATTTCATGCGAGTGATTTATACCGTATTAAGTTACAATCGACTTTGACAGAAAATCTAATTAATTTTGAATGGATTCTCTTTGCAGACGTACGCATGTAGATATATATTTTCCTAAAATCTTGTATTTTTGCTGTGCGAGTTAAGAAATAGTGATTTCCTCGCTGAAAATAAATGTTGAATAAAGCCGAGAAAGACTCAAATTATACTTATTGAACACTAACGCGTTCTGTTGCAAATCAACCAAACAAAAGAATGATTGAAGCCCTTAATTAGCAATAAAGAAATAATGCGATTGTTACATGTTTCATTCTGTTCCTAAAAGATTATAGTAAATGATTAAATACCTCTTGCTTTCAGACCAGATTATTTTTTTCCTCAAAGATAAACTGAGCATGCCCGATGCTTGATGACAGATTGGATGAATGCAGCGTCGCCTGAACGTCGAGTCCCCGCCTACTATGCACATAATTTTCGATTAAAAGTGATTTGAATAAATTAGCCTGAAATCTGAAGACTAAAATGGTTTCCAATCTAACATTTCAGTTTTCAAATAAATTTAAAAAATAATATCATCCTTTGCTAGAAGATTTAATTCTAAAACATCAGCTCTAGTATGCTAGTTTTTGCGAATAAAAAAACGATCAATCTTTAGCTGTAATCGAATTAAGAGAGTTTTGGCAGATTACAGTTAGAGCTCTGACAAGATTTGATTTTTTTCAGTTAACTACTATAAATAATCAGATTCTAACGTCTCCTTCTATTAAAAATTCAGAATTTTTATTCCATATTTTGTAAATTTAAAAAAGCGAAAAATAGTCCATTCTTTATCAGGTACAAGCGTAACAAAGCCAAGCAGATAAAGGAATTCTATGAAGGTAATCATCTGAATAAATTACGCTGTTAAATATATCACGAACGAACTTTTTTGTTGCAGCAACTTGTTCTTTTATTGAATTTGCAACATTTCTTTTCTTTTCCCTTTTGCATCTATAGCATCTTTAATATGCAAATATTTATATTCTAATTTCCTTTTAAATTCTAATACGCTTTCATTTACTCGATTAGCGTCATCTGAATTTTCTTCTTTAATTGCTCCTTCTATAGCTCTAATATGTCTTGCGTTTTCTTCAGTAAAATATATCAAGCTGTTAACTAATTTTTAAAAATTTTTTTAAGTCATTCATTTTTCAATTCAGAATAATTACTTTCTGTATATTTTATTACAAATTCTTCATTAGCAGTGTCATAATTATCTGCAGGATTTGAGCAATATTTTAAAATTTTATTCTAAAAGTCACTATTTCCATCATCCGTTAATTTGAAACCAATACTCGGAGGACCAGAAGGTCCTTGATTCATTTCATCATCAAAGAGGGGATAATAAGCAGAAATTCATTATATCTATAATTGTATAGTCTCTATCATAGTAAGTTCTCCTGTTGCTGTATTTAAAACACATTTCTTCTTCTTTAATAAAATAAATGAAATTCTTTTTAAGTATTATTTCTTAATGTCCAGTTAAAATGAATTTCAGTATCTCTGATGGAAGCATAATTTTCATGATTAGAGAGATCGTAACAAAAAATAACAGAGATTTTAAAATTTTAAAAGGTTTATTTATCACGAATTCCGTTTCAGAATTATTATCGCGGATTCCTGCTTTTAAAAGAAGTGCATATAATCTATTATTATTATTTTTTATAAAAAAAAAAACCATTTTGTAATGTGTATTTCGAAATTCTAATTCCTTAACCATTAATCATTAGGCAATCAATCCTATCTAAATTATCAAATATCATATTATTTTGTTTTGCATTATTTTCTCTTTTAACTTACTGAGGGAGAACTTAAAACATCATCTGAAGTACACTCATGTCCATAAATTAAGGATAATTTGGAATCACGCGGAAATCGAACTCTAAAATAAATATATCACCTGTAAAATCACTACACATATCTTCAAGAATCATATGCAAATCTCAGGTAAATAACCTGATGACACCCATGGTACGTCACAATGACGAGAGTGTAAGAGAGTGATATATAAAGAATACAGGCAAAGAAGTAAAATTGTTCACAGGCGCTTTATAAGCATTTCAGAGCAATAACCGAATAGTTATGACACAAAGGGCGCATTTGGATGATTTTTGACGTGGTAGAATTATCGGCCGTCTGGAATGTGGGCGTACCCAACTGGAAGTATCAGACGAACTTGGAATTGCCCAGAGTGTCATCTCCAGGCTTTGGCAACGATTCCAAGATGATGGTAATGTGAGTAGACGTTACAGCATAGGTTGCACCAGAGTTTCAATGCCGAATGAGGACCGGTATTTGGCAGTTACTGCCAAAAGTAACAGGCGGAGCACAGCCTCAGACCTCTCTTGTCAGCTCTCTTCAGCCACTGGTACGACAATTTCAAGGCAGACCGTGCACAGACGTTCAGGGCAGATTGGTCTATATGCTCGTAGACCTGTCAAATGCCTTCCACTTACTGCAACTCACTGTCGCCTGCGGTTAACCTGGAGTAGAGAGCATGCATTGTGGACATCGCAACAGCGGGCTTGTGTGATGTTTTCCGACGAGGTCAGGTTTAGCTTGCAGTCTGATTCTCGCCGGAATTTCATATGAAGAGCTCCAGGTACCCGTTACCACCAAGAAAACATCATTGAACGACACCGTTACGGTGGTGCAGGAGTACTCGTTTGGGGTGTAAGTATTCTGGGTTCCAGAACTGACCTGCGTGTTCAAATTGGAAACATGACAAGCCAAATCTATCGGGACGTCATTCTGGAACAACATGTACGTTTATTTCGGGGCGCCATGGGCGCACAATTTGTGTTTATGGATGACAACACCTGTCCTCACCGTGCAAACATCGTAAGAGAATACCTTCAATCGGAGGATATCACCCGTATGGACTGGTTAACATTCTCACCGGACTTAAATCCAATAGAGCACGTGTGGAACATGCTTGGCCGACGAGTTGCAACCCGTCAACCTCTTCCTACATGTCTACCGGAACTTCGGAGAGCATTGCTTTTTGAGTGGTGTAATATCCCCCAAGATCAGATCGATAATTTGATACTCAGCAAGCCTAGGCGTTGTACTGACTGTATTGCATCGTCTGGGAGACATACAATGTATTAACAATCATACCAACCATGTAATATTGGTTTTTTGTAAATAGGTTTTTTTGTAATTTGCTCCAGGGAGAAAAAATCGCTAATTTTTTTAATAATATCAAACATATAGCATCTTTTTTTGCTCTTTGCCTTTTGTTTAATAAATAAGCTTTACAAATAAGTCAAATTTGTTTTGCTTCTAACTCTTCCTTTGCCTGATTTTGCATTATCCTTAATTTATGGACATGAGTGTAGTTGTTATTTGATACGAACCAGATGAAAGAGATAGCGGAGAGGATTTTATCACTCTGGATTGATTCCATTCTATTTCTATTTTTTTCCCTTTTTGCTTTTTTTGTTATCTTTGCTCATTTCCAATGTAATCTATGCTTCATTTTTAAATTTGTAATGCCTTAATATTAGTTTTAAACTTTCAAGAACTACTTTATAATTATTACTTTAGCTAATATATATTATATTTTCCCTTCTATTTCTTTGAATTTGAGTTTCAAAATTTGTAAGGGCTTTCTTATATTTTCTGAAGAAAAAAATTACATATAAGGGAATTCATATTTTTACAACATTGTTATTTTTCGTAATAGACTATCTCTTAAAAATCCTTCATTATAATCTTCATTCAACTTTATTTTATTTGCTACATCAAGATAATATAGGAGCTTTAACATCATTTCCTTTAAAAGTAATAAAAGTCTTATCAGATTTATCTGAAGTATTAGCGTAGACAAGCATATTTGTACCTTCTGATGCAGAATGGTCTGGAGTACATTGAATCATTGAAATAGTATGAATCATTAGCGAAGCATGTACATTGCGGGCGGGAAAAAAAAGAGAAAGTTCTATATCTCCCGTTCTACTGTGCCGATTGACGAAATTCAGCTTGCGTTTTTCATGTCTCGAAAGCTCGACTTACGATATGTATTACCTTTATATATAGCGTTGTTCTAATGTAGGTATTTTGACACAAAATCGGACTTTTTATGAAATTACATGCCATTTTCTTTCCACATTTCGGTTCTACAACTCAAATTACGCCAAACTGTTAAGTTTTGTAAAACTCGCACGAGTAGTTTTCATAAAATTAGCTCTTAAAATTTTAGTTCCTCAATGTTAATTGAATTTGATATATATTTATTAATATCTCTTTTTCGATTAAACTTACTTGATGCCTTCTTCCAGAATTCGAAATTTAGGCTTAATCCAAATGTAATTCGCACATTTTTTATGACTTATTTTTAAATATTTTTTTATAAATTTTTCGAAAACCTTTTTGTATTATAACCCATAAAATTCTTAACATCATCTTAAAGTAGACGTATTTCTAGGCACACCTGCAAAAAAATAGATTTTTTTTTAAAATTTTCCTAAGATATACGTGAATTTACATATTGGAGCATTTTGAAATTTGGCGTATTTGTTATAAGCGATAATAACGCCAAATGTGTTTTACGCACTTTGTTAAAATTATTTGAATGTATGAACGATGACCTTTTTTCCCCTCGTGTACAATGAAAAAAAGGAAATTAAAATAGGTTGCTATAAATTAAGAAATTCGCCAAGCGACTTATTCTTGGCGCAAACTGAAAAAAGTGAGCCAAGATGAAATTTTAATTTTCTTCGTAAATTTCGCACCAAATTTTACAAAATATTTAGGCATAATTTGAGTCTAGAATCGAAATATGAAAAAAAAATTGGCATGTCATTTCAGAAAAAGTCCAATTTTGTGTCAAAATACCTATATTAGAACAATGCTATATATAAATCTACATATCCTAAGTCGCGCTTTCAGTTCCTTTACCTCCTATAGATGGTTGCGCAGTGTAAATAAATCTTCCAAGGCTATTTAAAGTTACATTTTCTCTCCAATATTATCATTAGCATTTTTCATAATTTTTACTTCTATTTGGAGAACCCTTCTTGAAAATAAAATAGCATTTTTCTTTTTGTAGTAAAATTATCAATAGTGTTTTCACTCTGATCTGCTATATTTTCATCCTTATTAAATTCTATAAGAATTCTCAATTTTCAGTCTCTCAATTCTCAAATTCTCAATTTCATCATTATGTTGTATTTCGTATCTGCTAAGTTACATATACATAAACGTTTCCCATTTATTTACGTATAACTTTTAAACCTCCTCCTTTCGTTGAAAGTATTTCTTTTAATTTAACTTGTACTGCTGATCCTTCAGACAGCGAAGCTTCTGTTATAGCTTTAAAAAAATCTAGTTCCTTCAATTTTCTTTTTACTTTTTCTGCATAATCTATGATTATTCATTTTGTTTAGAGGGGTATTTCCCAGCTTTTTTGTGCTATGCCCCACTTAAGCCTTTCTAAAATTCATATAGCCCCTAACATATATTACAAATATTAATTCAAAAATTGAAATATTTCGGTAAATAAATCAAATTCAAAAATACTATTAATTTCAAATACTTTAACGGGAGAAAATATCGGTCTGTAGAGACATTAGGTATTTTTTGAAATCAGGAGAGATGAAAAATGAGCAACACCTTCGCCGGAACTCGAACCACAGACCTCTGGAATACGCGCCCAGCGTGTTGACCACTACACCACGAATGCATGTGAAGAAGGTGAGAGAAATACCTTATAGGTTTATCAAATGTTTTTGATATTACCCGGAAACCATACTAACCCACTCCAAACCCACTCCAAACGTCTCTAGTTTTTATAAGAGGTTAAATAACAATTTTGCCTATTTTTTCTCCTATAGTTGGATTTTCAGTCGCATCTAAATCATCTAATAATTCTTAATCCTCTACATGTCTTTGTTTTGCGTCTTTTGTTTTACTGCATTTTTATATTATTCTTTACAAGCTTTATCAGCTGTGTTTATTCCAAGATCTCCTCTTATTAATCTTTTTCTTCTACTTTTATAAATGAATCAGAATATTCATAGCCGTAAGATTTATTTTATCTTGTAACTGCCCTACAATATCACCTCTTTTAATTAAACCTATTGTATAGGCTGCATTAATTTCTTTAAAAATATGAATATTTTTTTACGAAACATTTATTTAAGGGAGAACCTCAGTAACCATTCAAACCATTTTCTTTAAATATTTTTCTAGTATAAAATACTTCAAATCTTTTATAAATTCCTTTTTTTATCGAAATTTCTTGTTCTGTAATTTCATTAGCTTTTAAAGAATTTAATAAGGATTAATAAAATTTATATGCATGTTTACATTCCTCTTTTCGCTCCGAAGCCTTTAGAATTTTATTCAATCAAGCCAGCAATAACACTCAGTGACGCAAGTGGAAGTACGGCAAAAGCAGATTGGCCACTCGTAGTAAACATAAACTAAACTTGCCGAAAGATATAAGCTGACACTGTTACAAAACTTGTAATTCTTTCCATAAACATGTAACCATTTCTTGAGTTTTTCATCCATTTGTATAGGATCGAAATTTTTGCGCTATCTCATTTTTGGATTAACTAAATATAGCATAAAGAAACCATACCGTTTTTGTAATATTTTTATGTACAGGTCTCAAGGTGCCATCCATTTTTCTTATAATCTGCTGAATTTCTCTTGTTTGAAGCTTAAAAAAATGTAAAGTAATTACAGTTTTTCTTATATTTATCTGTGTTTAATGATAATTATGTGTTAAATACACTCTTTGCACAAAACTCGAAGCACCATGAACGAAGTGGTTGGTTTTATTGAAATTGAATGTGTATATAGCTCATACACAGATAATAAAATGGTTAAAAAATCAAGGTCATAGTACCTGTTCACGGCTCAAAATCACCCATTGAGTGTTCAATTTAGTAGTTGGTCGAATCGCCCCTGGCGGCAATGCATGCTTGAATTCGTCGAGGCAAGGAGTGGTAGAGGTTCCTAATGTCATCCTGCAACACATTCTGCCAGGCATTTATCAGTTGTCGCTCCAGATGTGCGATATTTTGTGGTGCCCGAATCTGGCGGCCTACCATGTGCCAGACATGCTCGATTGGTGAAAGGTCTGGTGACTTTGCTGGCCAAGGAAGAGTATCAACCGCACGAAGACAGTCCAGAGATGTGCGAACGGTATGTGATCTGGCATTATCTTTTTAGAAAATGGCCCCAGGATGACGTGCAATGAAGGGTAATGCAACCGGCCGCAGGATGGTATCAACATATCGTTGAGCTGTTAAAAATGTACGGAGGTTGACTAAAGATAACCTGCTGTCATAAGAAATGGCGCCCCACATCATCACAGCACTGGCTATGGCTGTATGCCTTTGAAAAACATAGGCTGATTGGGACCGCTGGCCGCATCCTCTCCAGACACGAACACGATAGTCATCTGCTTCAAGAGTGAAGCGGGATTCATCGCTGAACACTATACAATGCCAGTCTGATGGCAACCATGATGATCGGCTGCAACACCATTCCAGACGACTTCGCCGATGTTGTGGAGTCAAAGCCTAACGTCTTAAAGGCCTCTGTGAGCATAACCTCGCCTCAGACAAGCGCAGTGAGATGGTGGAAAGTACTATAGACGTAGCTATAATGCGCTGAATAGTCGACAATGATACCGTTGGAGCGGTTCGGGCCTGACGAACAATCATCCTATCATGCCTCGCATTTGTGCTCCTTGGCCTTCCAGAGCCTTCATTTCGTCGACAATTTCCTTGTAACAACCATTGCTACCAACATCTTTGCACAGCAGTGTGTGTACGCTGCAGGTCGTTTGATTTTTGGTCGTTTGACCTATTGGTCGGTATGATATATTTATATTTTTTTAGTTATTTATAATCTTTTAAAAACTGTATACTTTCTATCACTTTCAAACGCGTGGCGATCTTTGCCACGTGTTATATTATCAACAATTCGCCTAGCAGAAAGGTGGAAAGACATTCCCTTTCAAAAAATGTTTCCTGATAAATGGAGGACACATTGATATCAAAGACTATAAATGAGGTTCGAAAAGCTTTAAACAACTCAATATTAAACAGCTTAGACGTTTGAAAAAAGATGGTTTAGTTAAATTATTGTCTAAATATATAAGAAAAACAGTTTCATATAAATATGTTTTAGTAGATTTAATAAGTTTAGATGTAACAGATCATTTAAATAAAAACAATAAAGTATTTATTAAAAACACCAGAAAACATAATAGAATTAAGAGGAAATTTGATTCTTTTAATTTTGAAAATGATAATGAAACAAAAGATTTTATACTTAAAGAAGGCAGAACTGATCTTAAATAGCTTAACTTAAAATGCTATGGAAATGCTCGAAATGTAGTAGGAATATTCGAAGAAATGAAAGGAGTTCGGAAAAATATAAACGTGGGGAAATTTAATTTAAATATCGTAAAAGATAGGGTCCAAAAGAACATAAATGTTATACGGAACGAAAAGATGCTAAAGGAGCTATGTGTAAAAACAGCTGCATAAAAATAGACGAATAGTGTAAATTTTATAAGGAAAATTATGGAACTTATTGTTTAACCAAGTGTAATTGTAAAATTAAAAACAAGCGTGGTTGGTGTGTAAGGTTTTAGTTAAACTAACCAAGTTTATTTTAATTTAAATCTTTTCTATCTCCTCTCTGCTTCAACTTCCTGTCAGAAGAAGCGCGCGTTTTTAGCTTATGCTAATTTTTGAAGTTCAGCCAAGCACTATTTAAGACAGAGGTAGAAACCTCTCGGTGTGTGAGAGCTTTGCCTCAGATCACGGTCACGCTGCTCAACGTTCACCTGACCAGCTAGCAGTTTAAATTTATAAGCCATAGTGCTTACTACGTGATTGCTTTGTAAAATAAATTAAAGTGCGGTAGTATTTAGTATACCTTGCTACGCACCCTTTTCGGTAGAGGCCAATCTCCGCGAATTGCTCTGCGAAGCAAAGTTTAATTTAAGTTATATTTTAATTTATTTAAATTTATTTGATTGTTAAGTTCGACCAAAGTTTGGTCTGTTACGTTCTGTATCTCTCCCGAATTGGGAGGTTTGTATTTAATAGTGAGTGAATAAAAGAGGATTTCAAATCCCTTCACGTGCAGTTATTCTCCAGCCCAGCAGTTACATCAGAACATAGCGTACCTTCCGCTCCCTGTTCCAGTTCAGGACTTAGAACGTAAGGATAAGAACCCTTTACAGAATTTACCATGTTCTCAAAGAATACACACAGAATGCTAAGTCCTGATAGGTGTAACTAATGTAGATATGGAGAATTTACAGAAAAATACATTTAGCGAGATAGCCATTTACTCAACGTTAAATTTCCCTGTATACTTACTTTTCCCGCAAAGCTTCGCCTCTTAAGATTTTCATGTTACATTATACAAGAAAAGGTTGCAATTTCACGTGTAATTTCCCTAAAATTTTTTAAATGTGTATAAATTGGTAAAAATATGTATATAGACGATGAAGAGCATTGTAAATGGTTATTCGATAAAAAAAAATATTGTTACGCAATAATAGTTCGTTATGGAAAAGGATCTGATATCCAATTTTTTAAAAAATATTGTTTTAATATTAATATTAAAGCGTTTAATATCTTTCAAGGAAATAAACTTATCTATATTAAAGCTACGGATTATGATATAAGATTTACTGATTCGATGAATTTTACACTCATAAGCTTCAGAGATTTTCCTAAAACATTTGGTTAAAATGAATTAGTTAAAGGATATTTTCCTCATTTGTTTAACACATCTAAAAACCAAAGGAGTATAGGAAAATATCCCGATAAGGTATATTATGGCTATGATTATATGATTTAAAAAATTCTTTATGTAAGAGTATGATTCAGTAAAAGATGGTGTTTTTGATTTTAAAATATAAATTATTACATATTGTACAAATGATGTAGATTTCTTGAGAAAAGAAAGTTTAGAAAATATTCTTAAAAACTGATGATATTGATCCCTTTGAATATGTTACACTAGCAAGTCTATGTATGACTATTTTTAGAGATAAATTCTTAGAGAAAGTGCTATCGCCATCGATGAAGAAATTATTTTAAAAAATAATTCAGTAAAAAATCTGTTGCTTGGTTAAATTATCTATCTCAGAAACTCAATATCAGTATACAAGATGCTTTAAATGGAGGTGAGAAAAAATGAATCTAGATGATAAAACATAAAAGAGATGAATTTTATGCAAATACTGTCTTACAATTTCATGACTGTCATTAGCATGGATGTACTAGATGTTTTGCCGAAAGCACAGTAAATATCAGTAATCCAGTGTATATGAAATGTTTATGTGGAAAAACAATAAAAATATATAACATGATAGAAAATGCTGAATATGAACTCGTTGGGATATGGAAATGGGAATCTGAAAACGGTAAAGAATTTTAAAAATATATGAAAAAGGAATAGATAAGGGATTTTGTAGAGCCTTTAAATCCTAGAGGTCCTTTTTCAGGAGGCAGGTGTGAACCTACCAAATTACTGTATTAAATCAGAAGTAATGAAAAATTGTCGCTATATTGATGTTGTTTCCCTCTTTCCAATTGTTTATTTCTTTGATGGCTACAAATCTTACATCGGTACAAAACATGACTATACCCCTACGAAATTCACAATCTTGTGAAATTTGATAATAATTGGTATAAATTAATCTAATATGACGTGGTAGCTCATGGGAAATTATATCATACAGCGTTACCTTTTAGATGATATAAATTATTACTTTCGTTTTATGTAAATCATGCTCAAAAACTATTCAATGCAAACTATTTAAAACTGTTGCTGTAAAGAGAAAGTTTAAAGAATGTTATAAATTAATAAATAATGAACGTATTTCTGAATATCAGAAATTATGATAATTTAATGAAAAATCTTAAAATAAAGTAGAAATGTGTTTCTACTAAAAAGTTTACAGAAGATGTTATAGAAACATTTCAAGATAAGGTTGACTGGGAACGTATTTTTGAATATCAAGAATTATCAGATAATTTTTTTAGAAAAAT
This sequence comes from Stegodyphus mimosarum, assembly GCA_000611955.2. Lineage (NCBI taxonomy): Eukaryota > Metazoa > Arthropoda > Arachnida > Araneae > Eresidae > Stegodyphus > Stegodyphus mimosarum. The sequence continues at coordinate 126,727 of KK115726.1, forward strand.
TTCAAGGTAAGGTTGATTGAATATATATTTCTTTACATCAAAAATTATCAGAAAATTTTACAGAAAAATTTCAAGGTAAGGTTAATTACGAATATATTTCTGAATGCCAAAAATTACTGGAAGAATTTATTGAAAATTTTAAAGATGAAGTTAATTGGAACGATATTTGCGAAAATCAGAAATTAACGGAAGAATTTATTAAAAAGTTTCAAAATAAGGTTGATTTGGTAGGTATTTCTTTACATCAAAAATTCAGGAGAATGTATTGAAAAATTTCAAGATAAAGTTTGTTGGACATGCATTTGTGAAAATCAGAAATTAACGAAAATTTTTAGAGAATTTCAAGATAAGCTTGATTAGTAATGCATTTTTTGAACAGCCATTTTAAAAATAATTCTAAATAAATGGAGGACCTCAATATGCTTAGAAATGTAATTTGTTTTAAGCATGAAATTTTCTTTGAAAGTGAGATAGGGAGAACAATATGTGAAAGAGATGGATTTTGCCAAGAATTAATTGAATTATATGAAAAATATAAATAATTTGAACTTATGAGATTAATTTATAATTGCTTTCGTGAATTAAGCAAATTAATATATTCTGTAAAAGTCGCTGAAATTAGGGAAAATGTTTTAAAATTTCTGAATGATGATACATATAACTTTCTGGAAGAAAGTGATTTTGAAGATAGGGCAGGAACACCAAAAGGGACTTAGATACACAAGGTGTGAATAAACGACATAAACCCGTTATTCGTAAAACTTGCATTTAGATCTAGAATGGCTTTTAAGAAGTTGAAAATGTTAATAAAATATGGAAAATTAATAAAACAAGCATACTGTATTACTTATATCTAATGAGGGTTTGAAAAAAAGATAAATACTTTGACTATATAATATGGGAATAACTTTAATTTTATAAATTTTCAGAGGGTAAATGTTTACTCTCCTGAATCCTTTTGCAAAATATATAATATTTCAATTTGTTTTTCATTTTAAACTTTTTTGATTTTGTAATATGTGAACAAAATCAATATTTTATATTTAAAAAAACCAGAAAATGGTGCCTCGCTTTGTAGGGCGTTCATGATAAAAATCTTCAAAAGTACACTATATTAATTAAACATAACGGGGGGGATTTGTACTCAAGTTTTGGGGGATTTGAAAAAGTAAAAACTTTCATTATATAGGGATGTTTATGTATTTTTCGGACCTCCTAATTCTTTTACAAAAATACGTATTATTTTCATTTTTTAATGTCATTTAATATTTTTTTGATTTTGGGGGTGTAAAAAAAACCCTCTGTTTTTAAAACTATTTTAATCTTTCTTTTTTTGGTTTCTTTCAAACTTTTCATATCAAAATGAACTAAAATTCCAAGTATGTCTTAATGAGGATTAAAATGTTTATAATAAGCAGCCTATGTCACACACCGTAGGAAACATGACATATTCATTAATATGTTGATTTTTAACTGCTTCGCGCGAGTTCATCAACATATTGAAGAATAAGGTCATGTGTCCTATAGCGTATGACATATGCTGCTTGTATGCACAGCATTCAGACAGAATGAAATGAGTGTTCTTTATTTAGCACTTAATATAGAGCTATTTTTCTTTTGTTTTAGACATTACTATTTCGCAAAGACATTTCAGCTTCGAAGTTTATGCTTAAGTTGGCTTATTTCAAAGAGGTATATTCTAATTTCTAGGCTTCTTTCAAATTCTGCGTGATAATGTATTAAACATGCAATATTAAATAAAGATTCCTTTTTTAGAAATTTGAAGCATAGCTGTAAATGAAACGGAGGGGCTTTTGAAGGACTTAATTCAACTGCTATTTCGATTTTAATCGTGCTGCGAAAAATAAAAATTACTTAAAAAAGCTTAAAAACTAACGAGCATGTGCAGAAAATATAAAAGTAAAAATAAGAGACGTGCTCCAACTACATAATGCAAGAAAACTATCTAGTTAATAGTTTATGATGTTAAAGAAAGATTTTTTTTCAAAAAAGAATTTTCTTCTTTAAGCTATGAATTCAGCAAGCTCTTTGTATTATTAAGTGAAATCATAATTCTAGGCAAAGCGCACTAGAGTTTCAAATGAGACAAACTCTGTTGGACATTTAAGTCGCAATATTAACGGAAAATTCTCTTAACAGAAAATATTAATGTGGTATTTCATTTAGCAGTTCATTAAACTGATATTGGTACTAAAAACAGCATGAACAACCGAATTTCCATAGGAAAAGAAAAACGCTTGAGAAAATTTCTGCAGTTGAGAAAGTTTTTTATTTGTGGTTTATGTGATTACGGCAAAGCCTCGAGGGTTAGCTGCCTAATGAGAGGGATGCCTTCGTGGAGGACTTTCTAAGGGAACCGGTTCGTATACACGTTACACATGGGGAAAACCACGAAAATGCCCATGCAGCCAGCCTGTTCACGGGAACGAACTACCAGTGTTTAGCAATTTTACCGCTAGGCCACAGATGGGCCTAAATGTGCAGTGCCCTCACCGAGCAGCTGAAAAAAAAAATTCTCCTTATCACAATGCGAACCCAAAAAGAAATTTTTATGGGCTGTAATCATTTGGTCGAAATGTGTTTAAATTAATTAGAAACCAAAATAGAAATTTTCCTCCTACCGAAATGTAAGTTCCTTTTTGTGTTCCCCTGAATGGAAATGTTTATTTCTATTTTATCGTTCCCTGGACTGTGTAATAAAGGCTGACTACTAATTTGTATGGCGAGGTGAGATTTTGAAAACATAAAATTGATGAATTTAAGTAAACGTGGGAAATGTAGGCGCAGTTTAGCATGGTTATTTCTTACTGCTTAAAGTGAATTATTTTAAAAATTGCAATAAAAAAGAGTGAATACCATATACAGAAACAACGATTCCTTAGTTTACTTCAATCAAAAAGCTCAGCTGTAAGGTTTTAGTTAAACTAACAAAGTTTTATTTTAATTTGCCTTTTTCTATCTGTTCTCATTTCAACTTCCCGTTAGAATAAGCGCGCGTTTCAGCTTTATGCTAATTTGAAGTGGAGAAAAGTTGCTATTTAAGCGAGAGGTAGGAACCTCTCAGTGTGAGAGAGCTTTTAGTCTCAGAGCACTGTTACTCTGTTCGCCTGACCAGCCAATATTTAAATTCTAAGCCTTAGCGCTATTACGCTATTACTTATTGAAGTAATTCCAAGAGAGTTAGTATTAGTTAAATCTTGCTACGCACCCTTTAGCATAGAGGCCAACCTCGCGTTATAGCTCTGTGAGCAACGACTACTTAATTTCTATTTAATTTTAGTTTAAATTATTTGATTGTTCAGTTTAGACCCAAGTGCGCTCATTATTTTCTGCATCCCTCCCGAGTTGGGAAGTGGCTGTAAATAACTGTGGTTTAAGAAAAGAGGATTTTAAATCCTTCTCAAGTGCAGTTCTTCTACCACTTAACCACAGTTTCCTACCACAGAACATAGCTGCATTCAGCTCCCTGTTCAAGATCGGGACTCAGTTTAATTCACGAATATGTTCACCAAGAATATGCACCGAACACTCAGTCCTGACACAGTCAGACATCACAAAAGCCAGTACACAAATGACTTTTTTCTCCGATCAGATTGTGTATCGAAAAATGTGAAATCAATTACTTGTATTGTGAAACTGTAATACATCCAAGAAAATAAGTTAAAAGCTTTGTTCTAATAATAACGGCGAATTTGCGAACGTTCATGAACGGAGAAATTTCCTTCTAACTTCTAGTTTATCAAAAATTTTATTACATATATCTATTTTATTAAATATATTTATTCCGTATCTATCTACATATTTTTATTAAATATATCTATTATATATATAATTTTATTAAATATTATCTACGAATTTTTGGATTGAGTGTGTTCTATTTTTATCTTGAAAGTGAAATAAACTTGCACATAAATTTGTGTTAGTAACCATGAGTGTTCGTAATATGATAAGTGAAATTTAAAACACTAAAATAGCTGATTTTGCCAATATCAGCATTAATTCTACAAGTGTTCAAGTTTTCTCTAGCACTAACAGGAATTAATAATTCTTTAACATAATTTATTTGCTGATTATACTTGTAAATATCTTATAGTGCGATATGCAACAATCAGTAGAACTTGATCGTGACTCTAGCATATAAACTCTTCGTTAACTTTATTTTAAAATATTTCAATTTTAGTATTTCTGACCTTAGATGGAAGTATGCAAATATGTTAGGTAACAGCCAATCGCGCTTTCATGTCAAGAAATATGCAAAAAAGGCAGTCTTATAAGAAGCCAGCTTTATGAAGGGTTACAGAAATTGATCGTAAGTGCTGATAGAAGTGTTTAAAATTTTCGTACAATTTGTTTTTAAGACATACGTGTTTCTATGACTTCCAGAAGACGAATGGAAGATTCTGAGCGCTGGCGTGCTGTGGGGCGCATTGAAGCAGGACAGTCGATCACAGATGTTACTTCTTCGGCGTTCATCATTCTGTAATGTCACGTTTATGCAAACAATTCCAAACCACACAGACAGTTGTCCGAAGGCCCGTAGACGGTCACCCAAGGGTTACAACCCCAGCGGAAGATCGATGTATTGCTATTGTAGCTAAGCGGAATCGCAGAGCGACCTCCACACCTGTGAAATCTATGGTTACAGCGTCTATTGGTAAGGCGATATCTGCAGCTACTGTAGGCCGAAGATTACATATGAGTGGACTGTACGCCCGGGTACCTCGAGTTTGTGTTCCTCTATCAGTCCAATCAAGAGGGGCACGATTACAGTGGTGCCGGGAACATGTCAATTGGAATGTGTCTGACTGGGCAATGTCATGTTTACTGATGAGTCAAGATTTACTCTGGAGCCAGATGAGAAACGTATAAGGATATGGCGTGAACAAAGAACACGCAATCAGTCCCAAAACATCACCCAACATCACGCATTCCGAGGCGGAAGCATTATGGTGTGGGCAGGGATTTCATTAGGATACCGCACCGACCTGCACATCTTTAAACGGGGTTCTTTGACGGCTGTCCGGTATCGAGATGAAGTCCTAGAACCAGTTGTGAGATTGTACGCTGCAGCAGTTGGCCCTACTTTTGTTTTGCTGGACGATAACGCACGTCCTCATAGAGCTGACATCGTCGATGACTACCCGGAGAGTGAACCAGCATATTCGCTCGACCTTAATTCCATTGAAAATCTTTTGGATGCTCTTGGCCGTGCTGTATCTTCACATTTCCCACCTCCAGCCACTCTTATTTAACTGGAAACTGCTCTACAAGAAGAATGGCGATTGCTTAATTCTGCGGTGGTTCACCACCTAGTTGAAAGCATGGTCACAAGGTGTAAACTTTGTATACAGATGAGGGGGGATCACATACTTTATTAATGTCCTTTTTTCATTTTATGCTGTTTATTTTCACTTTATACATAATTCTGTTTAAGTCTCCAGTATGTCATTATCTGATAACTTACAAACATTTAATATTGTTTTTATTTCTGTATATAATTATCGATTTTGTTTTATGCATAAATATATATATGTTACTTTCCTGCCGAATTTTGTGTCAATCAAAGCAGTATTTGTTGATTTTTTTGCATTTTACATCTTCGTGCTTAACTTTTAAAAGTGAGTGTATTTATTGTGGGTATTTCATTATTTTACATGCTGTGCAATATTTAGCAATTTGTTAACCATAAATATAGCTATCTTTCGAATGCACATAATTTTAATACCATCCGTAAGGAAGCTCATTTGCTTGGTTTTCATGGTCATACTGCCGCCTATAAGTCTTTGATCACAAAATCCGACAGCGCTGCTCAGTTAATGTGAAGCAAAGAACATGGACAGTGAACCGCAGATTAGTGGAAACGGGTGCTCTGGAGCGACTAATCAAGCGAACGTTAGAGGTTCACCCTCTAACGTTCAGATGGGAGGGGCTGGGTCTGGCGTCTGCCTGGAGAACGCTCTTGCCAGAATGCATTGTGCGCACAGCAAAGTTCGGCGGAGGTGGAATTATGGTTTGGAGAATTTTCTTCTAGTATGAAGTGGAATCCTTAGTCTATATTCCTGGTAAGCTCAACGACGACGCCTACTGCATTGTTTTGGATAACAGTGTGCTTCCTAAGTTGTGGCAGTTTCACGGATGCATCTTACTTTCAAGATAACGACGCCAGCTGTTATATTGCGAGGTCCACCATGGATTTGTATGGTGACAATGAGATTAACCGAATGAAGTGGTCTGCTCACAGCATCTCCGATTTAAGGGATGCAACTACAGTCCAACATCGGTGATGGAAATTACATGTCTTTTACAAGCTAAGAGGAAGAAATTACCAATAATCGTCATTCAAGGACTTGTGGAAAGCATACCCTGGTGGACTGCCGCTCATGGAGGCTCCACTAACTATTCAATATGAATATTTTTCCCCCTATCACAGGTGTCCAAATACTTATTGGCAGATAGTGTATATATATAAGGCCACATTTTAGGATTTTAATGCAAAATAATTTTTTCTGATAGCAAGCATTTCTGGACTAAGTGAACTGCACCTTCTGAAGTCCTTGATTTTTGTAGTTGAAGTCGTATACTCATTTTTGAAATAATCTTTAAATTGTTAAATTAATCGCATGATATACGGATCCCTTACATAAAATTAATATCTCAATAAAATTCCACATGAAATCTTATGTGTCAGTGTAAAATCCATAGTATAGATGCAGACATAAGCGGGTAGGATACCAGAATTTCACCATTGGTTGTACATGTATAATCCCACCTCGCTAACTGTGCAGCTCCGTCTCAATTTCAAAGGAGAACACCCGAGTGGCCCTTATCACCAATAACTTAAGGGAACTTACGACTCGCCATGTATTTTGAGCACGCCCCTTGCCGCACAGACTCTATACACTTACAGACATCCATGCCTTCTCCCGTTTTCGAACCCGGGTCCTTCGGTACGGCAGTCAACGTCACTAACCACTATATACTGACTGGTCTGTAAATTCATATTATGTGAAATAAACTTTATCTTATTATTAGTTATCCATGAAAAACTTTCTCTCAGTACTGTCTCAGGAAATCGAAGAAAATGCACAAGCATTTTATATTGTCTTTTACGGCGCACATTCTATGTGGTGGTGGGGGTGATAACTGCTGTTTTTAGTATGACTGGAAATATATTTGTAACTAAAATACTGTTACAGTTGCCTCCATTTATTCGTGCTTATTTGAAAAGTGAGAATTAAATGGAGTTGGTGATCATCTAACTAAACGTTATCTGAATTTATCAGACCTCATTTCGTAATAGAAGCGAGAATAAAAGAGGAGGGTATTACGAGAGTTCTTCTATTGATGAAATACACAACTACCCTCCCTTAGTGTTAAGCAGGATAGTGCGCTGCTTTTGGAGGACAATTAAGGCGCAGACACGTGCTTGACGACAGCCACTGTGTATTGCAGGAAAGAATGTGTTGAGGGGTAGACATGCTCCAGAGCCTTTCCGAAGCTTATGGGAGTTTGCTAATGAAAACTGATGGTAAGTGGAGGGAGCGCTCATGGCGTGCGAGAATACTTTGACCTTAATTTCACTCAGTCTGCTAGAATTTATTTTCGGACTGGTCAAGATATTTTAAATGAAATGAAACAACCACTTTCCGCAATACCCATCTATGTTGTCCTTCAAAATATTCTAAATTTGAGTAAAAGGAAAATGATTATTTGAAGCGTTATATGATGCAATATATGAGAAAAATATTATTCATAGTTTTTCGATGCTTTGAAGTTGAACAATAAGAGAAGAGCTTACGTATTTATTATGTTAACCCTTTGATAACTTGTAGTACCATATTCTTCTAATAAACTAAAGAACATAAGGCTTGAAATTAAGAGTTATTATCAAAACTACAGATAAACTTTAGGGTTTTAAGTCTTCGACTGCAATCTTATGGTAAATTTCGCTAACATTTATTGATAATTTATTCTCTATGTTTTGCTTTCTAGTTTAAAATAAATCTTCTGGATTATCAGCTTCCCAATACGCAACCCTAAAATGAAAGATACATAATGTTTATATTTTTCAGGGGAAACTTTTGTCTGTAATTATCCAAAAAAGAACTAAACGCAAGAGGTTCAAGAAAATTTTGGTCACGGTTTTTCTTTAGATTACAAACCTGTTTAAAAAGCAAATATAAAATTCATTGAGGACGAAGAGTATCAGCGAGACTCTAGGACAAACCTTAGTTTAAAGAAAATATGATATGTATAAAGAAGAAGCTCCCCAACAATGCTTTCAGAGAAATATTTATACAGAATATTGTATTTTTCATAAGGGATAAATACTTAGCTTTTATTTCTAGAAAAGATCAGTTTTCAGTAGTTTGTTTATTATGCGGGAAAATGTAAAAGCATAATTTTGTTTTTCTTTACTAATAATAGCAACTATTACTTTGTAAAGTTTATTAGACTTCGCGAAACAGAAAACTCGAAAAATCAGTTATGCTTTCGCCAGGACTCGAGCTCTGCATCTTCCAACAGCTAATCGGACGTGTGCCTACTTGCATTACAAAGGCAGGCATTGAGGAAAGCGATAATTCCTTACAATATGAAGAAATAAATGCAGTTGTGAGTGTCGATTATCCAACATTCGTTTCTCCGATTTACCTCGAAAACATAATTCGCAATTGAAATTATTATTATTTTCAGTTTATTTTTTTGGAGGATTCATGATAAAAACGCGTCCCATTAACTAAGTTCTTTGCGAAATAATTTGTGGACCGTCACACAATATCATTTCTTTTAATATATATTACAAAGCTTTTCTTTTCGATCATGCAATTTTCCTACGATGCATTTGACTCGAAATGTTTTTCAGTGTAATTATTTTGCTGTAGGCTGATGTAAAAATACGAAAATATTTCGAGGGACACTGATTACATCTTTCTCCCACCAAATTTGTAAAACAATCTTCTCAGTATTGATTTTTATTCAGCGGATCCATTTTAAGAATTTCTGTAATTCAGAGTTATTAAACCTTCATTCAGAGCAGTTCGTGTCTGATAACACTGTTATAATTTAGTTCATATCGAATAAACAGAACTCTAATATAATTTAAGTTCACTAAATTGGTTGCTTAATAAGCATGAAAAATCTGTTACATTTTGCTTTAGTGCTTTTGAGTTCTGAATCATCCCTTCCGGCATGAAGAACGATTGAAATCTTTTTTTCTAGAAGCACAACTTTATCATTTTAATAACGTGACTATCTGAAGTCATTGTTTTTCAAAGCCACCGGGATATTATTCTGCGGTATATATATCAGTAATCTCTAACGAAATTTTGCTTCATCTCTCCACCTAGCCTTTAGTCATTGCTAATAATGATAGTTACCATATTCAGCATTTCTTGTGACGTATTTTCTGTTCCTAATTATTGTCGAAACATTTTGTAGTAAAATTCCTCAAAACTTCCTGTAATTTTGTATATTTCTGCGCTAATATCGTTATTACGAATTACATATTCAATGAAATTCCTATTTTTGAAATGTTTAGTGATTTCTGAATGAGCTTGTGTGTAAATACAGGAGATGTTTTAAGGGAAAAATAAGATATTCTTTTTAACCTTAGTCTTCAAAGCTCTGAAAATTGTTATATTAAGCTAAGAATCGCCAAAGCGTAAATGGATGGAGCGAAAGTGTCAAACTACTCAATACTTCAATTTGTCCAAATTAACGATGTTTACATTTTCTTTTCGTCTGCAATCTTTTCGCTGTTCTAAGCTTTGATTATTTTAGATTTATTAATAGAAATATCTGTTATGTCTGCTAGTTGAACTGTGAAACAAGAAGGAATTATTCTACGTGGTAAACAATGTCGGCGAAACAAAATGGCCATGGAATGTAGGAATGTCACCAAGCATATCTGATTGGCATGGCTTACCCTTAAATCGATACTAATGTATAGAATGTTAGGCTAAAGCACTAAGACTGGGAAAAGAAATATTTTCGAACTTTTGGTTGTATTTTGTAAGTGAGATGAGTGGCTTCCTATATAAAGATATTTCGAACTATTGGGCTATTAGTATGTCTCTTATTTGCACATAAATTTATGCTTTTATGATATTATAAACCACCAGGCTTAAGAAATTTCATTTGAAAGGTGATTATAAATAAAAGTATAAATCCTTTAGCTCTAATTTTACTTTTTCAATTCTTATCATAAAACTCCCATAGATTTTCTTTCTCTTATTTCATAAAGAAAGAAAAGTAACACAGGTAAGAATTATTCAGCTGGTAATTAAAATTGCAAAATTCTTATGCAGCGATATGCTACTAATAAGTATGATTCAGCTAGAGTGAGAAGACTAAACTATGCCTTCAAGTATGTGTGAACTGAAGAGTATTAAGAGAAGCGTTAGAACATGATGTTCATGGATGTATTTAAATCCGATTCTGAAGCAAGTGAATTTTTTTTTATGTTGGCCTTTTCAACTGTTAAAAACTTTCGTATTAGTGAAATAAAATGTACGCGAAAGAAAATTGAATGTGGTAGGAAATTAGGTTGCTACTGAATTAAATTTAAATATAAACGTTATGTTAATGATATAAGCTAAAACTTTTGAATAAAAGGTGTAAGGTTTATCCTAAGTTTATTAACAGTTATTTTAAGTTTTGTATCTTCCTATCTTATTCTAATTTCAGCTTACAATTTCCTGCTAGAATGTAATTTTCGAAACGCAGTAAATACAAATAAGTAAGAGTACTATTTAAGTCGATGTTTCACCGACTTCGAGAGAGAGAGTCTGATTTCCTGACTAGCGCGCGTTTGCCTTTGGCTACGTTCTCTCTAAGTTACTACGCTCGGCCTTACCTTAGGCCCTTACTTGGCTTCGCTGACTTAATTAATATTTACGGGCCAACTATTTAGATTGCTGACAGCTTCGGCTATACTTTTCAGATAGCTTAGTTAAGCTAGTTTAATTTAATTTAAATTCATTATTATTTAAAGGTGGAGTGAGTGGAGGCTTTGTGTAAAGTTCCAAGTAGGAACTAGTTGTAAATATACAGAAAAATAAAGGGTAGTGAACCCTTCTTAAGTCTTATGTGTTTTGATCACACACTTAAGCGATTATTCGCCTGTTAGTGTTCGTGGGGTTCTAAGACAGAACTTTGGATCTAAATAAGTAAAACCCCACAAAAGGTTAGATTAACAATATAAGCTAAAAACACCGCGTTATAAATTTAAAGAGATAACTGGTCATAGATTGGGCGAAAGGTCTGAATACTGATAATTCGCCAGTGTTTCGTTAGCTGAAGGAGTTGATCGTTAAAGCTCCTTTCCTGTAGGTTGCCTTCAAATGCAGTCAATACTCGAAATAATAACCTTAAATAATTGACGAAAGAAAAGCATAGCAAACTAAAAGCAGCGAGGTTGAAAGAAACGTAACGGTATAAATGAAGGAAATTTGTAAAATATAATGACCTAAGAGATTCTCATAATTTTAAGTTAAAAGAAAAATGCTTGCATAAACGAAGTAATGAATAGGGGCATAAAATTATGGTTAACAATTTTGAATTTATTCTAAAATATTATCAATTTAAAAGATTGCAAATACGTCGTACAGTAAAGATATAACGGAATTCGAAAATAAACATAACGCTAGAAAGCAGCAAAGTATTGAGAAATGAATGAGGAAGATTATGAAACAAACATAGTTATGAAAATATAAATATTATAAAACTGTATCATTAAATTGCGAAAGAACACTTGAGAGTCAAAATTGAATTTAAAAAAATGAGGAAATAGTTTAAAACCATATATATGAAACCAAAGATTACGGTCGGAAAATACAACAAATCTCACAAAAATTGCAAGCAAATTGAGAGTCTGCAGCAAATTTAGAAAGGATAAAAACACAAAAAATAATAAAACCGGATCTAAAATGAAGTAAAATATAAGAATTAATAACGATAAGTATTACGCTTATTGCACGATGCAAGTAATAAAAACGATAAATTAAAATGCTCTAGAAACAGATTAACTAAAGACAAGAGAATTAAATGACTAGAATAAAAGAATAAAAAAAAATAAGCAATTATGGGTGTAAAACTAAATATTTAATTTTAAAATGTCAGAATATGTATGAAATTAAGAAGCGTTAAACTAACGAAAAGAGTTAGAAGCTCTGCATAAAAATTTAAGTAAATAAACAAGACAGTAAAGATAAGTATATTAAGATCATGGAAATAAAAGAGGTTATTATGATCGGAAAGCATAAAAAATAAAGTCTGAAGGCGCAGGAAATTTTAAAAGGATAAAAGTGCAAATGAAATTAAAACGTGTGTCAAATATTAAGAAAAATAATGAAATAAATAATTAATTTATGATAATTAACTTAATAGCGGGTAAGAATGAGAATTTTCAGTTATAATGGAAAATAGACTACGAAAAAATGTAGTCATTATAGAAGTTAAAAATGCAAAGGTATTTGGAAATTAATTAAGAAAATAATTACGGAAATAAACGCCGAAAAGGGTTGAAAGATACATTCATTTAAATACATTGAAAGATACATTCAGGGTTCATTTAGTCTCAGAGTTTCTTACCTTGCTTGTGTTATTTTTTCCGTTAGTTTGTTAGCTATGCGCTACGTCTGTAGGCATGTTCCACATTGCGCCTTCTGCCCCTGAATCCCCCGTTTTGTATCACTTAGTTTAAGTTCATATTTTTATTGTGGTGAACTTTTAATTGCAGGTTACAGTATCTATTTAGTATTGGTAATAAATCCAGGAAAGTTACATAATTTTAACTAAAAATCATTGTATATGAGTTACGAATATATTTTCTAACGAGTATGTCTAAGTGTATCGGAATCTTTCTCTTAGAAGCAAAATCTTGTCATTTTATTAAGGTGACTATTTAAAGTCATGAGTATTCAAAGCCACAGCGATATTACTCTGAGGTATATCTATATCAGTAATCTCTAACGAAATGTTACTTCATATCTCCAGCTAGACTTTAGTCATTGATAATAATGATAGCTGTCATATTCAGCATTTGCTGTGACGCATTTCGTAATCTTAATTATTGTCAAAAAATTTTCCTTAAAAACACTTGTAATTTTATGTATTTCCGTGCTAATATTATTTCTGTGCTGATATTGTATAACTGCTTTCTCTCAAACATTTTTAGAATTGAGCACCTAAACCACAAGAAACTTCTATGTAGCCCATTTATAAAAATTATAGTTTTTTGTTTATTTATTCATTTATCTAGGCCACTGTTGCTTGATGAAGAAATGCATTTATAATGAAAATATTTTATATGTGGTAAAGCTAGTTAAAGAACCATTCATTCTTAATATTTTCTCTTAAAGACCAAAATTCATTATGATAATTATTCATGATCATTAAATTGGTGATTATTTCGTGATTTATTCATTATCAATATTCATTATCGTTGCTAGTGATTATGATGAAAGGAAATAAATCCTACGAAAATTCGCAACTCTTCTTTGAATGTGTTGAACTGACAACAGTGATTCAAAACCTCTGTTTGGTGAAAATAAAATGTAGAAACAGAAAATGATCATGCATATGCGCCTGGAGCATTTGCCTTTTCATCGACGATAGACTCATTTTCAAACACAGCAATAAATTTATTGAATACGTTAAATTTCACAAAAAAGAAATGATACACCAAAAGGAAATGGTGACAAGTTTCTAGTGCAGCGATAACGTGTCTTTTCACGTCCATTTCCACCCTTCAACTCTCTCCTCTCTCACTATCCTCTGTCAATGACCTTTCCTCCTTTTCTGTCGTACGGGGATTCTCGAAATTGGCGCACCGCCAGTAGACTTCTATTAGTGAAGGGATGATTCCGAAAGTCCGCGCGATGTCATTATGAGTCCCTCGGCAGGTAAACAAAATGAGGAGTGTCCGAGGCTCTCTACTTAAGCGCTGTTACACGCCTAAACTGTTGTGGATGTGTTGTTAAGTTTTTAACATTAATAAATACTATTGCTTTGATTTTAGTTATCTATTAGCTTTAGAATTAGTTGTGTTTGAAAAATTAGGCAGATTGAACTTATCGAAAGACATGTGATGAGAATGTTCAATGTGACCTCTAAAAATGAACTAGCTCTTATTAAATTACACATGAAAGAAATAAAGAAAATACTATGAAGTCAATTGTTTTGTGACTGTCAGCTTTCATTGATGTCACCCAATTGAGCATTGATAAGTTAATTAGCTATTTATTATTAGTCTATCTTTTTGGTTTACGATCGAATATGCTCATATATATGTGTAGTAACGCTATGTGTAATACGAATTTTTATTTAAGTTTTGGATGTTAATTAAGTATGAAAATAGAAGCTCGAAAAAACATCTGCTACTAAAAGAAAACCAATTAATACCATCCCAGCACAGAAACCGAATCACAGAGGAGATATTACAGTAATTAGATCACAGTAGTGATTAGTGGAGACTAATATTTACGAATTTCTAAAGCATATTGCTCGTGATTAAAATTGCTACACCACGAAGGGGACTCCCATCAAACCTGAAATATGCATGAAAAGTTGTACATACTTGGAATGCAAAGGATTAGCATTTCACGGCATATGCACATTACAAATAAGAGCAATGACACTTCAGAGAAGTATATGATTTTTCATTTAGTCATCGTTCAAATCGCGTTTACTTGTTTCTTGTATTGGAAGTCATGTTATGCCTCGTGTAAGGAGAAACTCATGCCAACGCAACCCAGAATTCGAACTTTTCATTTAATCGTATTCTTCATGGGCCACAATTATCGTACCGCACAACTGCTGCTCGCATTGGTCGATATCCAACGTCTGTTATAAGAATTTGCAATAGATGAGTCCAGGAAGCCCACAAAGCGCAACCTGCGAGGTCTCAGGGATCTCCGTAAATCAGTGCTCGAGACAATTTGTCCAAACATATGATCCTCTTAGGCATCATTCAGCCATATCAGATCAAGAAAACTGTGTGTTGCACTGCACCACGTATCTTTACGTTCGTTGCAATGATGTCTGACACCCCATGGATTAACAATCCATTGTTTCGCCAAGGTAACCGCTGTTTCGGTTTCCCTTGATGCTACAGCGCAAAAAACAGCGCATCCATTCGGGGGTTAAATGATGCTCATGGTCGCATTAATGGCGTAACCTCATCTTAATTGATGAATCCATCTTTTTCTTACAGCATTTTGAAGGTCATATCCTTGTATGAAAGCATGAAATTTTGATACCGGGGCTTAATTGCCTGTGCATTATCCGTCACCCTATTTTTCAACAGGACAGTACAATACGGCATGCTGTCCGTTTTGTCCTACTTCTCCTTAATGCATACAATGTTCGACTCTTATATTGGCTAGTGAATTCTCTAGAACTCGCACCAATCAAAAACTACTGGTCAGTTTTTGGAGAAACCCTGATCAACCGAAGAACTCCCAGAAGCCAGTACTATCGATGAACTCTGCTTTAACTGCAATACCATTAAACTGCCATCCGAAATCTGCTGAACTCCGTGTTCAGCAGTATAATAGCTGCTGTTTTCGCTGTTCGGAAGCGGATGCTCTGGAAACTGATTTTTACACATTCTTCTCTCAAAATTACCGGTAATTTTAATCATTACATACTACTTTTAAAATATATTTGTAAAATACATGCGATTCTGCTAAATGCTTTCCTTCAAGGCCCAGCAATTTTATTGGCCAGCAGCGTATTAAGCCCATAAGCTACACCGCTTGTCATTGCATTTGCATTAAATCAGGTATCCCACTAAACGTGGCTTCATATTACGCAATGACTCCCGTGGTAGTATAAAAGCTATGACGTAAAGATGTACACTGCGCCAAAAGAAAAGAAAAGAAAAGGGGGAACAGTTCTATATCTCTCTTTCTACTTGGTCGACTGACGAAATTCAAACTGCGTTTTTCCTGTCTCGAAAGCGCGCCCTAGGATATATACTATATTTGTATATAACATTGCTCTAACATAGGTATTTTGATACAAATTTGATACAAATTCTGAAAAGCCACATCAGTTTTTTTTTCATATCTTGATTCTACGACTCAAATTATGCCTAGATATTAAATTTTGAAATTTTTGGTGAGAAATTTATGAATAAATTTAAAAATTTATCTTGGCGCATTTTTTCAGCTTGCGCCAAGAATAATTCACTTAGCGAACTTCTTAATTTATAGTAACCCATTTTCCTTTCCTTTTATCCATCGTACACGAGTGGAAAAATAGTCATCGTTCATACTTTCAAATAATTTTGACAAAGAGCGTAAACCACATTTGGCGTTATTGCCGCTTATAACAGATATGCCAAATTTCAAAACATGCCAGTATGTAAATTCACGTATATCTTAGGAAATTTTGAATAACAATCTCCAACTTTTTCAGGTATGCTTAAAAATACATCTACTTTAAGAAGATGGTAAAAATTTTATAGGCTATAATACAAAAATGTTTTCGGAAAATTTAAAAATTATTTACAAATACAAATTTTAAAAATAATTCATAAAAAATGGGGGAATTTTATTTGGAATGAACGTAAATTTCGAGATGTGAAAGAAAGAATGAAATAAGTTTAATAAAAAAAAGAAATATTAATAAATATATACCAAATTCAATTAACATTGAGGAGCTGATACTTTGAGAGCTAATTTTTTAAAAATTACTTATGCGATTTATACAAAACTTGGCAGTTTGGCATAATTTGAGTCACAAAGTCGAAATATGGAAGAAAATTGTCATGTCATTCAGAAAAAATCGGATTTTGTGTCAAAATACCTATATTAGAACAATGCTGTATATAAATCTAATACATAGCCTAAGTCGCACTTTCCAGACATGAAAAATGCAATTTGATTTTGTCAATCGGCACAAGAGATATAGAACTGTCCTCCCCTTTTTTTCCAGGGTACACCTTGTAGAGACATTAGGTAATTTAGTAGCAGGAGACATGAAAAATATGCAATTCCTTCGCCGGGAATCGAACCACGGACCTCTGAAATACCGGCTCAGTGTGCTGACCATTACACCACGAAGGCACGCTAAGAATGTGGGAGATATACCTTATAACCTCATTCGTATAGTATAGTGAAACAACTTTTTCAGGTCATAGTCTAGCAAAAGTAACTCAAAGGCATGTACATAAAACTCAATCTAAAAAACACATACAAGGGAATAATGCACGAAATGAGCACACAAAAAAGGTAAAAAAAGAGGTATCTAATAATCAAGAATAATCGTAATTTAAGTAATTTCAAAATATTACCAATAATAGCTTAACTGGATGGATATTTCATGATGCTGTTAAATACCAGATTCTTATGCATATGTTACAAATCATGGACTGTTAAAAAAATTTGGTATTATCGTTAAGCGACCATTTCATTATTTTCAAAAGAATCAGCTGAATATTCGTATGAAACTAATGACACTAAATATCTTGTTGGTATTTAGCACCAGTGAGTTGCGTTTTATAAAAGATATAAAAAATATTATAACACTTAAATCAAAGAGGAACACATTATCTGAAATGAAATGTATTGTTTTCTAAATAAATAGAGGAAAATATAAGAAAGACATACCACAAAAGAGTTGCTGGTGTGGAGTGCGGTCTTAGGAGGGTATGACCCTGCTTCGAACCTAAATGGAAAAAGGCCGATCAAATAAATATGTCATTGCTAACATCTCGTAATGAAACTAAAATAGTTCATTTATATTTTACACAATAGACTGACCTCCAAGAAGTTCCCTGGAACTTTCCGGCCACGAATCTGCAAGGGAAATTTAAACAAAATTGTAATTTCAAGGGGAAAAGCATTCAGTCTGTAACTTTACACCAGAAAAGAGGGAGCATCTTTTTATGATCAACGTGACATTAAAATTATTACCTAAAACATATAACTTTTGATTAATGCAATAATTATTTCATGAATGAAAAGTGATAAATCAATACTCAGAACTGTCGCTGCTGACAGCATGAAATGGTGGGCATGGATTTGAAATAGGTAATTTCGTTCGAACGTGTGCGAAACAGAAGAATAATTGCGGGAAGGGATTTTTAGTATTTTGCTTCAATTCAATCGATGCACTATTTTGAGGTCAAATTATTTAAAAAAACTATCTTTTCTACAGTGGATTCGCTGCATCGACGACACTTTCGCTCTTTTTGATGGTGATAAGGAAGACTTACCCCAGATTTTATCTGTTATAAATTCGATTGATCCAGCCATCCAGTTCACTTTTCAGACTGAATCTGATAATACACTTCCCTTCTTTGATATTCTTATAATCCGCAATGAATCTAATTTCAGCACAACTGTTTACAGTAAACCCTTTTTTGTTTGTTTACCTCCCCATGCTAAGTCATGTCGCCCGGCTAAGTAAAAAATGGCTTCTTTCTACTATTATGTATTTCAAGCTTTCAAAGTTTGTTCCTCAGAATCTCTTCTTGCTAACGAACTCAATTATTTAAGATCTGTTGCCCTTAAACGTGGATTTTGTCCCGTTGTCATTGATAAAGCTGTTCGCAAGTTCTCATCGTGCCATCTAATAATACATTCTGATGCTGGAAATAACATTAATAACCTTCTTGTGCTTCCATTTCATCCTTCTATCAGTTACAAAATTGCACGGATTTTAAAAAAGTTTAATTTTCATGTTGTTTTCTCGCCTATAAATAAAATCCGAGGCTCGGTTCTTAGAGATTCTATTTCTGACTTTAATTGCTGGAGAATTTATAGTATATCGTGTCAGTGTGGCTCAAGTTATATTGGCCAAAGAAAAGAGCATTAAAGTTTCGCATAAAGGAACATGAATCTTACGTCCGAAAAAGCGAAATTAATAAATCTTCAAAAGCTAATCATAGTTGGAAATTCAATCACAAGTTTGATTTGGGTTCTGCTAAAATTATCTAGAAAGCTGGTTCTATTAGGGAATTAGATTTTCTTGAAACTTTTCACATTCACAGAAATTTATCTTGTTTAGTCAATGACTTTAATTCCAATCCAGTCTTTCCTAATGACTTTAAAATTCTACTAACTTAACCCTTCCTTTTTTGTTACTATTTCTGCCGACAGACTACTTACATTGGTTGTCTGTAGGGTATAAATATGATCGACATTGGCTTTCTCGATTTGCAGAACTTTTTGCTCCTGATGAAGAGGGACCCGTTTTGCCCTCGAAATCGATTGGGATTTTACAGAATTTACGTCGAATACAAGGTTGTCGATTTGCCTGTTCTATTTTTCACGTCGGCATGATTCTCTTGCGTCTTGATACTATAAGCAATCATGATACACACGGAAGATCGTACAAAAGGCTCATCGGCTCAAAAGGTCTAAAACTGAGCTTGCAAGATCGAACAAAAAAGGAGGCTAATAGTGGTATGATCTCCTCCAACAGGGTTATGTTTCTCTCTAACACAAATACAGCTCTCATGAGGGGAGTTAAGAAACCATGATTTAAAAAAAATTAAGTTAAGCAAATCTCCCCGTTTTGTGTAAAATGCGCTGCAGTGTATGATTTAAAGAAAACTCAAGTTAAAACGCACTTGCTGAACTCAAAATGAAAATATATTCCATTTTCTGAAAGCAAAAGTATTTCTTGCACAAATTCAGCTACAGGTTATTCAATTGTGATTCGGGAATGCTTCACTTCGAAGATAATTACTGAATAATTTCACAATAACAATAAAGTGCCGGTATTTACCACGGGTTACCATATAATTATTTAAGCCTGTTAAATATAAGCAAGATATAACGAAATTCATGTTTTCTATGTAATTAAATTCATCCTTTGCACTGTCATATGCACAGATGAAGGCTTCATAAAAGAATACTAGCTTCTTTTTTTAATTTACTTTTTTTTGAAATTATGATATTTTCGAATAAGTATTTAGTCGAGCAAATATTTGATATCTTTGAATTCAAACAGAGGAAAGACGAGTAGACTTGAAAGCATTCTAAACTAATTCATTAAGTAATAGTTATTGGAAGCCTTGAAATTATATACAAAACTATTCACTCAAATTCATGAAAATGACTGTTGCAAAATTCTTCATAGTATTAAAATATTGGTGTATAGAGCAAAATGATATATTTTAAGCTTGTAACGAAAAGCTTAGCTTGCCTCAACAAACTAAAAAGCTTCCACAATAAAGAATATGATTTAATATAAACAGCATATTGTATTTATATTTAATCAATTTAATGTATTTAAATTTTTTAGCGTTTTCTGTATTTCTTGTTTGCATTGAGAATTATTTTAGGGAAAAAAAATTCTTCAGAGAAAATTTAATTGAAATCTTCATATTTTCGATGATCTGAAAACTCACTCTAAATTTGTGAATTGAAAAGCATCGCCTTCTTGATTGAGAAGCGACAATGGAAGAATTTTCTGCAGCTAGTCACTCCAATTAGAGATAAAGTATAATTCATTAGTTGACTTCTAAATAGGGAAACAATCTCAGGATATTTGCGATTTAATAGCAACAAAAATATTAAGTTGAAAGCTTCCGAGTTCTTTTCTTGGAAATACTTCCTGTTCTGAAGAGAAAAGAGTTTCTCTCATTTATAAAATAAAGGTGCTATTAAGAATGAGAATTTAATTTCGTCACTCCCCCTCACTTTTCCTTGTATTTATTTGTATGTAAATGGTGGTACGGCAAAAGCGGCCTTTACAAGGCTTCAGAATAGTATTACTTCCGATTTATCTAAAAATAAAGCAATTTTGCACCTGGAGCGTTTGGAAAGGATTTATTCAGATTTTGATAAATTTGATGCCTAGTTGCCAAAGGAGCAGTCAGAAATTGAAAAATTTGAATCGAAGTATTTTGGTTTGAAACTTCAGTATCAAAATTTATTAGATTCATTGAATGTGGCTAATGTACCAAAGTTTCCAGAAAATTCTAATATTAGTTACTTTAAATTACTGGAGTTGAATATTCCTATATTTTCGGGTAACTTTAATGATTGGATGAATTTTAAGGATTTATTTGTTGTAACAGTGCATAATAATTGTTTATTGAATATTCAGAAATTTCATTTTTTGATCCCATCACTTGCTGATGAACCAGCTTCTATAATTAAACATATTCCGTTACCAATCGTTGAATAAAACTTTTGTGGATCAAAAATGTATTTCACAAGTAGATAATGTTAATTTACGGCAGTTAGTTGATACTTCGGATGAAGTTATCAGAGGCTTAAAAGCTTTTGGTGACAAAGCAGCCTCTAGAGATCCATGGTTAATATTTATGCTGCTTCAAAAGGTAGATTCAGAAACTCGAAAGTTATGGGCTCAGAAAACAGAGGAAGATGATTTCTCTACATTGGAATCATTTTTCGAATTTTTAAATTTAGGGTGTGTTTCTCTTGAAATTATCATAAGAAGCAGAAACTAAAGCCGTTTATAAAAACAGTATTTTTTATAAGTATAGCAATAGTACGGGGTATTTTCAAAACAATTTGATGCCAAAACAATGCACGGAAATATTGCCATGAATTGGGCTGGAATTGAATGGGTTTCTTACTGCTGGGGATAGTGCTTTCCAACAACTTCAGTCGGTATCCGCCGAAAACATCGCAGCATGAGGAAAAAATGTCAGAGCACGAAACATCGTTTGACAAAAGAAAGCGAAGAAAAAACATCGCAGTTCTAAACATAGCGATAGAAAATAAAGCGTTACAGAAAATTCGCAGTTTTAAATCATATTCCTACAAAATATCGTGGTAAAAAATAAAGCACCTACAAATCATCTCGTGATGATGACATTTCAAACATGCTCTTTCTGATTAAATAACTTTAAGTGACTAATGACTTGTGAGCGCAATAAGAAAAAAGTTGTAGTTTTACCTCTACATTTCATATTTTTGAATTAACTAACAAATTTTTACCGAAAAAACAAGCAGAGCATTCTAAATCAGGAAATTAGTAAAAAGTAAGGTAACGTATAACAGGTGATTTAAGAGCGACTTTAAATTTAGAAAGATCAATAGTAGAAGGATTTTTAAGGTCAGAGAAATGTACACCTCGCTACGCTGTTTCGCTGTACTGTCGGTGATTGTTAATGCTAATGAGAATGATTTGATTCTTCTACTGAGTTTTAGAGGTAAAAATCCTTGTATCAAAAATAAATAAAGCGTTTTTTTTAATGAAGATTAGAACAAAATAATTTATTTGAAGCTGTGGCGACGATTAAACGTCATTGAAAGTTGCCATAGTAACGGATAAGCTTATAACAACAAATTGTTTTATATTTGACTTTCGAGCTTGCATTATCGTAATATGTTTCCTTTCTGTACATAGATATTTTCGATTTGTAAATAAATGAATATATGTCTAAATACTGATCTAGTCATAAATTACAGAACTTATCTCACATTCTAAAAAGTTAATATTTTGAGTAATTACATAATGACCGTTTCCTCTAAAACATTTCTGTAGTCGAAAGGGGCTTTGTCCCTGAAGGACTATTGTTTTCGCTTTGGCAGTTTTCGTTGATTCACTATAAATGTCCGATTCACTTTTCAAATTGTTGCCATCAAACATTATCGCCCTGTATTATATTTAAAGAAATTAAATAACGAATAATCTGCATAAATGTATGTATGTTTCTCAAATTGTGATAAAACAACGGTACCTAGAGCCATCCAATTTTGAATAACGTACGTTTCCACACGAATATCGGCATCTGGAAGCCCGAATTTTGAATTTTTTTTATTATCTATTTCATATTTTGTAAAACTTTAACGAATTTTTGATTAACAAACTCAACGATTTAAAAGCGAGCAATGGCAACACTCTACGGGAAAAAAAAAAATCTTTTTAGCCCCAGCGCGCGGAACTGTGTATCGGAAATATGCTCATTTTAAAATAATTTTGCGATACTGCTGTTTATGGTTTAAGTGAGAAGAACATGATATTTAATAAATAAAGGTAACACACAAAGGTTAAAAAAAAAGCCCCTTTGGATGTAATTTAAATCTAAAACATTTCAGCTCTTTTTTTTAATTATTTTTCTTATTTTTAATGCAATCAATAATCTCAGAAGGAAACGGATGTTTAGAAGTTGCCAAAAAATTGCAGTTAAACTTGCCCATGGTTACGTAACTATGGCCACTATAATATTAACTGAATCGTGCGTGCAGCGTACTCTTCCACTAAATATATATAATAAACTCTCATTTCATAGAGCTTATGGGACTGGAAAAAAATACTTGATGTTATCAAATTTCAGATTATTTAGAACTAAAAAAAAATCCTTTTCATTTTTATTGCGGATTTAATGCAGAATGTTAATTTTTAACCACATTATATTCAAACCATAAAAACTGAAAAATTCAGCTAATATCGAACTAAAGGTGTTAATTTTCACTTTTTAATAAATTAGTTATTGTTAATATCAAAACTAATAATGTAAAATCACTTCGCTCGATTACTACCTAAAGTTTGTTGGAACGTCAAGCTAGCCCCATTAAAATTCTAAGTAATGAATATTTTAATTACTCCCTCTGAAATAGTCTCGATTTACAAAAATTGCGACATAATTTCTTAATTCGATATTTTGGTAATTTATCCTAACTGTTAATTTACTGAGCTTGCACATCGTAAAGATGGATTTTATTAAAATTTGTAGTAATTTATAAAAAATGTCAAATATTGATTTTTACATGTAATATTTCAACTGCGGTGCCCTCTTTCCTACTGAATAGAGAAATATCTTTCGCAGTACCTGGCATTAAGTTTGAAACCTGTAATATTGTGTCAAGAAATCTAATTAAAATTTTAGCTCCCTTCCTCAGATCTGGTTACTTTTTAAGAAATTTATAAAGTATTTCTCCCGCCTTCTTAGCATGCCTTCATGGTGTAATGGTCAAGCACACTCGGCGCGTATTCGAGAGGTCCGTGTTTCGAGTCCCGGCGAGGGCATTGCTCATTTCTTCAGCTTCCTGACATCAAAAATAACGTAATAAATCTACAGTGCCGCCCATACTAAAATGGTGAGGGTTGATGATTCTCCACCGCCAGGATTTGGCGACTGGCCCCCTGATCCCAGTCGCCCTTTAAAAGGGGGAGTATATAAGGTATTTCTCCCGCTTTCTTGGCATGCCTTCGTAGTGTAGCGGTCAGCACGTTCGGCGCGTATTCGAGAAGTCCGTGGCTCGAGTCCCGGCGAGGGCATTGCTCATTTCTCACCTCTTCTGCCTCAAAAAAATACCTAATGTCTCTAACAAATTAAAATCCCAAAGATTCAAATATCACTTAGTATTTCTTAAGTATTTTATTTATTTGCACTTTATTTCAGTAATAATTTGTATGCATGATAAATATATAACATGAAGCTTGTATGTATGATAAATATATAACATGAAGCTCCGTATCGAAAAATTAGCTTATGCTTATTACTTTCGGAAAATCTATCTGATTCTCTTCCTTCTCAGGGCGTGAGAAGTAATAAGGTATTTTTATTTTATTTCTCTCAGATGCACTTAATAATCATGAATCATATTAAAAATAAAAGAGAAAATGAATGTTACGAAAAGTATGGTAGTTTTTCGTATACTACATTCAGCATTTTTCTCTCATACGTTACTCACAAGCAAAATTTGTGTTAAAATTAAATTCATGAGCAACATTTGTTGTTTGCTATAATAAAACTAATAAGACCAATAATTCTGTTACTTAGCTTAGGTTTATGGATGCGCAAAGTTTTTCGTTGGCTTCCAAGTTTCGAATTTAGTACTCCTTAGCGTATAACGACTCATAGTATTTAGCAAACTCAAGAGTTTTTTAAATGAAACATCTCGTGTCACCACTTTCTTGAGATGACGGACCTCCTCTAACAATAACCAGTATTTCTGAGAATATACTTTCATAATTGTGTATTTTATCCGTTTTGTGATTTATTCACATTCCTTTGCTTTATTATAGCAGAACCTGTATTCGCATTTATTGTACATTTTGCGAACATAATCATCATTTCATATTCCATCGTTATAGAAGCAAGGGCTTTAAAATCTCTTTTGTGTCTACCTGATTGGATTTCTAATTTCTTTTGTTATTTGATGGTTTGTTGTTGTTGTTACCAATCTCACTTATCAGTCAGATTGCCCACGGCATTCATCGTGGCAAGGAGTCAAATGCGGCTTGTCTTCGGCTAAAGCCTTGAGCAACATATAGGCGAAAGCCTGACTTTAGCTCTGTTCCGCCCCAAAGTCTGAGAGAGGTCACCACGAGGGGACAAGTCTGGGGTTCTCCAACCCATTCTGTCCCTACTATCAAACTCTCGAGAAGACTTTCGGCACGCCGCACATTTAGAGTGCCCCCCATGCAGCACAGACACCATACATTTACAAACATCTATACCTTCTTAAGTATTTGAAGCCGGGCCCATCGGTGCGGCAATCAATGTCACTAGCCATTATCCCGATTGTTTCTTTGACTATTGATAGCGCTAAAATTTTTATGGTCAAGCTAGAATAATTTATTATCTAAGTGTCTAAGGGAAGAAAACGGTACACTAAACACCGAATGTAATTAGGTTCTGTAAAGTAACTACCACCTTAGAAAACAGAAATCTCACGGAATGTTATGACGGTTTCACCCTGCCTAAAACAGCGTCACCCAATCCAGATATTATTAAGTTTAAAACAGTGCATGCAGTGGAATAAAATAAGTGGAGAAAAGATTCCGAAAGTGTGCTTCTTTTTGCATAATATATGCTTTCAGTTAACTGGCTGTATTTTCAATGTTTAGCAAGAAATAACTTAAATTAGGAATCATAGCAGAGTGGCTAAGTGCGAACTTGTAGATAACATTGGAGGTAGTTGCAGGTTAAAAATTATGCAGGATTTCCTTCAAAACTTTGAATTAAGAGTTGAAGCCTAGATTGCAATAATCAGTTTGTGTCTGGGAAACTTTTGATTTCGACAATCAGAATTTCAGAAACAAAAATCGGATTTTAAGATTATGCGACCTTATAATTTTTGGACAAATATTCAAGAACAATAGTGCTGAAAAATTTCAAAACGGAAGCATTAATTTCACGGTTCTTTCAGTTTCTCTTTCCCGCCTAATAATTATTTCATACAATTTTATTTGATACTTCAACAAAATTTGATTTCATGCAGCGATAAAATAAACCAGATTAAAAGGCACCATTACATTGATGTAACTTTGTCTGATACTTTTGAACAGAATAAAGACTTACCAAAAAATGTAGACAATTTTTGGGAATATTACCAAAAAATGTAGATAATTTTTGGGGAAATGCAATTCATATCACAAATTTTCAAGTGAATCTTTTAATAACGAACTTCTAGGGAAGTTTCTTTTTAAACTATTTTCTTTTTCTTTCTTAATCCTCGAAGAAATTAACATACACCTGTAGGAAAGGTTAATTTAAGCATATTAAAATTTAGAGAATAGTAATAAGATGATTAAGTCTGAATTCACGTATCATATGTTCCTAGGTAGCTAAATTTTCGATTAACTTGTTTTAGTTCAATGTAAATTTTATGAAATAAAAGTTATTCTTATATCTTACAAAATGCTTTTTTATTGTGTGATCCACTATAAAAGTAATCCAATATAAAAGAGTGCGGAAAAAACTAATTCTTAGGTAAAATTGAAAAACACAGTATTTACAAAATTACCTCGAGTTTTCTCAGTTAGATGTTTAAAAACTATTAGCATTCACTTCTGGACCCCCGTTAAAACATGTATCTGATACTCATTTTATGTTATAAAATTCAAGATATAATAATTATATTTTGGCTCTTATTAGTTTTATCTAAAAAACTGTTCAATAACTTATGAAAGAAAAATTATTGACAGGTAAAGATTTAATCAAGGCGCATTTTCTGTCAGTTCTATTAGTTTTACTAATAATCACAAATACCCGAAGAGAGTTTAGTGCTTTATTTAAGTATAATATAATTCAGAATTAAAAAAAATAATAATAATAATAACATTCTTTTAATGTTTTGGAATTCGAAGCATAATACGTAAATAAGCATCAGAATTATTTACTGACAAAAAAAAATGAACCTTAAATAAAAAAATAAAATGAAATAAAAAGTTTAGATTGCTCTCTCCTTTTTGAAGCAACAACGGTAGTAATAACAGATAGTTAGCCTAATTAGCCTAAGGATTCTAGTTGTTTAAGACATATCGGTGTGAATCAAACTCTCCAAGAAAACGTATAGGCGTAACTGCACGTTGCAGTTTTCTTGGTCAATTAAAAAGAAAATACGTTAAATTATGTTAATTTATTTTCAGGCCAAGATTACGCGAGGAAAAAATATCATAATTTTGGCAAAGGATTTCTTTTCAACTAAGCATGACGAAATATTTAAATTATTTAATAGTTCTTGTTCTTTTTTATTTGTGTGTGGATATTTAATTGTAAACGCTATTTATCTATATAACTTTTTTTTCCTTATTAAAAAAACTTTGAATGAAAATGATGTACTTCCTAGTAAGATAGTCTTAAACTGCACAATGTTGCTGTTTTCAAATAAACAAATTTTACCAAATTTCAGCTATATAAAACTGTGTTTTAAAGCATTTAACTAAGTTAGTGGTAACAAAATAAAAATTTTGGTTTGAAATCTACAGAAATGTTACCGCTTCATGGATATAATCTCATACACATTTACAAAAGCCAAATCATTTCTTACAATTTTTCAGTTGTTTTCACATTTGATAAACTGCAAGAAATGATTCAATTAAATATCTATAAATGACTTTCATCTTGTCATTTAAATAACTTAAGTATATTTCTAAAATTCAAGAAATGGAAGCATTCATTTTGATAATTCAAGAACTGTGAAAGTTTTACTAAAATGATAAAGGCCTCCGAGGTTTAGTAAAACAATAATGTGGAAAGCAATAATAAATTTATTTAAATAATTAGTAAAAAAAATGTTATTTAATGGAGATATAAAGTTTATTCTTAAAGTAAAGCTTATGTTGCAATAAGAATTCCTTTTTCTAGGTTAATAGATGTGGAAATAAGACATTTCGAAGTATGTTAATGAGCAATTTTTATTTGCCAGTTGAGCGATTTTAGACAATCATTTCCTGAATTGGTAACGATTACAATTATAGGATTTCGCTGCAAACATATCTTTGAGAAACAGATATTTTGTGTGTGCTTTATGACTGGATAAACTAAAAGTTCATAGTGCTTGAATTCACAAAAAATGTTCATAAAAGTTATTATGGTTTCACACATTCATGGCATAATTGAGAGAAAATAAGTTATGTTGAAAGATTATTTGAATAGATTTATTAACGTATCAGCTTTTCATTTCCATGAAATGTTTCTTTTCCCACATATATGCGCTTCGAAATCATGTTCACGTTGAACTAAAAACAGTAATTCGACAAAGTTTTGGAATCTCAAATTTTTAAGATAACATTGAAACGAGGTATTACAATTCGTGCATTGTTGCTTATAAAATGAAATGAATTTAGGAAAATTGAAAACATGTCAAATCGTAGCAGCTTAATGCATTAATTCAGTTATATCCAAAGAATTTGATGAATTGGCATCAAGCACATTTAGATTACGAAACTAACTTAAACTACAAAAGATTGGATCAAAGTCTGTTAGAACGATTATTTTATTCAAATATTCAAATTTGAAGCATTGTGTTTGTCATGATTAAGAGAAAGAAATGTACTTACATGCTGCTGAGTCCATGGATATTCGTTGGCTTACGAGATTCGTCCTACTCTTTACGCGAAGCCATAAGAGGCGGGGATATGCGCGCGCGTTGTAGGCGGGACCATTTTACCATTGGGCGGTCCGCATGATCGCTTACTCCTGATGGCTTTTCGCTCTCTTTGTTTACACTAGCAAGACAGATTCCATTCTTTTGGAAAACGCGCATTTTGTCACGTGTAAATTATGGAATATTTTAATTATCGCGTTATTTAAAGCAATGAAGCGGGTTCGGGCAAAGAGATTAAAGTTCGTCTTAATGAATGAAAGAATTCTAACGAGTTAACAAAAGATAAGTATGAAAGTGTTTGCAATATTGGAAATCCTTCGGTTTCAGGTGGAATTTTGTAAACTTTTTGCGAATCGTTAAGTGCGGCTAATTCTGAAGCAATTAAACGTTAAGTGGAAACTTAACGAAAATTTTAATTTCGTTCACGTGAGATAACATTAATTAATTTGATTAACCAATCGGAGTATTTTAATAACTTAAATATTTATCGGAGAATTTCTATTTTGATATGAACTTTGATTAAATGCAACAGTTGTCCTTCCATGCTAACTACATGCGACTATAAAGACATTACTTTTTGCTTAATCCTCTCAAAGAGCTATTCAGTTAGTAATAACTGTTTATTTGCTAGTGAAGATCTTAGAACTGTCCACAACGCGTAAAATATTTTATTTCTTTTCGATAGCATAAAACTGTGTTGCTGTTTAGAGCAAAGAAATAATTCATTTAAAATGTCATTTTATTTGAATTTAACAACATTTCGCATTAAGTGTGATAAATAAAATGCTTTTCTAATATACTATAATATGTCGATTATAAAATATCTAACTCTATCAGCACAAAGTATTGTATGGAAAAAAAAAAAAATTGATGCACAAAATAAAATCAAACGGCGAGGAATAAATTTTCAAGAAACTTATAGGCAGTAATCCTTTGTGTATATGTATATTTAATTTTATTCAAACTTTAATGTATTTTTTAATGTTTTAAC
This sequence comes from Stegodyphus mimosarum, assembly GCA_000611955.2. Classification (NCBI taxonomy): domain Eukaryota; kingdom Metazoa; phylum Arthropoda; class Arachnida; order Araneae; family Eresidae; genus Stegodyphus; species Stegodyphus mimosarum. The sequence continues at coordinate 156,511 of KK115726.1, forward strand.
CTATTACTGTTTATACCATTTTACTTTCAAGCAAAAGGCTGAAGTTTCTATAACTATATTTTTTTTCAGTACTTGTTTTTATTAAGCAATAAAGATTTAGTTTTACGAATTTACGACAATAAATACTATTTTTATATAAAAAAAGGCGTAATATTTAAGTGATTTAAATTTTTTTTTATTTAAAAAAAATTGATTTTTATTTTTAAAAACATTTTAAAGTTTTTTTTAGAGCTATTAGACTACAAACTTAAGATTTCAGATTGCAGCTCTCAAAAATAAATGGTGAGGGTTTGCAGATTATATATTTGAGAGGAAACCTGGCAGGAAATATTAGTGTTATTTAATCGTCTCATTACACAGAATGTTGTCAAGGCGCATTGCAGGGTATGTCGCTTAAAGTTTACTATACAATAATTCCTTTTACAAGAAACAGCTCAAACCGATAACAGTAACATACAGCAATCAAAGGAAGATAATATAATTAAATTTCTCAGTAATATTAAAAATAGTCTCATATATGTTTACTAAAATGTCCTGCTTTACTATAAAATATCAACGTTTAAATTGAAATAATTTACTTTCAGAAACCATTTAAGTACTAGAAATAATACCCGATAAAATATTAGTCAGATTTCTTGCGGAATATGCTACACATTACAACTAATAAATATTTAGCTTGGCAAATAACAGTTTGCATTTCAACGACTTTATAATGTATGGCAACATAATTATTGCAAGAATGCATTAAATTGCAGGTGTATAAAATAGATAAATGAATAAATTTTACGTAAATTGTAACTTACGATTATACCCGTTAAACCAGAGTTTTTCCTTTTTTTTAGGCCACTATTCCTTTTTTTTTAACTTTCTTTGAATTTCGATAGTGACTTTCGATTGAATAAGCACGAATTAGGATATCTACAATACATTTTCACTATTTTTACAGTGATGGCAGTCTGTATACATGTGTGGGATGATTTTTTCGCCCATGGTAACTCTTATATGAAACTTCTAAAAATTTCGGTTTTCCGTGTTTAAGCTTTCTACATTCATATAAAGAAAGAGTTAATAAAATGTTGTTGCTGTTGTAGTGACTAATCTCGCTCGTCTGGTATCAGAACAATTTCCCCTACCACCAGCCTCTCGAGAGAACTTTCGTCTAGTCGCATATTTAGCGTGCCTCTATGCCGCACAGACACTATACATTTACAAACATTCACGCCTTCTCTGGGCTTCGAACCCGGGCCCTTCGATACCGCAGTCAGCGTTGCTAACCATTATCCCAGTTGAGCGGCGAGCGGATAAGATTTTGGGTAAAACTGGACAACCTGAATTGACACTTAACATGAAGCCCATAGTACTTTTTAATAATAATAAAAAAAACTATATTAAAATATAATCAGAACTTTCAGTTTTATTATATAGATGAAAACAATATATTAGATTTTGGCTTAAATTGATAAACTGAAACGGATACTTGACTTGAAGCTCTGAACAGATGTTTTTGAAAAAATATCTTGAGTTGAACGAAAATTTCTCAGATTTGATATTTATATCTCCTGTGTGATTGAGAATAACAAATTACATCTGTAAACATTAAATGTATTCTTGGAATTATGCTAAATGCAACAAGGATAAGCTCATTATTCTCGTTATGAAGCAGTTAAATGAATTTGTCCCATCTTCAATTTTGACTCTAATCACTCTTCAAATAAAAGAAGGCCCACCAGCAGACGAGAGGTAAAATCGCTAAACACTGGTAGTTTCGACCTGCGTTCGATTCCAGGCGAACGGTTTGTCTGCACGGACGTTTTCGTGGTTTTTCTCACGAGTAGCGAGTATACGAGCCAGTTTTCCATATAGAATCCTCCACAAAGGCTTCCATCCCCTTAGGCTGATAGCTGTAGGATAATCCCCTAAATCAAACCAAACCAACCAAATAAAAGGATACTACCCCCAAAACTGCCACTGCTATGTGTTATTTATGAAGAAAAGATATAGTAAATATAAATAATATAACGAATATATATAAAGAAATGTATAGCAACACTTAACACGCTTGGGATTCTAAAGACATTCTGCTTTTAATGGTTTCGTGATTTTGTGTTGAATTTTTTGTGGCGTAAGTGCGATTGGGAATTCTGATGATATGCTGCTTTTAAACATTTTGTGACTGTTAAGTCATTGATTTATGAATCTGAAACGTTAATATCACCGGAGGATAAATTCTAATCGATGCGATATTTTCAAGTTAAACCATGAGAACGGATGCGTACATAAAAGTGTACAGTTATTTTCCATTGCATGGGAAAAGAGAATAATAAAAAACGAGTTGCGAACATATAATTAACACTGAACCATAAAATTTGTAAACAAATTAAATTTTACTTACGAACGATCAACCCGAAGTGATACTTTGCTTAAAGCTACTCGCTATTTAAAATATGAAATGAAATTGGAGGAAGGTCATGCGCCGGCTGCACCAGACTTTTTGCTCGGGCTTAGCTTACATGCATACGTAATGAAACTTCTCAGAACAACCATCTTCTGAAGATGACCTCCTCTGAAAGCGCCAGTGTTTCCTAGAACATAAATACCTGGAAAGATCCAAAAGTTCTCTGCCTCGCATATGAAAAATTAATTTAGAAATCAAACAACAAAAATCAGGGTTATATTTTAAATATAAATCAGCGTTATATAATATTAGTAAGAAATGTTTTACTTGTGTTACTTTGCAAACACAATACTGATTTTTGTTATTTGACTTCTAACTTAATATTTGTTCGACGTGTTATTTTTACCTAAATATGAAAAATTGTTTGGTAATAAGTTCCTATTGCACATTGTAAAAAAATTCTGTAAAACTGCTAAAAAAACTCATAGAAACTGGGATGCCAATGGACTTTTAAGTAATAGTTACAGGTGAATTCTCAGTAACGGTTCAAGGATAACTCCTATCAAGCTTACAGATATTTTGTTTGTAATGTCACATGAAGTAATTATGTCAGCGGAGTATATTTTTCGCATGTAAAACTTCAAAGAATATTCCTTATACCCCTAAAGGTAACAAATATTTAACGTTACTGCAAGTAATTTTGCAAGTAAAACATATATTACATATTGGAAAAAACAAAGGACATACTATAAAATTTACTCATATCATTTAAAAGTTACTGCAAGTAATTATGTACGTAAAAAATATTTTACTTATGTGAGTTACCAAAGGCTATATCTCTGTAAATACTATGTATATTTTGTTTCAAAAATTTCTGCAAGTAATTATAAATGTTGAAAGCCTGTTCTGAGGATGAAACACCAAATGATATATCTGTCTGCATGTATACAGACATGTAGTGGCAATACTAAATGAATAAATTTGAAAGTTTCCGCTGGAGAAATCCTATATGTTTTTTTTTCGAATGTTTACTGAATAAAGTAAATGTTTACTGAATAAAGTAAATGTTTACTGAATAAAGTAATTAGTTTCTTCTGCAATGTTTAAAAGTGAGTATCGTTCTGTAATTAAATTTTTGACTAAAGAAGGTTCTTAATCTGAAAGAAATAAAACAACTTTTGGATCATGTGTATGATAATTCCTCTCCTTCGTATTCTACAGTAAAAGAATGAGTAAAACTATTCGAATGTTCGAGAATCCGTAGATGATTCTCGTGAAGATCGACACAGGAGGTATTAACATTAGAAAATATTGGTCGTGTCTAGCAGGAAATATTTAGTGATAGGACATTAATAGATTTATCTCGAATTTTTTCAGCAATTCGAAAGCAGCAGCGTGTCAGTGTAATTCAGAAATAGCAATGTGGATTTTAGGAGTTGGAGCTCCTTGCTTCCAGCTCAAATTTAGCACCAACTGATTGCTATTTGTTTTCAATACTTAAAACCTAACATTCTTGGAAAGAGATTTAGAGATAATAATGATGTGAAAAAAGCAGGTATGAAACATTTTGAGGGCAGACTTACAGATTACTTTTTCAGTTCATAGAGTTGCTCATTAAAGGATGTGAAAAGTGCATCCAGCTACAAGAAGGTCATACTGAAAAATAAGATATTAAAAATTTCTTAATTTCTTTGGGAAATACACCCAACCTGAAATATTTGCATCTACTTACGTCAGTATAGTTATTGAACATCAACTCTCTCTCAGGCGAATGGCTCCAGAAAAGACCAGAATAATCTTGAGCCATGAATATACATAAAAAGATTTATAATTTAATTAATATTACGTAAGCGTACCTAATTAATAGCTTTTATAACTTTTTAATTTTTCTTCAGGTAGATCATCTCTGGGATTAACAACAACACAGATTTGAAGTACGTGTTATTTACTATATAAATTTAAAACTCATACATATCATTTTCTTCACGTTACACGAGACAATCGAAAATAAATCAATTTTAGAATAAACGTAACTTTTGTTTCATACAGCCTATATTTGACAAAATAGTTACTCCATTTGATTTAATATTTGATTGGAGCATTTATAACCTTCAGCATAAGAAAAATCAGTTTTTGCGCTGAAAAAATTAACTTTTAGAGTTCATTTGATGTAATTTTTATTAAATGCAGATGCTCTGAATATTGTTTGTGTCGAGGACTTCTTATCCCCGTTTCCTTTGCATACATTTTTAAGTTACTCTATGGGATTGAGATCTGGGTTGTCTGAGGATCACTCAGAAACATTCTTATTACATTCTGTTAACTACTGCTTAATAATTCATTATTAACAAGAAGCAGTATCATTCTAGAACACAAATGACTCGCTGACAAACTGTTTTTCAACGCGGTCGGTAATAAAAAAAGTACTTCAAAATTTCTCTTTTTAAGTTGGCTGTTTGTACTTCGAGTCATAAGTTGAGTTTAACAATTAGTATATGACAAAACTTGAATTCATATTTCCAACAGAAGGCTTTTTACTGAAGGTATGACGCAGCTTTTATGGAACTTGTAATGTACAACTTCCGTCCGGAAAAAAGTTGTTTGGTTTGTTGTTTTTGTTGGGATGCGGGGTGTAGCTTTCTGGAATATGTAACCCACTGCACTTAACTATCCACAAACTTTTTTTGAAGACATTTTCTCTATATAGCGATAATAGGCTTGCCCAAAATGCTTATCCCAAACTATCCAATTATACTTATAAATTGCTTTAAGCTTTTGTCTTCATATCTTTTCATAAATTCTGACCTTGAATAATATTTCTTTTGAAGTACTAAACAGAAATTTTACTAACATGAAATAGAGGAGATGTTTCGCTTTGTGTTTCATTTCCCAATGCACACCATGCTTTCAACCTTTCAATAAATCTTTTTACGAAGCATTTTAATTTGCAAAAACGAATAAACCAATAACCAATTTAATAGCTACTACAAAAATCTTGAAATCTTGTATTTTTAGTAAAATTTGTCGATCAAGTAAAAAAAAAATGAGCATTACTGTATAGTCTACTAATTTGGGTAGTCATATGAAACCTATTAGTTTTTAACTATTCAAAACAGGGTGATCTACTGTTTTTGTCATACCTGCTTTTGTCATTTATGATGAAATAAAATATTAACTTTGTTTTAAAACTTGACAGTTATCATTTTGACAAATATGTCCCTAATTGTTTAAAAAAGTGATGATGTGCATTTTAGCGGGGTCTGCACTTGGTTATAATTATTATTAAAAATTTACTAACGATTTCCTTGAGCCTCTGTAATTATTTGCTCTTTCGGGATAATATTTTTACGATGGACTGAAAATTCATCAAAATACAAACCTTTAAAATGTTTCTGACTTTGGGACTGCTCTACGTTTCCTTTTTAAGGACTTGATTGAAAAGAGATTCATTTTTTATATGATTAGAGAAAAACCATTTTAAACTGGTTTGGAAGCAATCCTCCTCCTTTTCTCTCTCTTTTCCCAGATAAACCTAAAATGATTAGTGTTTGTGCTCAAGGTCTAATCGTAAATCTGCTCTAGCTAGTTTTTTTAGTCAATAAATAAATTTAGAGACTAATTATACCATCCCCGATATTTTCGCAGTGTATTCAAGAATAAATAATTATACATTCACAATAATTATGTTAAAAGTCCTGTCAAACGTTTAGGAAAGCTGTACTTGCAAGTAATTCGTATGTGTACTGATTAAAAAAAAAATTGAATAGTAAACGGAATTCTGATAAATGTTAAATAGAAGCACTTTTGTAACAGAACTTTTGAAAGGCATATTATCCGCAAAGAATATATCCACTTTGGAACTTCTGTTGACTTGCTTTCCCACTGCCTTTGAAAGAGCAGAAAGACGAGGGAAGGGCTCCTTTTTAAGAAAAAAACATAAATCTTCTGCTAGTTAGAGTAGGATGCTCATCTCACTATTCAGAAAAGCATTCTAGCTCGAATTTCATATGCTTTATCATCATATTCTGCTTTCTTTTTAAAAAGGTAATTATTACACAAATGCTTTTAGTATACATTCACAAGTAATACTTATTGAATACCACGTTCACCATTCATTCTGCTTTCTCAAAACTTATTAATATTTCCTGAATCATCATTCAGAAAATGTGTTGGTGCTGTCACTAATCTGGTTTATCTGAATCAGAGCAAGCCCACGAACTTCATCGTGGCAAGCAGTCAGTATTGCGCGTGTCGTTGCTCCTTGAGCACCCTACAGGTGACACACTAAGCAGTCGGCTTAAGCTGCTTAAGGTCGGTGCACCTTAAGCGCAGTACAGGTGACAGTAAAACTTTGAGGAGAACACCCGGGCAGGACGGGTCCGAAAATCTCCCACCCCTCTTTCCTTACCACCAAATTCCCTACCATCACCAGCCCTAGAGGACTTGCGGCTTGCCGTACATTTTGAGTGCCCCCCATGCCGCAAAGCCACTATACATTTACAAACATCCATGCCTTCTCCGGGATTCGAACCTGGGCCCTTGGTACGTTAGTCAGAGTCATTAAGCACTATCACGGTTGGGTGGCTCAGAAAATGCTTCTCATTTTCCTCTCTATTGATCCGTATAAAACACTTTTCGCGGAATATGCGTCTATCCTCTTTCTTCTTATCATTAATGAAACTAAAAATCGGAAATAGATCTTCCAATTTTCTTGTCGCTTTTAAAGGATTAAATCCCACATATATCTTTTGTTTCACCTATCAATAAGTATTTTGTTTTGTTTGTTGTTTGACTGTGACTTCTCTACATTTTCTGGTATGGTTTTTCCGCTAGCTGTAGCCTGACCTCATAGTGCGCAAAAAATACATGATTTGTCTGTAAATAAAGTTTCCATAAATAAGGTAATGTGCATAACTTAAACGTGTTGCTCATGTTTACAGCACTGTGAACAAAGGTGGTAGAAGGCAATTATCTTTTCAATTAAGACTTTTTTCAATAAATAAGAGGGATTTATAAAATTCTTTGTTTCTTCGTTTTATTTTGATTTTAAAGTTTAAGAAACCTTTATGATTAAACAGCATGCATTTTGATACCTGAAACAGTATCATTTACATTTTTTATCTTCTTTGAATTTTGCCATACTGCATAAAAGATGGCAGATATATAGATAGCAATTTTATATGTATTTTATTCATTTAGGATGAGGCAAGACCTCACATAGTTTTTTTAATCATTCCATTTTAGTATAGTCAATAATTTAGTCCCGTTATTATAATACAAGTTCAATCTAGTCTACATCGAAACTGTTTGGTACATCAAAATTTAAACATTAAGGCTCCAAGCTAATTTTCGATAAATTTGGCATCTTCATCAAGCAGAAAGATCTTTTAATATAAAGTATAAGTAAATCGCAGCTCTCCGTTTCATGAATACAGTTGTCTAATACTGAAACATTTTTAGGATTACTGCTGTGTTTAATTGCACAGCTGATCATCAGGGCCTATAGTAGGCTGTCTGCAGTCGGGTGCAATCTCTGCGGATCATAAATTCTGCTTCCCGGTTCTAAAACTTCCTCACAACGGCCCAACGCACCAGTGCTGAAAGGACAGACATCTAGTGCGAATGCTTCATACGGACTACACATTCTCGTCATACACCCTTGCATCCGAAATATGGTATGTGACATGGAAAGAAGCTCTTTGGAAACACAGTGGGTCGTTGCCATTAGGCTCATGGATTTTTGCATCCAGTATAAAAATGAGAGTTCTGCGGCAGCGGAGCTGTGGAGCTGAGGACGTGGCAGGTGCAACGTGCAACGTCATCGATGACATCACACCGGGGGCGTAGCCAATGACCTTACAAGTTGAGTCGAGTTGCTTTAGGCTGCTTGTTGAGTTGTAGACTTCCTGCTTTGCATTTAAATTTAGTGGTTCCAAATTAGCAACGGATATCAAGCGAATATTTTCTGCATCTTAATTTTGATTTTATGCTCATGCTGCCCTCTATGGAGGAAAGAGAGAACTGTGTATTTTAGAAATGTATTTTTGAAGTCTGTCGTTCATACCCTCAGTGAGCGTTTCTGAAAACAATGTAAGGAAAAAAAATTATATAAAAGGAATCTCCCTCTAATGACAATTCATCATGTCATGGAAATAAAATTACATGATAATTTTTTTATTTATTCTTCTACTTAATTTTATTCTGATACTTTTATTCTTTCTAGTTTTCCCTAAACTTTAAATTTTAAATTTTTATTACATTTTCTGTTTATAACAGCTATTTGTTCGCTGTCGTATTTTTTAATACTTGAGGTTTCCAATTTATAATATTTTCATTTAAATTTTCCGGATTATTTTTTTTCCTGCCTTTCCTAATTTTCACTATACTCTGAATTTTAACTTACATGTTATGTTACACGAAATTCCCATGCAAGCTATTTATTTTGTTACATTACTTAATTTTAGATGCAATTTCGCACTTTTTTATTTTTTAACCTTATAGTTTTCAACGTACTCTGAATTTCAATTTAGTTCTTATAGTTTCCCATCATATATAACTACTGTTTATTATATCGTTTAATTTTAAACATAATTTTTAACATCTTTATCTTTTCATTACTCTTACTAGTTTTCCATCATCTACATGATTTGATTTGACTTAGCTTTACTCAGAAATTCCCATTCACAACTTTACATTGTAATAACTAAATGTAAGTGTTACTTTCTCCTATAGTTTAAGGTCTTCAAAAGTTTCTAACATCATGTTTAGTTTTAAATACCGATTACCTATAAATGTATTCCTAATTTTTATTTCTAATTTTACAACTACATTTACTATCCCATTCACGCATACCAAAATATTTCTTATATCTTATGGTATTTAGTCTGCGTCATATTTCAGTATTTGAGACTAATTTACACCACTCGTACCATTATTTTTTTTTCATATTTTAGATCCACTGACTATGCTAATTTTACCTTTTTCTGCACTAATTGCATCTATGTCCACATTCATGGGAAACGTTCAAGGAAAACTATCAATTTTTTGCATCATATGCACAAAGAAATTCTTAAAATTTCAGTATCGCATCCAAATTATCATTTCCAAATGTGAATTATTAGTGTTTTATGATTTTACTCAGTTACATCTTCTTAAATTTTATTTGAACATCTTACGTTTAATTCCTAACATACCTTTTCTTAATTGCTTTTTCCTTCAATTCTAGCGTGTAACCTTAATTTGTTTATTCCAATTTCACACAGTACCAATTTAATTCACGATCCAACCATACATTATTCATTGCTATACATCTACCGTTACCATACCACACATTCACAATCCAACCATACATCTTTTACATACATTATATTTGATAATACTGCAATTTTCCTTAATTGGTGAAAGGCGAATATTTAATTCCTAGTCATTTTAGAATGAAACTAATAGTATATTTTCACAAGCATTACCTTCTTCTATTCGAAACTCCCCTAAACACATAACTAATATGGATTACAAAAGATACCCTTATCATACGTTGTTCCTCTGCAAACATGTTTCGACATTTCAGGTTTTTAGAACTTCTTTCGCAAGTATATCAGTACCATCGGAAAATATATTTGACATTTTTACTCAATTTTAAGGGCGATATACTGTTATAAGAATTGTTAAATTTATAAGGCAAATAAATACATTTTGTGCTAAATATGCATAAACACTTACTTCCAAACACTTTCTTCCAAATTCGTTTTCAGCGATTATCAGGATTTCAGAATTTTCCTATCATATCATGATAAGGCAATCGTGCACTTTCCAGATGCAGCATTTAGTCTTTTATGATAATGTGAGTTTAGTTTTACCCATAGAACGAAACAAATGAAACCTTCTTGTTATCATACCAGAGGGAAGAAATCATTTCGTTAATGTGGTTTTAGATAATTCCTACTATTTAAGAAAGGTACGTATTTCTATTTCATTTGGATGATAAAGCGAATATGATAGATTTAACTGACGCATAGTTAAATTTGGAATTATACGAGGAATTTTATTAAAGAATTATATTGGAATTTATTGGTGTTTCGTAAAAGGAGAACTGATATTCATTTCCATGTTTTAATAAGAAATTTAATATTTAGTTGTTAGTATCACAGAAAGTGTTACAATTAAATGTTTCAGAAAGATAAATGCATGGATCTAAGAGGAAGGTTTTTGAAAATAATCAATGTTTCTTATAATAATGTGAAATTTAAAATATTTAAAATTAGTATCAAAGATTTAATTGACAAAATTTGAGAGAGTCAACCAAATCAAAATAATCTGTCATAATTATTCATGCATAATAATGTATGATAGTATTATTAATGATGTTTTATTATTTTCTGAATATTTAGCGAATCATATCGTGTATTTTTTCTGTTACGATCAATAGGTTTTTTTTTACTTTCATAATCGCATGTTTAAGATTTTAAGATAAAGTAACTGTCCCGGGTATTTAATCTTGCTGACTTATCTAATTCTGATAAAGCAGCAGGTCACTTTTCCTGTCATGTGCATTATTTTGTTTAGAAAAGTCAAGATGTTATCAGATGATTTATATATTACGAAATAATCGTATCTCAGTATATTAATGAAATGTAGGCGTTTTCTAACTGGTGCTTCTTGATCAATTTTATTTGATTGGTGAACAGAGTTAATTTCTTGATCTGCGGAACAGCGTATATAAATTCATATTTTCCAAATCTACATTACATTGTCTTGTAATCTAGTTTTATGCTTGTACATTGTGTGTATGTTTGCTGTTCTTTTTGAATTCGGAGTGGATAATTCTTCTTTAGTGTCCAATGATACTACTGATAATGCATTTGTATCTAAGAAGGTAGGTTTTGCTTTGTTTTATGGAACATAGGTTTAACATGATCAAGGTGTATTACATACTTAAATGTTCATGCATTTAGAGCAATGCATTCTTAGTGGAAAATGTGTAAAATGATTTAATATGAAAATGTTAGGTTGTTACGGCTCAAGATATATGACGGCTATGAAGAATAATGCAATTAGTGCTTAAGAAATATATAACTGATATCTATGTCTGTGTGTGTGTTACATCATTCTATTATTTCTGTATTTTGTTTTAGGTATGTCCTACTTGTGATAAAAAGTTCACTTTAAAGCAGAATTTAAATCAACATTTAAGATCCATACGGGAGAACGTCCCTTTCAGTGCGTGGAATGTGAAATGTCCTTCTATAGACATAGCGTCTTGAATAAACATATGAAAATTCATACTGAAAAAACACCTTTCCAATGCAGTATGCATTTCAAGCAGTTCACTCGTGTTAACAATTTAAGAGTTCATGAAGCGATTCATCTCCGAAATTTTACTTGTGCGATATGTTCGCGAGGTTTTTTGAAAACATGTGGTCTGAATAGGCATTTGAAATCTTATGAAAGAACCTTCAGATGTAGTGCATGTCTTAAAAAATTTAGTGAAGTTGATAGTTTGAAAAGTCATGAAGCTTCTCATCTTAGAATCTGTAGTGAATGTTCAGAAGTTTTTTCAAATAAGAGAGATTTGAAGAGACATATGAAATCTCAAACGTTTTTTAAATGTAGTAGCTGTCCGAAAGGATTTACTGATGATGATGCTTTGAAACAGCATGAAACTTCTCGTCTTAGAAATTGTATCCAATGTTCACAAGTGTTTAAAAGAAAAAGTGATTTCTTACACCACATTCGAATGGAACATGGTCTGACAAAAAACTTGAAAATACGGAAAAAAGGTGACTCTGTTAGTGAATTTAAGTCCTGTAAAATCACAGGTCTTAATGGTATGTTCTCAACTGAGTCGATTTTCTCTAACACAGAGAGTGATCAAGATTTAGATGTATTTCTTGATTATATAAAATTGCAACTTGTAGAAAATTGAGTTATGATGTAGATACATATCGATGTCTGAAATGGTATTTAGTAGTTACTGTTAAAATGAGTCGTGAATGTGAAAATGGAGGAATTTGATACATTTATCCACATTTTCGTAGTAACTGTTTGCAGTTATTTAAAGGGCATGATATAGAAAAAGAGGTTGATGATGCATTCAAAAAAATAAAAAAAATTTTGATGAATTTAATGAACGTGGTTCAATGTGGGTCTTGGAAAGAGTTGTTAAATGCGAATTAAATATTGTAAGGTACGGGCCTCTTTCTCGCAATAGTTAATTATTCAGCTATAATAAAAGCATATGAAACTTTAAGTAATTCATATACATGTATTGAATGATGATATTACATTGATTAATATAAATAACTGATGATACATGTATTAACATAGTGAATGTTTACAGTTATGAAGTTCTAAGCATTAATGCAAATATCATTCGTAAAATTTTTAAATTGTTTTATCTAATATATAAAAATATAGTAATATCTTATAATGTATTTTATCCCTCCTCCTCTCATGCCTCCATGATGCAACTGGGAGCATAATCGACGCGTGCTTGAGAAGTCCGGAGTTCGAATCCCGGAGAAGGCAGAACAAATTTTCATATCTCCAGGATAAAAAAAGATCGAATGACTCTATAATCTATGTAGTTTTCGTATATACTCGGGAATGCTCAAACGTTTAACTATTTAAAAAATATAATGTAGATTGGGGGTAAAATAGCTGTGGCTTTCTTCGGTTCAATCGGTAATGTGTGTATGTATGTTGGTAAAGATATTATTCGTAATAGTTATTCTGTGTCCCGTTGTTGACAATCTTTCGTTCATAAGAAAATATGTTAACAAATAAAAGAAGTATTGAAATTCCTAAACTAATGAAACCCAACGCTATGGAAAGAAAACTATAGAAATATTAACATTTTCAGAAGTATATCAAAGTTCTTTTCTTAAAAACAGCAGGTGTATCGTAGTTTTTATTTCTATTTCTTTAAAAGCTGAATTGGTAAAATAAAAAATTTCGATAGTATATGGTCAAATAAATCAATACAAAATCTGTATCATGAATAAAATTCAGGCCTTACATTGGCTTAAAAGTAATATTTTAAGTGTTTATGCATATTTAGCACAAAACGTATTTATTTGCTTTATAAATTTAACTATTCTTATAACAGTATATCGCCCTTAAAATTGAGTAAAAATGTCACATATGTATATTTTCCAATGGTACTGATATACTTGCGAAAGAAGTTCGAAAAACCTGAAATGTCGAAACATGTTTGCAGAGGAACAACTTATGATAAGGGTATCTTTTGTAATCCATATTAGTTATGTGTTTAGGGGTGTTTCGAATAGAAGAAGGTAATGCTTGTGAAAATATACTATTAGTTTCATTCTGAAATGACTAGGAATTAAATATTCGCCTTTTACCAATTAAGGAAAATTGCCGTATTATCAAATATAATGTATGTGAAAGATGTATGGTTGGATTGTGAGTGTGTGGTATGGTAACGGTAGATGTATAGCAATGAATAATGTATGGTTGGATTGTGAATTAAATTGGTACTGTATGAAATTGGAATAAACAAATTAAGGTTATACGCTAGAATTGAAGGAAAAAGCAATTAAGAAAAGGTATGTTAGGAATTAAAAGTAAGATATTCAAATAAAATTTAAGAAGATGTAACTGAGTAAAATCATAAACACTAATAATTCACATTTGGAAATCATAATTTGGATACGATACTGAAATTTTAAGAATTTCTTTGTGCATATGATGCAAAAAATTGATAGTTTTCCTTGAACGTTTCCCATGAATGTGGACATAGATGCAATTAGTGCAGAAAAAGGTAAAATTAGCATAGTCAGTGGATCTAAAATATGAAAAAAAAATAATGGTACGAGTGGTGTAAATTAGTCTCAAATACTGAAATATGACGCAGACTAAATACCATAAGATATAAGAAATATTTTGGTATGCGTGCATGGAATAGTAAATGTAGTTGTAAAATTAGAAATAAAAATTAGGAATACATTTATAGGTAATCGGTATTTAAAACTAAACATGATGTTAGAAACTTTTGAAGACCTTAAACTATAGGAGAAAGTAACACTTACATTTAGTTATTACAATGTAATGTTGTGAATGGAAATTTCTGAGTAAAGCTAAGTCAAATCAAATCATGTAGATGATGAATTATGATCCGAGAGTATAGCAAGTATATATTGAAAATTATGCGCAAATATCTCAATACTCAGTAAATGAAAACAATTCAAATTGTTAAAAATTGTGTTCATGTCGAAAATGGAATAAAATGTTAGAATTATGAATGAAGAGACGCAAATAAAACAGTATAATAAGTTAAACTAGAACTATGAAATGTAAACTAAGGACGGAAATCATAAACATAAGAAAAGCAATTACCAGTTATATACTTAAATTAAAAAAAAGTAATATTGGGCAGTGTAAGAAAGACGTTGTTAAACACATGAAAGAAATTAGAAGTTCTGTATAAAATAAAGTAAAATAACACAGATTATGAAAAAAAAACGATTCTTTATAAAAAGAATTTAAATCAAACAAGTTAAAATGTGTGTATAGAAAACTAGTAAGAGTAATGAAAAAGTAAAGATGTTAAAAATTATGTTTAAAATTAAACGATATAATAAACAGTAGTTATATACGACGGGAAACTATAAGAACTAAATTGAAATTCAGAATACGTTGAAAACTATAACGTTAAAAAATAAAAAAGTGCGAAACTGCATCTAAAATTAAGTAATGTAACAAAAAAAATAGCTTGCATGGGCAGTTCGTATAACATAACATGTATGTTAAAATTCAGAGCACAGTGAAAATTAGGAACGGCATAAAAAAAAATAATCCGGAAAATTTAAATGAAAATATTACAAATTGGAAACCTCAAGTATTAAAAAATATCGCAGCGAACAAATATGCTATTATAAACAGAAAATGTAATAAATAATTTAAAATTTAAAGTTCAGGGAAAACTAGAAAGAATAAAAGTATCAGAATAAAATTAAGTAGAAGAATAAATAAAAAATTATCATGTAATTTCATTTCCATGGCATGATGAATTGTTATTAGAGGGAGATCCTTTTTATATAATTTTTTTCCTTACATTGTTTTCAGAGACGCTCACTGAAGGGTATGAATGACAGACTTCAAAAACACATGGCAACAGTTAGGAGTTGGTCTTTACTGGTGATATCATTTCCTGACTTAACATGTTTGGTCTTCCACACTCAATGGCACGAGAAAGATTAGCATCGGTTCCAAAAGAAGAACTCTGGTGATGTTTACAGCAACCCTTCAAGTTATTTGAAGTCTTTTCCACTTTTATCTTGCGGTACAGAGATGATAAATGTTGCGCATGGCAGCCAAATTCAGTACTGATCTTAGCACATTCTGTTTGAACAACATATCATCAGTTTTAATGATTCCCACTACGCATTATGAAAAAATACAGAGTGGTCATAAGATAAACTTGCCCGATAAATGAACCGCTAGCGTCCTATCCGCTCAGCCAATTGAAATGGAATTTCAGATATTGTTTTTTGAAGGCACGCGCTCGAGATTGTGATGATTTAAAATAGTAGATCTTTCCTAATTACGGTTACAGAGAAAAAAATATCTTAATTTTCGAAAATCAGCAACCACTTTTTTCCTGCGCAAATTGATCAGCGTATTGAAAAAACATAAATAACGTTGGAAAGATACACGCATAACAAAAATTGTCAGCGTAAAACATTTCAAAGTATAGCATTGCAAAAGACCGATGACAACACAAGAGAGGAGAGAGAAAAAATTTTATTGGAATTACAAGTTTTCAACGTGCGCACTTTCACAGACGATAACGCATTTCATGCGGTAGATTGTTTGCAAAAATGACGAACGTAACATAGCAGGAGGAATCTGTACAACTTCAATTTTTGGCATCTTTCAATTCTGGCAAATCTCGTGGATTTGTTATATACACCTTAGATTTCAGATAATCGCAGAATCAGATATCCCTCGTAGCGGAATCGGGGATTGCGGTGGCCGCGAAAGTGTAAAGCTACGGCAGATGATTCTGTCTCCAAAGTACTGTTGCAGCATTTGCCGGACACATGTGGCGACATGCGGAGGAGCACCATCTTGCATCGGAATGACATTAATGACATTTCGCTGCTGCAAATCTGGAATTACGTAATTCTACAAAATTTTTGTATACCGAGCACTTGTGATGGTGCACGTTTTCATACCTGTGAAAATGACCTATTCAAAGAAATACGAACCGAGAATGAATATGTTTGCAATGCCGCACCACACAATCTTCGTGTAAAAATGCTGGTCCCATATTGTGAGATTTCGGTCAGCCCATTGAACGCAAGTCTTCGTGTTTACGTTCACATTTCAGGAGAAATGCGCCTCATCCGCGGCCACTTGCTGTCTTCATCATATCTGATTAGGAATGATGCTGATCTCTTTTGCAAAATTTATACTCCCACTATTTTCGCCACACATGTATCATTCCAGCGCCATTTATGGTTTCTCAATGCGATGATCAATTTGCGCGTGAGAAAGGTGGGTGCTGCCGTTCGAAAACTAGGAATTTTTTTCACTATAATATTGCAATCGTGAGAGCTCTGTTGTTTTAAACCATCACCTGAAATTTGATTTCAATTGATTAAACGGATAGGCTGCTATCGGCGTATATATCAAGGAAACCTTTTATGACCACTCTGTATATAAAAATATATCAAATAAACTTAGTTATGATGCCTCAATCTTTTTTTTTTTTTGCAATTTTAGAAACCAGCAGTGTAAAATTAATTAATTTAAAATAAATAAAAATAAATGAATAAATAAAACAAAGTATTAAAATAATTACATTTCCTTCCGTAAAAACGTTTTACATTTAAATAACTTTTTAAGCACTTATTTATGATTACTTGAAGTGTCATTAGGTTATCAATGCAAGAAGTAAAAAACGTGCAATACCCTTGCCGGAATTCGAAATCTGTACCTACCGAATATATGGCGACCATGCGCCCAGTTACATCACAAAAGCATATGGAAAGAAGGGAGAAGATATCTTATATATTTTTGCAGTTAAGAACTTAAAAAATTCAAACTTGCTTAAAATCTTGCGTAACTAACAGGCTTTCTATGTACATGTACAAATGTACACATGGGCATATTTATATACACTCATTTCCAAAGTTAAGCACGGAGAGAAAAATGCTCATTTCCGGAATCCAATCAGAATTGAAGAGGATGCAATTCGCTGCAGAGGTAGATGGAAGTATGCAAATATGTTAGGTAACAGCCAATCGCGCTTTCATGTCAAGAAATATGCAAAAAAGGCAGTCTTATAAGAAGCCAGCTTTATGAAGGGTTACAGAAATTGATCGTAAGTGCTGATAGAAGGTGTTTAAAATTTTCGTACAATTTGTTTTCAAGACATACGTGTTTCTATGACTTCCAGAAGACGAATGCAAGATTCTGAGCGCTGGCGTGGTGTGGGGCGCATTGAAGCATGACAGTCGATCACAGATGTTGTTCTTTTCTTCGTTCATCATTCTGTAATTTCACGTTTATGCAAACAATTCCAAACCACACAGACAGTTGTCCGAAGCCCGTAGCCGGTCGCCCAAGGGTTGCAATCCCGCGGAAGATCGATATATTGCTATTGTAGCTAAGCGGAATCGCAGAGCGACCTCCACACGTGTGATATCTATGGTTACAGCGTCCATTGGTAAGGCGATATCTGCAGCTACTGTAGACCGAAGATTACATATGAGTGGACTGTACGTCTACCTCGAGTTTGTGTTCTTCTATCCGTCCAATCAAGAGATGCACGATTACAATGGTGCCGGGAACATGTTAATTGGAATGTGTCTGACTGGGACAATGTCATGTTTACTGATGAATCAAGATTTGCTGTGGAGCCAGATGACAAGCGTATAAGGATATGGTGTGAACAACGAACACGCAATCAGTCCCAAAACATCACCGAACATCACGCATTCCGAGGCGAAAGCATTATAGTGTGGGCGGGGATTTCATTAGAATACCGCACCGACCTGCACATCTTTAAAAAGCATTATGGTGTGGGCAGGGATTTCATTAGGATACCGCACCGACCTGCACATTTTAAACGGGTTTTTTTGACGGCTGTCCGGTATCGAGATGAAGTCCTAGAACCCATTGTGAGATTCTACGCTGCAACAGTTGGCCCTACTTTTGTTTTAATGGACGATAATGCACGTCCCCATAGAGCTGACATCGTCGATGACTACCTGGAGAGTGAACCAGCTTATTCGCTCGACCTTAATTCCATTGAAAATCTTTTGGATGCTCTTGGCCGTGCTGTATCTTCACATTTCCCACCTCCAGCCACTCTTATTGAGCTGGAAACTGCTCTACAAGAAGGATGGCGATTGCTTAATTCTGCGGTGGTTCACCACCTAGTTGAAAGCATGGTCACAAGGTGTAAACTTTGTATACAGATGAGGTAGGGATCACATACCCTATTAATGTCCTTTTTCAGAGGTGATCACAAAGAAAAGGTTTACTGTATTATGATAATCTGTTCCTGACTTTGTTTGCAGGGTTTAGTTTATGTGATTATGGCAAAGCCTTGAGAGCTGTCTGCCTAAGGAGAGGATGCCTTTGTGGAGAACTTTCTAAGGCAAATTGGCTTGAATACACGTTGCACATGGGGAAAACCAGGAAAATGCCCATTCAGCGAGTACGTTCATGGGATTCAAATCTCAGACCGAACTACCAGTGTCCAGCGACTTTACCGCTCGCCGCTGGTGAGCATATTTTTTACAGGGAAGGAAGTGTTTTTTAAGTGTAGGATATATAAGTCTTAATCCACATTAAAATTTGATATAGGAAATGAAATGTTGAAGCTGAAATTAAAATTATATAAATTTCAATGCCATGCGTGTAATGTGAATCTCAAATTTAGTTTCCTATTTTTTGGAATGTAAAGATCAGGCTCTGGTATATTGATATATATTTATATATAAATTTTAAATATAACATGAAGCCCTATATTTGAGTATAATACTGAAAAATGCTAGACATATGAGAAAATAAACATATTTCTTAAAATATTATGGAATATTTATCCCTGATTTAAGGGAACATGAAGTTAGACTGTTCCAATTTCGCCAAAAAATGTATGATACTCACAAGTTTGACACAAGATTTTTTGTTCAAATGATAAAAGCTTTGGAGAACTTAGATGCTAATTAGAAATGGGTGCTAAATACGTGGCCATTGGCATCCACATAAATGCACTGTATTAATTTTAATACTGTTTTAGTTTCTTACGTATTATCCCGTTGACCGGCCAACTAGCATGATTTAGTGCCAATTATGGATGACTGTGCCCTATAGTAATTCCATAGAAATGATTTGTACTTGGTGACTATTGCCGAAATTTCCACAAACAATCGATAGGATAATACATAAGTACTCTATTTTATACTGACATGAATGAAAATTAAATTTTTTATCAAAAATTTCTTTTGGCCCTTGGTTTGGTTTGGTTTATTTAATTATGGCAAAGCCCTTGAGTGTTACCTGCTTAATAGGAGGTATGCTTTCGTAGAGGACTTTCAAAGGAAAACTGGCTCTTATGCACATTACACTGGAGGAAACCATGAAAGTGCCCATGAGGCCAGCGCATTCAGCAAGATTTGAGCTCCGGACTGAACTGCTAGTGTTCAACAACTTTGCCGCTCGGATGCTGTGGTCTGACCCTCGGTCCTATTAAACTGAAATTCATCTGTATTTGTAAAGGGCCCATCAGAAAAATGCACACACTTTAACCAAGAAAATTCTCGTGCTTTAGTATTGAACTTAATTATAAGTTAATCAAATCATACATATGAGAGGTTAGGCTAAGTGTAATACAATCTCCCTGTACCTGTACAGTTACTTAGATTGCTCAAAGTGTTACAGTGGTAGCCATTAGGAGCTAGAGACATAGAACAATATTGAGCAGTTATTTGAACAAAGTTAATCGATGTGTCTGAGGAGAATGCTGCACATTCTGCCATAATGTTTTGATGGACCTCTAGCTTAACCGATTTCCTGTACTACTGAACATTCCTCAAAGTCCTCCAAATCCATTTTGGTTAATTGTCATGTGTCACTTACATGTAAGATTACCGACTTGTTAAGGGAATACCATACTACATATTGTAAAGATAATTCAACTTTGAAACCAATGTATAGATATCATTTGATAAAGTTTGTATATATTTCTCCGACAGATTCTGTATGTAAAGTTGTACTTTTCATTAGTCCCACCTATTAATCAATTTAAGGGTATTACTGTACAGAATATATATGAAACTGAACTGATAAATTTTCATATCTGTCCCTTTCTGTTTGCTTTTCATATATATTTTTTAATAGTTTTATTGTTGATGTTGCTTTACATGATGTCAGTTTAAACATAAAGCAGAGAACAAAAGAAATTCACACTGAAACTAAATTTAAAATTAGTCTGAAGATTAATGATGATGTAAAATAAATAGTGTAAATTGTTGCTAATTTATCAAAATTTCATAAGAGGGCATATAAATAATTAGTATATTCAGATTTTAATTGCAAGTAAAAATTTTATATTCATAACAGTAAAAATGCATATAGAAAAGCACATATTACAATGTTATTATTTTATTACAACCACCTCGGTAGATCTCGTCAAATTTTTAAAATGTGCCCAACTCCGACAACCATGCTCATAACAATCTTTTAATATGGCAATGTCACCATTTTCGTATACATTCTTTAGATTGTATTCCAAGTTCCAACAATTTTTATAAACAAATTGTGATATTTTTTTGTTCTCTGCTTTCTTATGTTTAAACTGACATCATGTAAAGCAACATCAAAAATAAAACTATTAAAAAATATATATGAAAAGCAAACAGAAAAGGACAGATATGAAAATTTATGCACTTTGGAATTTGCCAACAATGGGAGAAACTACGGTCAAATTTTGCCAAAAAATTCCAACAGGACACAAGAAGAAAATGCATTTGGTAGATAGCTGATGTTGCTGAGGTTTACGCAATGCTGAGTCTCTGAAATTCTTTAGTGTTTTTGCTTGAATTGGAATTGCTTTTGGGGAAAAGAATAGAGCAAAAAAATTATGGAAAGATTTAAAGATGAACGAGTTTTATTTTTTAATGTATTATGTAATAATTAAAATTTATATTTTAAATTGCTAAAATATGTTTTCTTTTCATAATTTGATATTGTTAGTCAACTTATGATAAACATCAATAGTTTGGGTATCTGTTTAGGAAAAGTTGTGAAAACCATCAACTTGCACCCAATGAGTAACTTTTACCTTTTCAAATGTTAAATCCAAATAGAGCCAAGGTGGTTGTGTTAATATGTAAGTACCATTAATTTTACAGGCAGTAGTACACTGTATTCTTTTATGTACTGTAATATTTATTTTGTGCTGAAATTATGTAGTGACAATAATTCGCTTAAGATAGAAATTTTTCAATGTTACAAGTTTACATTTTGGTTAATTTTTTTTATGTGATGAAAAGCAGCACGTTAAAAATTTTAAAATGAATATTTTGGAGTTCTTAAATTTTGCAATAGTACTAAGCATTATTTTTTAATTACTCGATGACCATTCCAGAAATAAATAGTTTAATTCTGTATACTGGGGGAAAAAAATCATTTCTGACTGGTATAAAAATCAGAATTTTGAAACAGTAGTAAAAAAATCATTAAAAATACTTATTTTTAAAACTCTAATGCAATAAAAACAGGTTAGCATGAAATATCTGAGAAATAGATAACTTGTGTTATTATTAAATTCATACTTATGATCATTATGTATATACAATCATTCTTATGTAAATAAATGTTACATGATATCTTAGACCTCTGCTTTTTAAAAATCTTATCTGTTAATCTGCGAATTAGATTATTTCACTATAAATAAGTTTTAATAAATGTATTATAGAAGTTAATATGTTTGTTTTCTGTAAGATATACTTTGAACATTTTAATAAAATAATTTTTTCCTCTTCAGTTTTTCATGAATAATGTGTGTTACTTCCTACTACTTAATTTTACTTCTTAATTCATGAAGAGAAATTAACATTTAAAGAATAAATTATACACTGAAAGTGTATGTAAAGTACTGAAAGTATTTTGTAAAAGAAGATACTGGAAAAGGAAAATATTGCAATTCATAGAGCTATAAAAATAAATAAAACATGATAATTAGTATGGTATTGTTCTTTTTTGTTAAGAATGGATATTAAATTATGGATAATAGAATGGACTTCTAAATGAGAAGCACTTATATGAACAATAATACTAATTCATAACATTCTGATCTTGATTTCAGTACTTAATGAAAATACTTAATGAACTTAATGAAGCATTATTGACAGCTTAGTTCAACTCATATTAAATAGTTACAGCGTGATCTTAAGTCCAATGTATTTATTACAAGATAACGATATATAGTATAGATTTTAATTTAAAACTCTTTTCCCATACTTTAAATGACGTAATTTTAACGGATACTCTTCTGTTATCAGGACAGGATTCAGAGATGTATGCATGTATCCATATGTGGTTTTGGTTTCAGTTCAGTTTAGTATGGCAAAGCACACTAGAGCTATCTACCTATGGGAAGGGATGCCTTTGTGGATAACTTTCTAAAGGAAACTGGCTGGTATACACTTTACAAATGGGGAAAACCACGAAAACGCTGATGAACTCAGCCCATTTGCCTGGATTCAAACTTAGTGTTCATGAATTTTACCACTCTGCCACTGGTGGGCCTATGTATATATGTATATGTGTACACATGAATACATAAATACATTTCTGAATTCGATAATAGAATAGTACCTTTCAACCATATATCTTACAGTGTCGATTAATTTTATATACTGTCATCAATAATACATCTGATTAGATACATCAATAATACATTTTATTATCATTAATTTTTATACTAACAATTCAATTTCAATTGCCTTTAGTACAGATCTTATATATATATAAATAAGTTGTTTCAATATAAAGATCACACTGTAAGTTACATAGCATATTTACAATAATTATTAATTACTCATGCATATAATGTATAAAATCAGGCAGTAAATTGTATTTTATGAATTTTGAAATAAGTGAATAATAATGTACATGTCATTAGATTTTTTAAATGCACAAACTTCACAGCTAAAAAACATACGAATGTTAGAAAATCAATATCAAACGCTTCTTCTCAAAAATAATGTCAGTTCAAGACATATTTCATCGAGTCCAATCATCAGTGGAACTCCAGTTAATCAGTCTTCAATATGTCACAATGTAAAATTTGAAATGTTACTTTAAGTTAATTTTATTTTAATCCATTCATTTTTTGTTTATGCAAATATTGTATTTGACTAGGTGTAAAGGACTATAAATACACATTCAAGCAAATCACTTGAGGGTACAGTTTCCTGGAAATAAAAGTATACTTATTGGATTCAGTTCAGCATTATACTTTAGAATAGGTAATGATACCTCATTGTACGCATTTTCGATAGTCTTGAAATATCATAACTGGTAACATATCTTACTAAATTTAGTTCTTGCTAAATTATGTTCAACATCATTTAGCATTTGCAGTTTTATAGCTAAATTAGATTTCAGTAGGTCTATTACACTAGGCATTAAACAGTTATTCAGTATTATTTTCTTTACATTCCAACAAAACAATGAACTTCATTTCTAAGAATGCATACTGAACAATGAAAATCATGTATGCTTTACCAGAACCATAATGTCAGTTAACAGTGATTTAATCTCCATAGATATGCATATCCAATAGTCTTGAAATATCAGAGCTGGTAGCATATCTTAAATACATTCTTCAATATGTTCATTACAGTGGATACACACTTTCGTCTTTATACTCTTTACGTTTTAACAATAAAATGAAGTTTATTTCTAAGAAAGCATATTAAATTCAAAAAAGAAATCAGATCACAGTTAATAATGCTTTAAATATTCATACAGATATTTGTATGAATTGTATTATAAGGATTTTTTGACACACTGTTAATTCATTGCAATGGCAACTGGTGGTATTTTGATTCAGAATATTTACTGCATTAATTACTCACACAAATTAGCATTTATAACCAAGAAAAGGTAATTTTACTTGGTTTAATTCCCCCAGGTACATTTTATATATTAAACGACTTAATCTTCATCACTTAGAAGTTTCTGATTATGAATATGCAGAATAATTCGTAAACCACACTTTACATGCATCTTCCAGCCATCAGTAACTTCCATCTCACTAGCTCTAATTTCTATTGAAATAATAGAGTAATCCTTAACTTTACGTGCATCTTCTAGCCATCAGTAACTTCCATCTCACTAGCTCTAATTTCTATTGAAATAATAGAGTAATCCTTAATATTCCGAAACAAACATTAAATCGTTATATACAGATATATATGCATATATATAAACACTTTCATTCCGAAAAACTAAATGTACATTCAATGAACGCACTTTCATGACGCCGAACAGCAGAATGTAAACAAACGTCAGAAATGTGACATCACTCATGTGGGCGGAGTTAATGCTGACCCTCATCTGGACTGCTATTGGCCAAATTCAAGCTGTTGCCCTAGCAGTGTACATTTTGCTTATATGCATCCCGGTTCAAATTCCAAATTCCATTCTGAGTACGAAGAAAGTAACGTACCTGTCTCGCTTTAAAAACTAGCAAACACGTAAGTTAATTAATTCATTTTCTGGCCATTTATGTATATTATGTACATTTCCTTTTCATACATTTTTAATTTTACCTTTTTATCTTATGTGAATATCATTTTATTCACATTTTCTTACTTGTTTAATTGTTTTTATAATGAATGCATTGTGTTCATTATTTTTACAAAGTTTACATTAAGTTAATGTGACTAAAGTCGAAGGTGTCGGGGGGGCACATTTTTCAAGTAAGAAAATACAACTCACTCTTACAGTAATATATCACGATCTTGAAATTTATTTTTAAACTTAACGGAACAGCCACTTTCCTACTGAATTCTATATAGCGCTTTTACTTCAATTCCCCACACTTAAACTTTACTTACTTAGCTTAAACTCATCTTACTAAAAAACTTTTTTGGCGTAATAATTCTTACTTGAGAAAAAGACAAAATACCTTCGCATTTATTAATTATTGTTAATTGATCGGAAGTTGGTTTTCCCCTTCAAAAGTCACCTAATTTCCAGTCAATGACGAAAAGTACTTGGTTTATTGATTACATTTTCAGTTTTAATGATACCTTTTTGAAAGTTCCCATTTTCAATTTATTCAAGATTCATTTTTGATTTTTCTATTTTAAAATTTTTTCAAGATTCGTTTTTTAAATATGCTTATAAGTTACTTCATTTCAATAGAATTCTAACTACTAAAAGTAGATAATATACTAAATAATGCATTAGTAAAAAATTATATATATATATTTTATATTCATCATGTGTTTTTCATTTTAGAATGTTTTCTGGTCGTTATCTTAAATTAGCGACCTCTTTGAATAGTCACGTGATTATATTAAATGTTTCATTTCACACTACGGCATATATGTCCTTAACCTGCTTAACCTTCCTTGTTGTGGTTCTTATTAATTTTTATCACTGGTTACCTAGTTTTAGTTAACGATTTATTAATACAGAAAAGGAAAAAGAATTCTTATGCAACCCTATATAATTATTACAGCATCAATAATTAATAAGATTGGATAATAGCACCCCTAGTGGGAAATCTTAGAACCTTTCCATTAAATTTCTACCTTCTGAAGCAAAATCTTCCTATTCATAATCCTGGCTTCTTTTTTTTTTTTTTTTTTTCTATCAAACGCGTGATCCTCTACTTAAAAAATTTAAATTTCTGTCATGTGCCGCTTATGCTATACATGTATTTTCTGCTAATTAAATTTAAACAAAGACTTCATTATTCTACTTACACGACTACATTTAACTTACATTTAATTTACATTCTTACTTACTTTTCAACTGAATGCAGAAAAAAATCCTGATTGTCATACATATTTTCTCCACAAATATTTTTTGCAGCATACTTAAAATATGTATAAATGATGAAGAATCAAGTGTAACTATTAAAGCCATACGATGTTATGTATCTATAAAGTATTAAACTTTGAATAAGTAAGTTTCAAATTAAATAAACTACGCAGCTCTTCAATTTTTTGCAGCCTTTTTACAGTCTTTTTCGTCGTCTTTTTTTTAAGTTTTAATTTTAGTTTAATTTTAGTCGAACTTTTAAACTTTTATATTTGATCAAGATTTAATATCTTATTTTTTACTTTTGCTATTTTACCTCCTCTCCCATTTGAAGCTGTCTCCATGCATATATTGACTTTTGTTATTTCTTAAATGCTTTTTTCTATCTAAGTTAATTCTTTATTAATTCTTATATATTTTCATTTAATGTTTATACTGGATGGCTCAACCTATCATTCTTTTTTCATAATTATTTGAAAGTTTCTCCTTCGATGATTCCTAGTTCCTCTCATTGAATGGCTGTACTGGATGTTCCATTCTATCACCTATCCCTAAATTAGATTCAAGTTTTAGCCCAACTAGACTTAAGTTTAATAGATGTATATAGATATCTATATAAACCATTATATGTATATAAACCATTATTATAAGAAAATTTCCTAAAAAACTTTTAAAAAAGATTATCTTACGTTAGGAAAAAATTGTATAGGGCATTAGTGTTGTCTCATATTAATTGGAAGTGAACAGTTAAAGCTGGGGAATTTTTTTTTCTAAAGTTAGAAAAAATGTATTAAATGGAGAATCAAATAAAAACTATTAATCACCCTCTGTTTACTGCTTCAAATAGAACCTTTCAAGGGGTTAGTATTTAAAACATTAAACCGAGATGGTTAATGAATGCCGAACATATGCTCGTTCTTCCTGCCACTATGCGACTCAATTCACTGCTAATTAATCGTCTAAATTAAAAAGTAATATTTCTAATAGTCCCATAATGACAAGAGCTACCCCGAGGAGATATTCCGAGCCCTACTAGTTACATGCAGAGAATAAAAAAAGTTCATTATCAAACAAAATGGAAAATGGCATAAAAATAGAATTTACATAAGGATGAAAACTTAGAAAAATTGTATACAAAAATGTTTGAAAACGTTATTCTTTTTAGTTATGAAAACGTATGAATGAGTCATATATATATATATATATATTCACATTTTTAATGCACACTTTTATACATATGGTATATATTGCACGATTAAATATTTCTTAAATAATTATTCATAGACAGTGTTAAGAAATGAATAAAATGAGGTAGACCTTCTGAATTTTTATAATAACCTTCTGCTAGAAATGTTCCCTTTGTAAATTTTTCTAACTTTACAAATGTTCTCCCTTATCTTGCTAATACGTAAAATTGGCCTTCAAAAAATAATCAAAATTATTTGACTTAAACCAGTGTTACCCAAATAAAGGGTATTAATTTAGAAGACATTTAAAAGTTTCGAAATTTAGTAGCGATTGCCTCTAAATCAATATTTTTCTAACATGAAAATGTTTTTTAGAAACTTGCTTTTGAAAAATTAGTATGTTTTTTGGCAATATGCTTATACCTTTCTTAAAACCTTAAATAATAATATAACAGGTAGATTTCATCACACGACGAGTTTTCATAGCAAGACGAAAATGTTTTTTTATAACTAACCTGGTTATAGGAATCCAGTTTTTCTTATTCACACACTTTTTTCAAACGCAGATTTTTTAACTCACATTTTTTTTATTTTGTGCATATTTATCAAAACAACGTTCATGTGACCAAAATTATCTTAATCTACATTATTTCATTAATTTTTTAAACTGAAATTGCTTATCTACGACAGTGGGGCCTCCGTGACAAATTTACCCTGAAACCCCAATTTTGTAAATCGGTCCTCACATTGGCGAAGGGCATTCATGGCACAGCCGTAGCAAAGAAAGTAAATTTATTACAGATCTATAGACATCCTTTCACGATGAAGACTGGCATATGAACAAATATTTCTGGATTTGATGCTGCATCACATCGGAGGGTAAAAAGGGAGATTTCCAGTCAGTTCTCATTTATGCAGTTCATCTGACCTGCATAAAAATATAGTTCAGATATTCCAATAGAAGAATGTAATGTTATTGAACGGAGATTATTAGACATATCTAAGACTACATACTTGTACTAGTATTAAATATTTTGAATAAAAATTCAAATTCCCTCCCCCCTATTCTAAATCTTTTGAGGGCTTCTCTTAGATTTCACTCTTCTGAATGCAAATCCCAGATTTAATTTTCACTATCATGTACCAGTTTTAAAGAAAACGAATTAAATAAGGAAATGAATTAAATATTGTCAAGAAATCTCTTTAAATCCATATTCTTTCTATCCATAATTCCATAAACAACTTTTGAGACCCATTTTTATGCGAAGCTGAAGTAAATGAAATTCCTTCCTTTTCTTCCTTTTCTTTGTTTTTTCTTATTTTGTTTTGTTCACTAAGGCTTCATGTGCCTGATTTGTTTCACTAATCCCAGCAGTTTTTATACATAAAAAAGTTTTTTGTCCGTTTCACATGCTAAACAGGTAAAGCGTTTGCAGTGAAATATCACTAAAACCACAGCTGTTAGATCAAAATAGAGATTTCCCTAATTGGCTTTGTAATGTACGTATTTCAAGAAATACTTGAATGTGCCATCATTGGTCTGCTTCATGTGATCGGTATTAGCTGCAGAGACACTGGGAAATTTACCCACAATAGAAAGTAAAACTTCCTTTAAACTTATTTTTGATAAGCCGATAAAACGTCCTCAGTTTTTCGAGGCAGTTTCGCTCAAAGTTATTGTAATTTCTCCCCCTTTTTATTTAACTTGTTATGAGCATTATATTTTATGGTTATTGTATTAAAAACAGATTTGTATTATATAATAAAATGAGTACTAATAAAAGCTATGATCATAAACGCTATAATGCTAAAAGCTTTGACATATCATAAAAGCTTTTACTTTAGTAACAACGCTTTTTCTGCTTAAAAAAGCCTTTTTACTATAAAAAGTAGCTTAACGAAGTTTTACTGGATAGCCATCAATTTTATATAAAAAAAAATTCTGCAAAGCAGTGTTTTGTCATGAATTCGAGTAACGAAGAAGTTTCTAGTTGAGAAACACTTGAAGATCATCAAATCTAAAAGAAATGCAGCAAATACATAAATAACACAACAGAAGTAGAAAAGTTTCTAAGCGTGGAAAAAATATGAATAATTTTTTTGGAACAAAAGTGATTGAAAACTGAATTTAATGTTTATGTCACATTGCTTATGATATGTTCCACTGAGGTAACAGGATAAAAGGATCTCTGATGAAAATACCCTATGGATTTTATTTGTCTTACATTCAATTTGAAGTAAGTCAGCTGCGTAAATCAAACCTGTCCAAAGTCTAAAGCTGAAACAGGCTGAGTTAGTTTTCTTGATTCATTTTCGTTCAACGATGTTATGGGGACACAATCGAAAATACGAGTAATGACAATTACTCGTATTTTCAGTTAGCTACCTGTGTCGAATAATTAACAATTAAATTTTTAGAGTTGTGGGTCCGAGAGAACAAATTGTGCTAGAGCGCCAGGACAGGGATGTCTCATCTCAGACTAAGAGCGTATTTTATGCATAGCAATAAGTTCACTATCATTGGAAATGAATTATGTCGAAAAGAATAACTTGAGATAACGAAACTGAAAGTGAAAGCTTCAAAAGCCTGGATCTTTTCAGAGCCATATCCAGAGAAAATGCAAACATTTTCTTATCTTTTAATCTGTGGTGGTCGGATTTTGAAACAGTCTGAAAGACAAACATTGTATGACATCATCTAATTAATCATTAAACATGTTTCACTAGTGCAGCTGAAGAAGAAGTTTTTTTGCGAAACTAGTACTGAAAATTCTAAAAATTAAAGCTGATTACTGTTGTTTGAACTTCTAATGATGAGCAGATCCCATTTCTTAAGTTTCGATTAAGCGCTTAGGTTAGAAATAGAAAGAAACCAATTTCATTAGGTTTTAGAGTGGATAGATTTTTATCGGAACAGTAAAAAAGAAAAATCAGTTGTCCCTCCCCGGAATTTGATCTTTTGCTCTCCCGATTGCCAGACGGATATGTTTCCAATTACAACACAAAGGTAAGCGTTAAAGAAGGAGATAATGCCTTACAATGAGGAATACAAAACAGGGGGGATTAAAATCACAAATGACTAGCTTCTTGGAATGTCTTTTCTCGTACGAACTCTTTATCGAATAGCTACGTTTTCCCATCTTCAACATCATTAGTGTTCATATCATTTCATTTTCCCGGCAAGGCAAAGTGATCTCTGTGACGGAGATTTTCCTTGTAAGAAACAGCTTATCGATTACTGAATGAAAGCTGTTGACCTAATATTTAAAAGGGAATACCAGTAAGTAAAATAATATTAAGGTATTTTTGAAACGTTTTGAAATTTAATAAATAATTTAAAAGGAAATTTCTCAATTGTCAGTCCTAAGTATATTTTAAAATATAATAATTCATTAATACTGTATCGTAAAAAAGTATTTTTTTTCTGTTACTAAGTCGATAGATATGATCTGATTATTGCTTACTCCTTAGGGAAGGATATGACATTTTTTTTTTCCTTTTCTAGAACACGTTTGGGAGTTTTATCTCAGAATTAAATATTTATATTTCAAATTGTCATTCATATAAAATGGATTTCGGTATTCTGAAACAGCATGTTTTATATGAAGTTTTGATGTTAGGTATTTCACTTAGTGGTAATTTTCCTGTGCCTGGTGAGTACCTAACGCGCAGTTTTTCTATTAATTAATGTGTCCTTACATATGCCAGAGAAAAAATGTCAGATGCATAAAAGCTAGAATAATTGATGCAAGTAGAAACACTTTCGCGCAGCTAACTGAAAAGACGCGCATTATTCCGAAACTTCGCACTAATCGAAATTCCAAGTTAACGTGAGTAGTAAGCCACCGTAACCGGGCGGCGGAAGTGACGTCACAGAAAAGGGAGCGTGGCCTCCGCCATCTTGGATTTCTCCGGAAGTGACGACACCAGCGCCATCTTGTATCACGTGATGGAATGACATCATCAAAGTTTCGTTTTTATTCTGTGGCAACGATTTTTTTCAAATTTTTTTATTTTTTGTGGCAACGACACTATTTTTTTAGGTTTGTGGCTACGAGCTCTTGAACCACGTGATTAGCATGATATCCATTTTATTTTATTATTTTTAATTATTTAAAATTTTTTTTAGTACGTCATTATTTTTAATTAGTTTTAATTGATTCCATTATATTTTAATCCATTTTTAGTGAATTTAATATCATTTTCCCTGAATTTTAAAAATAACTCCACGACCGAGATTCGAACTTGCTATCTCTTGGAGGGGAGTCTAGCGCTTTACCGCTCGGCTACCCCTTCATGTTGTCAAACTTGTTCTTTCACCTTGTCGACCCTCTCTCTCCATTTGACCTTGTACAGAGGGAACCGCCAAAATGTAACTAGGTTGAAGGATAGTGCATGCGCAAGCCTCACTTTAACTTTCTTAAGCCATTACTTTATTCCTTGCTGCTTTAAATATAACATTTTCCCAGTTTAATTTTTTTGCTTTATTATTAGGACATTTTTCATTGTTTTCCTTTTTTTTTCTTCTTGTTCTTACTTAATTAAATTTATACGTTTTGC
>KK115727.1:0-26168 GCA_000611955.2 Stegodyphus mimosarum
ATTAATCTTAAGTCAAACTTAAATAATTAAGTGTTACGTGAAAATTTGCTACACAACACTTTTTAATGTGCTATATGTATCATTTAAGCATTTTCTTCGGAAACAGTATGCACCTTATATTTTTTCTTCCTGGTTTTCAAGCAGTAAAATTAGTAGATAAAACGAAGAGAATTTGCAAATAAATACAGTATGTTGTATGTTATATATTAACTGGTGTGCAAAACTTAAGCAACAATGTAAAAATTTAGCAGATAGCCACGAAATTGCAGAAAAGATTTTCATCTCTTCAAAATTCTTTGAATGGCATGAAATTCACTTCTTAGGAGACTGCTAAACACCTCTTCTAATTTTTTACAAGCAAACCTAATGACTTTTTTAGGAAAGGAATTTTCCTCCTGCAAGACCAATAGCAATAATTTATAGAATAAAATGGTACTACCGTCTTTTTTTGAAAATAAGACATCCTCCAAAAATAAGCCCTATCGTGATTTTCGGAACTTTTTGTAAAATAAGACATCCTCCGAAAATAAGCCCTATTGTAATTTTCGGAACTTTTTGTAAAATAAAACATTCCCCGAAAATAATCCCTAGTTAAAATAATGTGACAAAAAGAATTCGTTAAAAAATGCTTTTGTTTTTTTAAGTATAAGTAATAATATGTTTAGCTTTCCTAATACTCGTATTTCAGAGAAATGTTTGAAACAAAATATTTCGTGAAATGAATTGTTTACATCTACAGTTCGTTTCAAATTAATTCTTGGAATTCATCTTAAAACTACAACATAAGGCAGCAGTCTACATTGAGCGACAGTGCAGGTATACAACGTT
Organism: Stegodyphus mimosarum; assembly: GCA_000611955.2. Taxonomy (NCBI): domain Eukaryota; kingdom Metazoa; phylum Arthropoda; class Arachnida; order Araneae; family Eresidae; genus Stegodyphus; species Stegodyphus mimosarum. The sequence continues at coordinate 829 of KK115727.1, forward strand.
CATTCATTTCAGTCTTGTTCATTCATTTCAGTCTGATTATTTCCTCATACATAATTTTATTTAAAAATGAAGTAAATAATTTTTAACACCAGTTAAAATGAGTACAAAAAGAAAGAGCTATTCCGTCGAGTATAAAAAGGGAATTGTGGAAAACTCCAGGGGTGTAAATCTTGTAGCATGCTGTAAAGAGAAGATGCTGGATCTCCGTATGGTTCGTAAATGGCGTGCAGACTACGATTATCTGTGTCAACTGGTGGACCAAGGAAATGAGAAAAAACACTGAGTTGGATCAGGTCGGCAGCCATTATTTTCTGAGTTGGAAGATTGCATCAGAGAATGGATTGCAGGCAGGAGAGCAATTGCTTTGGTTGTGCGCAGGGCTGATATTAAAAAATTTGCCCTTGAAACAGCAACTGAATTTGATATATCCACAGAAGAATTTAGAGCATCGTCACACTGGTTAGACAGCTTCCTTAAATGATATGAACTGTCTCTAAGGAGATCAACAACATTGTTTAAGCTGGAAGACAATGAAGTTGCTAAGCGTGCACTTGCGTTTAAGCTTTTTGTTGATGGCATCGATTTTTCGAAATACCAACTCTACAACATGATTGCTATGGATGAGACCGCTGTATTCCTAGGCCAAGGACCTCAAATGACAGTTCACCACAAGGTTTCTTCGTCAATTTACGTTCCTTCTATCGGTTACAATAGTGCATGTGTTACCTGTATTTTGGCGATTCGTCTAGATGGCAAGAAAGTATCGCCATTTTTAATCACTAAAGGTAAAAAAGACCAGATTCAACCTGTTTCAGGAATTTATGTCATTGAAAGTGAAAAAGCCTGGTGCATCCAAGCAGTTATAAGAAAGTGGGTTGATTTTATGCTGCCACCACTTTTGAGGTGTCAGAATAGAGGTTTACTAGTTTGGGATTCAGCCAGTACTCACCGCGGTAAAGACATGAAAAACTTTCTTGCTGAGAGGAAAATTGATCAAAGAATGATTCCGGCAGGAATGACTGGTTACCTCCAGACACTTGACATTGCAATAAACAAGCCATTCAAGGATCATTTGCGGATGGAAATCAAAGAATATATTGAAAACAGAATGGTGAGAAATCATCGAGGTAATTTTGTAAAACCAGGCTTACAAGAAGTTTGAATTGGGTAAAAAATTCGTGGGACAAAAAAACTGATAGTGATGTTTCCAATGCACTACGAACAGGCTACTTAGACAAGAAGTATTCATTTAACGATAGCTATATCGCAAGACATGAGAGATTCGGACCAATGATTCAACAGGAAATGGATTTGGAAGAAAATCAGAATATAATTCAGAATTTTATTTATGACGATGTTCCAGAAGAAGATGACATGACTGTAATTGAATAAATTTAAATTTCTGTATTCTGTGTAAAATAAATATTAAATAAAAATATATAAATATAATTTTATTTTTACCCTCCCCTGAAAATAAGCTCTAGCGCGTATTTTGGACCAAAAAAGAAAGTAAGACAGTGTCTTACTTTCGGAAAAAGACGGTAATATGAGTCAGTGGAAATTTTCTTATGTTTTTGTACTACTACATTTTTTATTTATCATCAGAAAACCATACAACTTTCTGGAAGACTCGGTATTATTCTGGAGTGTCTGTTAATGAAGATTTGATTTTTGATTGTGTGTGAGTGTATATACTGGACAGTGAAATTGATTCACTTCCAGCTCGTGCAGTTCTGGTTACAGAGACAGATTTAGAAAATGTTTTTTTCCCCTCCATTATCATGAAGTAAATGATCAACTGTTTTGCAAGAGAAACAACTGAAATTACTGTAACATATTATGTAAGGACTAATATCAGTCATTTGGAACAATAATGCAGTATTGATATTCAAAAGGAGATATTCAACATATTAATAAAGTATTACTGTTTCAGTTTGATTTTCCAACCCCTGTACACATATACATATATGCATATGTACTATAACCATTATTTTTATAACTGTATGTACTGTATTTAATCATTCATTCCTTCTTTCTTTTATTAATTTTATCATATGAAAATCGAGAGGAGATAATTATGTGAGTAATTAAAGAATGTGTGTACAGTAAGAACAAAACAAGCTTTCATGGATAAACTACCAATAACTTTCTCAATATTATTTATTTAAACAAAACTTACATTACAATAAAAATATATCGTAATATTAACATTACAATATCTATTAACATATATTCATTTCTACATCCATGTACTATGAATCTCTTTTTCTCTTATTGTTGTTCATGCTACTTCTTTTATCTCTTCTGCTCTTATTGTTGTTCACTGCTACTTCTTAGGCCTCAAATAATTTAATGCTGCTGGAACTGCTGTCTGTTTTGTTTTGCTACAAACTGCAAGTCATTGCCATCATCACTCTTGACATCAGCTTTATCACCATTCTGTCTGTCTTGCCACGAGCAGTGATTTTTAGTATTATCAAGAGCATTAAATATCCTCATTTTTTTGAAGCTGTTCACTATTGTTGCTTCATCAGTCAGAGCTGACCATGCACCTAAAATCCATGAGCAAATTGATTAGTAAGATGAAAAAAACCATTACATGGATATATTCATTTTAAAATTTAGGGAAGCTTGCTTTCTAAATGCTTTGAAGTTGAAATGAATGAATTTATAAATGTTCTAAATGCTTTGAAGAAGTGAATACTTAAAAAATTTTCAGAATCTTGTGCTAATTGCTAAGGGAAAATTATCGAGTAAATATGGTATGTGTGTACATATATATATAATAATAATAAAATTTATCTGTTTCTAAATTTTTAATTTTATTCACAATTCTATTTGTATATAATTAGATTTTCTAAATCTTGGTACATAATTCTGGTGATAGTATTATATAACAGATTCTTTTCTCTTTACAGGTCAATGGAAAACTAATAATTAAAAGTGGAACAGATTTTAGGGAATTTTCTAAAATTACTTTAAATTTCAATCATAAGCCAATGCATGTGGATGTTGAAAAGATTGAAGTAACATCTCAATTTGCAGAAGATGAAGGGTTGAAAGAGGAGCTTTCGTGTTATCAAGGTATTATGGTTTTTAGTTATGTGGTAGATATTTTTCCATATCTCAACCAGTGTTAGTAGATTTTTGGCATTTGTAGATCCTCAAACTGTGGATTGCTGACAAAGTATTTTTAATTTTTACATAAATTCTATTCTAAATTTCTTGCCGTTTCGAACAGTCAGAAATAAAACGCCATAAAATAAATAATAATCACTGCTAATCCTCAAAGTAATCACCATCGGCATCCAGTGCATTTTGACAATGACTGGCTAGCTGTGTGATGCCATCATAGTAAAACTCAAGAATCTTGGACACAAAGAAATCTGTGAGTGCCTTTTCGAGGTCTGGCTGGTTGTTGAAGGATTTCCCATGAAGATGGCTGTCCAGGGAATGGAAAAGGTGGTAGTCTATTGGTGCAAGGTCTGGGGGTGTATGGTGGATGGGGTAATGACTCCCAACACAGTCACTGGATGGTGTCCCTGGCCTCCCGAGCCACATGCGTCCTTGCATTGTCATGGAGGAAGAGTACACCCTTACAATTGACCAATGCTGGCTCTTTATGCATCAGTGCCTGATGCTCACATTCCAGTTGCTGTGAGTACAGGCCTGCTATGATGGTTTGGTTCACTGGGAGGAGTTCATAGTGCACCACTTGGCGATTAGTTCACCAGATACAGACCATGATCTTGCGTAGGTGGAGAGAAGGTCTCACAGTGTGAGACATAAGGGTTCCATGGTGACAACCAATCTCTGGAATGCCTAGGTGTGTCATGCTAGACCCACTTTTCATTGCTGTTGAGTACTCGATCAAATATGGATGCATTGTGGTGCCGAATAAGCAATGAGAAACAGGCAGCAATACACTGTTGCTTGTTTGCTTCGGACAGTGAGTGGGGTGCCCACTTGCTCAGCTTGAATGCCTTTCCTATGCAGTGCAAATGGAGTCTGATCGTTTCATCAGATACCAGGAAAGTGCGCAGCAAGCTCACCACATGTTTGGTTACTGTCAGTCTGTATGGCTGCTATCAGGGCCTCAACGTCCAGTGTTTGTGGCCGAACGCTACGTGGTGCATCGCTAAGAGACATAGCCCCTGACCTGAACTTCTGGAACCATCATCTAGCGGTTCGTTCGTTAATGGCATCATCCCGAAAGGCCTGGCAAAGTCGGTTTGTTGATTCTGCTGCTGACAGGCCCACTTTAAAATCATACAGCAAACAACTCCAAATGAGCACCTTTGACACATCCATTTCAATAGTTGCTGTGTGAGTTATGTTTGAAGTATCGATGTAATATGCTTTTATACTCTTGGTCAATGTCTGGACTCTCATCCTAACCACTTCATCGCCAGGTTGGCAACTATTTTTATGTTGGAGTTCACTCTTCCAATGTCATATCGGAAATGGCAAGAACGTTTTTCGTTACCTTGTATTTCAGGGTAATATGTTTCATCATCACCAAGACATGGTTTACCAACTTGATTTTATTTCACATTACTTTGACATTCATACTTAATTATGCTTTCCATGAGTGGGTGTCTTGTGAATTCTGCATGACAAGTTATATTTAACTGATTGTGTTGGCCTTATATGAATAGATTTGCCCTCTTTTCTTTGCTTATCATTGATAATGTCTTTGTGGATTGTTATCTGTACAGTAATTAAATCCCTTGCCCTGTATTCTTCTTCTCAAGAAGGTAATTTTCTTTGCATCTCACATTGTTCGACTGATTATTCTAGTTAGCACTGCAGCTCTTAACTCCATGCCTATCTAACTGATTTTACATAACATACATTTTTTTAGATAACTCACTCACTCTTTTTATGCCACAGCTTTGTTTGCTATTGCACTGTTTTGCGGCATCAGCCCATGCTGATTCCTTAAAATTAGAAATGTTCACACTAACTGTGACTGTTTTGAGTTTTGTGCTCCTATGTACTTTACAGATGTACTCAGAGATGGAGAAAACTGTTTTCCCTTCATTTAGAACTCAGAACCCTTTTGAAAGTATTGATAGTGTAAGTGAAATTTTGACAGGAATATGGCTGAGATCCATCTTCTTATTTATGCCATGCAATAAAATTTTTATCTACTTAAGTTAAAAATTGCTAATTCATTAGCAATAGAGTATTGTTTTTGAGATCCAGGCTCCAACAAAATATAGCATATCACTTTCTTTCACTAGAATTTATTTCTCATTTTTCTTACCACTTTTTCAAGTCATTTGTAGACTGATTAATATTTAAATAGACTAATTAATAATTTTTTAATTAATAATTAAATAGAAACGTTTTTAATGGAAAAGGAATCTTATATTAATTAATAATAGTAGTTAGCAGTAAAATAATATCAAAGAAAAAAATATAAACTAACCCAATAATTTAATAATAAATTAAGAAAAAGAATCAAATGTGAAAATATGAGAATTTGATGCTTATATACAAGAAGAAAGCACTGGAAAGTTAATATTCCAATGAAAAATGATAGAAATATTAAGTTTAGCATGCATCTGGTAAAATTTAACTCATTAATCTCATAATGGAGAAGAAAAGGAAAAATACGTGTATATTTAAAATTTTTTAGGTGACGTTATTTTGAAGACCCGCTATATAATCACCACATCTAAGTTGTATAAAATTTTTTAAATCTTCCCTTCATAAAGAGGAGATTGATTTTTCATTTAAAATTGGAAGGAAACCTCTCATTTTAGATACTTTTTTTAAATTACCACTCTGAAAATGACATATCAACATATCTGAGGTCATAATTAAATAATGATATTCAGTATCAGTATGGTCTGTATAGCAACCATCTGTGTGAAGGCCATAATAGTCTGGAAGTAGGAATGATTATTTGATCCATGTTTCCTGCAACTCTGATCACTTTTTAGCACTTTTTATATCATTTTATCATACATTTGTAGTGATTTTCAGCGAGATTCTTCTTCTACAAATCATTTTTCACCCTGCAGAAAGTATTCAAAAAGTTATTTTGCTTTTTGAACTTTTAATGGAATTTAGTCATTAATTTATTTAATGTGCAGTTGCACAAAATTGTTACAGCATTCTTTAGACGAAAAGAAATTTCAGCAGTTAGTTTTTACAGATATGAATATTTTCACCCACCTCCTGGTTATAAAATTGATACTCAGTGTATTAATATTTTATAGTGCAGGGAGGGGAAACCTGGATGAGCATCATATTTCGTATGTATATATATTATGTTCTTTTCTGAATTTACAGTATTTTTATGGAATGTACATTAAATGCTTATATAATTGGTTATATATCTTTGAACATCATATTATGCAAATTTTGTTTCTGTAAGTTGTTTCAGGATATAATTTATGTAAAGTTGATGAGTATTTGGTATCCTTTCTTGTTCTCTTTTCTGTTTATTCTGATTAATTTTAAGGCTAATCAGAATAAACAGAATTAATATTAATTGTCTTTATTGATTAGAAATTATTTTCTAAGAATATCAGAAAAAATTAAAAAGACAGATTAATTCTCTAAACTCTTAGTTTATCATTAAAATTTTTATTCTGATACAAATTTGTACTTATTTAATGCTATTGCTTCTTTCATTTTAGTTGCCGTAATTACTTTTGTTTACTTCTGTGTTACTTTGTAAATTTTATTAGTTGAAGTAAAACTAGGTATGGTTTAAAATCTTTTCTGTTTCTGTTGGACTTGGCAGATGGAGAAATGGATAAAGTTCTAGGATAATTTTCAGTGAAATTGGACGGACGATTTTCTAGTGTTAGAACTCAATTCTCCATAGCAAATAGCTCCCAGTTTTCCATTTTAACTTTTATTTTTATATAAATTTTTGCTTATTTTGTATTGTTATTTCTAACTTTTATTTTAGTTACTACAATTGCTTTTGTTTATGTAATATTTAATTGCTTAAAATAGTATATAGTTTCAAAGCTCTCTCTTTTTAATAGACATAGTAGCTGGGAAAATGGATGAAGTTCTTGGCCATTTTTCAGTAGATTTGGATGCACGATTTTCTAGTATCAGAACTCAAGAAACTAATATAGGTACTAACTAACCTTAACTACTAATTTTATTAAATTAAGTATCAGATTATTATTAAAATGTATGCATACATCCACGCCCAAATTTATTATTATTTAGTACAGTTATTTAATATGTCATTTTGCAGAAAATATTTTTTTCAGAAAAGATTAATTTTGCTTCTACATTAGGTAATTTCATCTGTGATGTCATGCTGTCTTCAACTCATGCTGATTTAGCTATGCTCAACTCTGGAACATTGAGAGCTGATCGAATTTTCTCGAAAGGGGATTTTACTCTTAGAGATTTAGTAACTCTCCTGCCAATGATGGATCCTATGATTGTTTTAAATGCACCAGGTATAAATGTTTGACTATTGTTTTTTTTTCCTCCCAAATTATGATTTATTTCGAAATGCAAGTAATTGCTTGTGCTTTAATTGGGATTTGATATGTGAATAAGCTAATCTAATGCTAGAAAGGGAAAAAATTATGGTTTTCCAAAAATCGATGACACATTTTGAAAATCAGTTAATGAACAAAATATGATTAATAAAAATAAAGTTTTAGACAGATACTATTACAATAATTGTAAAAAATGTATCAAACTATAATCTAAGTACCTTTTATTGCTTGAAGCATATCTAATAGAAGCCAAATTTTATTCAAAGTATTGAAAGTATATCAAAATTGATATTCAAAGTATATCAAAATTGATAGAAAAGTTATATCAGTTTGCTTAATATACACAGTCCAGTCACATTAATGTGACCATCTGTCAAAAGCCAGAATAACCACCTTTCGCAGAGCGAACTGCTGCGAGACGTTCAGGAAGAGAGTCACATAGGTCCCTGAAGGTGTTCTCTAGGATGTTGAGCCATGCCGACTCTAATGCCGTGGCCAGCTGCGCTAGATTACGTGGTTGAGGATCCATGGCGCGAACAACTCGATCGAGATGGTCCCACAGATGCTCGATTGGGTTTAAGTCAGGTGAGTTTGCTGGCCAGGGGAGGACGGTAAACTCATCCTGGTGCTCTTCGAACCACGCACGTACACTGGCAGCTGTATGGCACCTCGCATTGTCCTGCTGGAAGATGCCATCATCCTGAGGAAAAACAATGCGCATGTAGGGGTGAACATGGTCCGCAAGGACAGATGCGTACTTGTATTGATCCATTGTGCCTTCCACAATGATCAGTGAACCTAGAGAATGCCAGGAAAACATTCCCCAGACCATAATGCTCCCGCCTCCAGCTTGGACCGTTCCGGCAATGGTTGCAGGGTGGTTCCTTTCAGAGGTTTCACGCCTTATACGCCAACGTCCATCTGTCCGATGGAGCATAAAACGCGATTCATCCGAAAACGCAACCTGTCGCCACTCAGTGGACGTCCAGCTGCTGTACTGGCGTGCAAATTCTAGCCTTCGCCGTCGATGAACAGCAGTCAGCATAGGTGCACGAACCAGGCGTCTGCTTCGGAGGCCCAGACGCAGCAATGTTCGCTGAATAGTACTTTGGGAGACACTTTTGGTAGCCCCTTGGTTCATTTTGGTGGTCAGTTGCTCAACGGTAGCCCGTCTATCTGCCCGAACGCATCTCCGCAACCGTCGTTCGCCTCTGTCATCTATGGCCCGTGGTGCACCACATTTGCCACGTCGCTGATTTTGGACAGTCCCATTTTGCCATGCACGGTACACTTTTACCACGGCGGCACGCGAACAGTTCACAAACTCAGCCGTTTCGGAAATGCTTCCACCCTTGGCCCGAAAGCCAATGATCATGCCCTTTTGGAAGTCGGATAAATCGCTTCGTTTCTGCATTACGCCAACGATTGAAATGTTTTCCGAAGCCCTCACACACCCTTTATATACGCTCAACTGCACTGTGCTGCCACCTGCCTTCTGTGATTGGTTATTTAACTCTGACATGGAAAGTACGTGGTGGTCACATTAATGTGACTGGACTGTGTATTTATGTTTTGATTTTTTTAGTGTTTTTGACTTATGATACGTTTTTTTTTTTAAAGTAATTTCTTCCGCATGCACACACAAGGAGGAGAGATTAAAAAAAGGAGTATATGTGGAGAATAGGGTAGCCATAAGTTTGATCTATCCCACAAAATCTGTTAGAAAGTTCTCATTTATATAAATTACATAACTTTTCTCCAATGAAAGTTTGTCCCATACTGTTGTCAAACAATATATAATTTAGGAGAAATTCATGATTTGAAAAAAAAATTATTATATCCAAATAAGCTTCTTTAATGCCAGTAAATATGGTAAAAAAGAATGGTTAGACCAAAAATAAATGGTACTTACATATTAATGTAACCACCTTGTGCAATCTAGTGATTTTTTACAGCTAAAAAGGTAAAGTTACTTATTGGGTGCAAGTTGCCGAATTTGCGATATTTTTAAAAGATTGACCAACTATCAATATATATTGTAATTGGAGAAACATTATCAACATATCAAAAGAAAGCACACTGTAACAATTTAAAATATGAATTTTAATTATTAAATGAGAATTATGCTGTACATTAAAAAAACACATATTTTTTTTTTATATCCTTCTGTAATTGCTTTTTGTGGTGTTCTTCACCCGCACATCAGTCTGTTTTCACTTAAAGAAAATTGCACAAACTCAGCACTGCATATAACCTTGGCATTTTGCACCTATTGTCTACCAAACACATCTCATCATTATTTCCTTTAGCAATTTTGCAGAAAAGCATTATATTCCTACAAAAATGTTACCTCATTTTCTTCCATTCTGCCAAATTCCACAAACATGTATTTTAGAATTGAGTTTAAGGTGAAAAATATCACGATTTGTCTATAAAAGTTATTGAAACTTGAAATCAATAAAAAGGAATGCATGCGAATATAGCTATGTTGCTTGAATGAAGAATTGTTATGAGCATGGTTGCCTAAACTTGGCACATTTTGAAAATGTGGCGACTTCTAATAAGGTGGTTGCGATAATACGTAAGTAACAAATAAATAGAGTAAAAGTAAACTTTTTCTAACCACTCTAAACTTCATGTTTTTGTTAAAATTTTTTCAAATAAATCTTTTAGTTATATCAAATTATTTATACCTGCATTTTATTTTTCTACTTGAAATAGATTCAGGACATTTTCCCTAAATCTGAACATATCTTAACTGTCCTGAATGTGTTTATAAAAAATTTTTTAGAATATTAGCAATGGGATGTAATAAGAACTCAAATTTGATATGATATGCAAACAAAAAATGATTTTATAACAGCCAGTTTCCAGAAATGTTTCCTGATTTATTATTGAATGAATTTAGTCATTTTTATGAAGAACAATATATTTTTCCTTGGCAGTTTTTTCTAAAATTTTAGTTCCTCAAATATTGGAGTAATACATTATAACTAATAATAATTCACTTTTTCTATTTGTCTTTTAAGTTGTAATCTAAAATTTTATTTTCTCAGATATCGGAGTAATATATTATAACTAATAATAATTAACTTTTTGTGTTTGGCCTTTAAGTCATAAATTAAAGCATAAATAAAACTATAAATTATTATTAGTTAAAATAAAAAATTTGAATTCTTATTAAATTTTTACTAATTATTAAATAATTACAACTAATAATAATTCATATTTTCCATTCATTCTTTAACTGTCCAAATGGCTAAAGGTTTTGCTCAAAACTGCAATATTTTCTAAACTGGGATGAAATAAAGATATTTCCTTCATTTTAATGTCTAAATGCTCATGGTACTTTATTACAAATTTATGTACTTTAATATATTGCCTTAATTTCTTAGGCATATTTCAAGATTCCTGTATATATAGTTTCATAAAGAAATTACAAAAAGTATTTTAAGATATATATATATATATATATATATATGGCCTGGCCAGTGAGATGGTTAAGATGGTGTAGGAACAGGCTGACAAGTTTCTGCCAAACTGGTTACAAACATTAAAACAGGCTTGAGAGAAGTAGTTTCTGCGGCAAAAGGGCCGTAACTATCTGAAACTTGTAACATAACTAAAAATTTATTTTAGTGTAGGAAATAGTACAGAAAAATATTTTTTTCTTTTCATTCACAACATGAGCTGTGACTATTTAGATACAACTCATGTTCTGTCTGACCTTTTTCATTAAGCAGGTTGTAGCAGGCTGCTGTTTCAAAACTAAAGAATTTTTAATGTATTGTCAATAAATGAAAAGCTAGAAAATATTCTTTGAAACCCAGTAATATCTGTAGGCAGTGTTATCATTGTATGAATAAGAATTATGAGTTTTCATTTGCATTTTCTTTAAATTAGACATCCATGTGGAAGCTGAAACATTTTTTAATTCTTCATTGAAAAGATGTATGTAAGGAAAAGAAGCTGATTTTCTGTGAAAAGCTATAATATAGGGCACAAGCTGTGGATTTAGATTGTGAAGTAATGTCTTATTACACATTTGATAATTTAGATCTCATTTACTGTGAAGGAAATAAATATATAAGCTAGCATATAATATATTGGTTATTTCATGACTGAAGTTATTTTTAATACATTTTTCAAAAGTTCCTGTAATATTATCATCAACTGTTATCAACCTATCATTGTTAGTATAAGCCTACCTTAACATCATTTTACTAATGTTACTAAACAGTTAGCCTTTGGATCGCATCTCGTGCAACAATAGTGGGTTTTAAGAGCTGCAACAAGTATTTTACTTCTTTAATTAATAATCATGATATTACATTTAGACTATTACTTTATTGTCAGTGTTATATTTTGTGATTTTCAAGTACTTAAGTAATATGTGTAATTTCCTATAAATAATATCAAGCAATTTTTCAGATTATTCCATCTTTATTTCTGGGTGTTTTTGCTTCACAGCATTTGCATACTCTTTTAAGCCAAATGCTTATTTACCGTAATTATTTAACATATACCATTTATTTCTTAGCAGATTAATATAGTAAGCTGAAAACTCATAATCAAATAGACTTTTTCTCATTTACCATATTTTGCTCTTATTATCTGTTATAACTTGTATTTATTACCTGTATTTCTTTTCTGTTTCTGCTATTGCTACCATAGATATTTATGTATAGTACCCTAGTACATGACATTCCTTAGTAATAACTGCTATAAGTGTTTTTCTCAGAACCTAAATTTAAGGAATTAGGATACACTCTTGATTATCTGGATACAGATTATCTGTACGTGACATTACACATGTACACACTCAACATTATGTGCAATTAAATTAATTATGTAAATTCAAATAAAATTAATTAAGTAGAAATTGAACTCAATAACAGTTATTCAATCGCGGAGAAAAATTCTTCCTAATATAGAAGTCAGAGATTTATCTGATTGCGAAAAAGTCGAGGTAATAGCTGAATTTATATTCTAAAAAATTGGAAATATAAAATTCTTCAAAAATGTTGATTGGGAAATCATTGAGAAATGGTTTGATTGCAATTCGATTTATACACGCTTTCAATCCTTGAGTTATGTGAATATCATCTCAAATATCAAAGCGAAGAAGATACTCTTAATTACATTAGTTCCTAGACAGCAATGACTTCTGTAAAAACTCTGTTGCATTTCGTCAAAGGGGACTTGAATACAATGATAAAATAGCATTTCGACAAATATGCATTGAAGTCCATAAATATTTAACTGTTCTCAAAAATAAAATAAAAAAATACTGATCTTTTAAAAAAAACTAAACACATGCAGTATGCATGAAAATGTATAGTTTGGATTATCCATGTTTTATAGTTATCCATGACCTGCTTCCCCTGCTTAGCCCTGATATCGAGAGTGCACTATAAAAGAAAATATGTATACATTGAAGAGTCAAAACATTATGCCTGCCTGCTCAGTGATGCGCTGTGTGACTTTTGGCCAACAAAACAAATGCAGCACACTTTGGCATGGATGTCACAAGCTCTTGGTAGATGACTGGAGACAGGTTATTGAAATATCTAAGCAATGGTCATGCAAAATAGAGATATTTTGAATATGATGGTGTTTGAGCTCTGAGTAGCCACTCCATGACATCCCAAATATGCTCTATCAGGTTAAGATTTGGTAAGTTAGGTGGCCAGAACATTAATTGGAATTCATCTTTATACTCCTCGAACCACTCCAGCATAGAGTAAGCCTTGTGACATGGGGTGTTGTCCTGCTGGAAGATTCCATTTCCAGTTAGGAAGAGAGACACCATGTAAGGATGCAACTGATCTGCAGTTATGCTCAGATAGTCTCTCCTACCACAACTAAGGGTCTAGAGCCACTCATGAGAATGTACCTCAAAGCATAATATCGCCACCACCAGCCTGTGTATGACCTGCTGTAAGGGGGGCAGCTGTTTGCCTGGAAGATGGTGGGGGGATGTTTTGGCTCACTGTTGTGGGAGTGACAGTCAGGTTATTCTGAGTCAAGTGGCTGCAGATAGTGTATCTGACTACTTATAATGATTAGGTAATGTTGAGAGGTTACATAATTCTTACTGCATTTGAAATTCAAAACACATTTAATACAATTACAAGAAACTCTTTACACATATATATAATCCATAGATAGCATAGATAGGTATTTAAATGAATTATAGTCCTTGTAGTGTGAGGAGTCTGCTAACGAAAGTCTCTAGTTGAGAGATGAAGAGCATTGCAGGTCTCTCTAGTCGAGAGCTGTGGAGCATTCTTCTGATGTTACTCCGATGGCGAAAATCTTCTGTCTGAATTAGCCACGCCTCCTTAATTTTACAGTAGCATTTTACATCCTCTGATTCATTATATCTGTAACGATATCAGAGGAAAAATCAGATCTTTGGTTTGTCACCCCTCCTGAAATCGAGAGGCTTTGATGACAGACACGGTACAGAACGTTGAAATCTCCTGACACTAGTTAAGAAGTCATGTCTCTGCAATGTGAAAAACATGTTGTGTGACATGTCGTAAAGGCTGGGAACAGTGAATTGCAGGGAACGCACACACATTTTACTTATCTCTGTGTGGTCTGTCGCAATGGCATACCCTGACACGACCATCAACATGATGAATGAAATATTGTGACTTAGCCGCACCGTAGGCATAGTTGACAATGATGCTTAGTCATCAGAACCACTTGAGTAGGATGTCTGCTGCACAGTCCCATATCCAACAGTGCCCGCTGAACCATGTGTTCTGAAACCCTTGGACCTACATTGTATAAGACTGTCAGCTGAGCCATTGTCTGGCACTGACTTTGCTGTAACAAGTAAAACAATCTCTAATCAATGGTTTTTTTTTTTTTTTATGCATGGATCTTCAACACTTTAGCATCTGCTACTGGTTTCACCATCTTTTGTCAATTGTGCATAAATACTAACAATGGCAGTCGTGAACAACCTACCAGTCATGCAGTTTCAAGAATACTCATTCTGAGTCTAGGCCATTGCGATCTGCCCTCTATCAAATTCGTTTTGATCAGCAGCCTTTCCCATCATTTGCAAAAGTAATGCATTCACAAAAGTAAGTAATAATTCCTTACCTTCTCCAGCAGCAGTTAAATACCATTCCAACTTAATCACATGGCCTCCATGTCATCCAGACGAATTCATTGAAATATATGGGGAGGGTCATAATGTTTTGGCTCATCAGTGTATTTTGTACCATCATGAACAGTATTAGTAACAATGAAGTGATAATGAAAGTTTGTTAACCATTTTCGGTCACTTTAATCATTTTACCATGAACTTTCTCTTTAGTCTCTGATTTCAGTTTATCGTGTATGTAATCATTCAGTATAATATTAATTATTCAGTGCTTATTGATTATGTGCATTTCTTGTCACATGTTTCCTCTTAGGGAATGTATAACCTGGTCCTGTTGCACTGATCATATGCATGTACTGGAAAAAGTAAATCTATTTGTTATTTATTAGCCCAAAGGAGCATTAGCTCAAAAGGGCTATTAATTTCGTTTTGGCATTTTGTGTCAATTCACTATAAATGGCGAATCACTTTTGAAATTATTGCCCGTGTATCATATTTAAAGAAATTAAATAATGAATCTGCATAAATGTGCACATGTTTCTCGTATTGTAATAAAACAATGGTACCTAGTGCCATAAAATTTTGAATAACATATGTCTCCATCCAAATATGGGCATCTGAAAGTCCAAATATGGAATTTATTTTATTATCTGTTTCATATATTTTAAGCATTTATGAGTTTTTGATTAAGAAACGCAACAATTTCAAAGTGAACAATGGACAATATTAACAATGGCAACAGTGTATGGGTGTGAAAAACATTTTTATCTCCAGCATGCGAGACTGTGTATCAGAAATTCTAAAGATATGCTCTTTTAAATATTTTGCAATATTGCTGTTGGATTGAATTTTATGGTTTAAGCATGAACATATTTAATAAATAAAGGTATCACACAAAACGTTAAAAAAATGCCCATTTGGGCGTAATATAAAATCTGAAAAACTTTCAGATTTTTTTTTAAACTAGTGATGTCATTATTGTATTTTTTCTGATATTTTTTCATTCTGTAGGAGTTATCATTAACATTTTTACATCTAATGCATTTTACTGTAAGCTTCTTCTAAACTTCTTTCTGTACATAAAACCTCCAAATTCAACCTATTAAGCTGTGAAAACAAACATACCAGCATTAATAATTGCCAACAAATTACACTCCAACTTTCATTTTGCCCCTCAGGGGCTCACTTTTTTGAGTACGGGTGTGGCAATCCCGAGGTACCCTAGCCCTTCAGGGGATCATGTTCTTGATGAGACGGGTGTCACGATCCTGGAGCCCCAGTGATCTATCCTCTTTTCCGTCTCCTCTGAGCTGAAGCTTTCTTCCTTCCTTTCTCCCTTGTGGTTTTCCTCTTTGGAGTTTGGGGCTTGCCATGACAGACTGGAACAGTCCTTGTCTCTGGTTCTGAAGTGGCAAGAAAACTGCCCACGTGTTTGCCGTGCGTGGAGACCCGTGTCACTGGAAAGGAGGGTCCTGGTAGTTGAGGGGCGAGGTACTGTCCCCAATACACTGCTTTGGCCTCTGCCTCAGCTAAACGGGTGGCACCTTGTCGTCCTCACAGGTGTCAATCGGCTGGTCACTAGTCCTTGTGTCAGTGGCTTGGGGATAAGCTCTCGGGAGTTCCTGCTTTCGGGAAAGCTGACTGCGGGGCTTCAGTTTGCGTATAGGTCTGGCTAGCCCTAACACAGGAAACTGTGTTCCCTTGTTGGGCTCCGTGGTGGGTGGGGCGGTTGGACCCGAATCTTTAATCTCTTCAATATGGCATCTCACAAAATATATGTTATAAGTCACCCAGAATCTAGTCCTGTCCTTTCAAATGCCAATGCTCCTGAAACGCCAACTGTTAAAAAAGTACGTACTGAAACAGATGTTATAGTCCTAATAATTGTCCACGTTTCCTTTTGGTCTCAAGTCCTTCTGGCGAAATGCCAAAGATGTCTCCATTTCTAATAAACAAATATATTCATTCATCCATAGGTGAGCCAAGAAACATAAAGCGTCTTCGGTCTGGAGATTTGCTGATTGACACAACTTCAGCTATACAGTCTGCCTCCCTCCTTAAATTAACCAAGCTCAGGCAAATTGATGCAACTGTATCAGCACACAAAACACTTAACTATTCTAGAGGCGTAATCTTGGAAGTCGACCTTCTGTCTGTTTCCGAAGAAGAGTTTGTTTCCGAGCTAGCCAACCAAAACGTCTGCGCTGCAAGGCGGATCAAGATGCGTAAGGAAGGTCAGTTGATAGACACAAAACATGTGATCCTGACCTTCAAATCGCTGGATCTGCCTAAGAATATTAAGGCTGGATACCTCAATTGTCCCGTACGCCCATATGTTCCAAACCCAATGCGATGTTTCCAGTGCCAGCGCTTTGGTCACTCTAAGATCTCCTGCCGTGGCAAACTCACGTGTACACGTTGTGCTATGGTTGGCCATGATAGTGACACATGTACTGCTGCCCCACTGTGTATAAACTGCAAAGGCGAACATCCAGCGTTTTCTCGTTCCTGCCCCAAATGGAAATTAGAAAAGGAAATACAAACAACAAAAGTCAACAAAAACATATCATATGCCGAAGCCAGAAGGCTAGTTCAAAGCACACAGACCCGACCAAACATTTCCTATGCTAACGCTGTTAAGTCAACAAGATCTTTTGGAACACAAACTTCAGTCAGCACCCAAACCTACCCAAATAAATCTCAGGAGACTACAAGCAGGCAGAAAAACGAAAAACCGACACACTCCGTTCAAAAAAAAGAAATACAAGTACAAAGTAAACCAAAAAATACCGCTCAGAAAACATATAATAAAAATAGAAGCCTTAGTAATAGCTCACACGATGGCATGATAACTGATTCTCTTGATTCGGATAGTATGGAAGTAGAGGAGGGGCTGGAAACTCCCAAGCATCTGCTTCCGCGAAAAACTAAGAAAGAACACAGAAAGAGCAAACATCAAACATAATGGCCACCCTCGTCTCTTGGAACAGTCGCGGCTTCCACCGGAATTTGACAGATATAAAAGATATCATCAATGCTCATCATCCTGTATGTTTCGCTCTACAGGAGACTAACCTGAAACCGGAACAGCCAGCAAAACTTCGGAGGTTTTCCTTCGTCAGGAAAGATAATATTGCAAGTGAGCGTGCCAGTGGAGGTGTAGGCCTCCTCACCTCACTGGACTATCCATCAAATGCACTTTCTCTGACGACATCCCTCCAAGTTGTCGCTGTGCAAATAAATTTCAATGTCGTATTTTCTGTAGTTTCAGTTTATTTGCCTCCAAATGAGCACATTGATCAAGAGCGTTTAAATGAGCTTGTAAAGCAGCTGCCTGAACCTTTTCTTCTTATAGGAGATTTTAATGGGCACAGTCCGCTCTGGGGAAGTAAAGACACCAATTCACGAGGAAGACAAATTGAGCAGCTGATCGAAGATCACAGCCTTTGTCTCCTCAATACTGGGCAGGACACATACTTCCACGAGCCTACAAGAACATTCCACGCTATTGATCTTGCCATTTGTTCACTGTCTCTGCTGCCGTATTGCACTTTTAGTGTCGGCAATGATCTCTACAGCAGTGATCATTACCCCATCTTTGTAAATCTCGCACGAAGAGGAGCAAACTCAATGTCGAGGCCCGTTCGATTTATATTTGAAAGGGCAAACTGGGACCTCTTCTCTTCTGTTGCTGACCTCACAGAGGAAATGGTAGAAAATGTGCAAATCGATGATGCAGTGGAATGCATTACTAATGTTATAAACCAGGCAGTTGTGCTTTGTATCCCCAGAACATCGGGTAAATTGCTAAAATATTCCAAACCTTGGTGGAACCGTGACTGTCAGGAAGCACTTCAAAAACAGAGAAAAGCGTGGGGAATCTTTCGCAGATACCCTACTTTGCGAAACTATTTAGCGTTCAAAAGAGCCAAAGCAAATGCGAGAAAAGTAAGACGGCAGAACCAGAGGGATTCCTGGATTTCATATGTGTCAACAATAACATCCTCTACACCAAGTAAACGAGTTTAGGAGAGAGTTAAAAAAGCATGTGAAATATATAAAGACCACTCACTTTCCTTTTTGGAAAAAGATGGCCGAGTGATTAGCTCCATAGAAGAAATTGCAAATACTATTGGTGAGACATTTTCTGCCGTTTCTTCCAGCAGAAATTATTCTCCCGCATTTCTTGTTATTAAGCAGCGCTCCGAAAAAAATCCCATAGCTTTCAATTCCTCCAACTCTGAACCCTACAATAGGGATTTTACTATGCTTGAGTTAAAGAGAGCTTTGTTCCAGACACGCAAATCTTGTCCGGGTCTTGACGGCGTGAGCTACGATATGCTGAAGCATCTATCCTATAAGTCACTGAACGCCCTTCTCACTCTTTACAACAGGGTGTGGAAGGAGCATACTTTTCCCAGTGCATGGAGGAGAGCTGTTGTCATTCCTATCGCTAAGCCAGGAAAAGACTCGCGGAATCCCTCGAATTATCGGCCAATAGCCCTTACTAGCTGCATATGCAAACTGTTTGAAAAGATGGTAAACAGCCGCCTAGTGTATTTCTTAGAAAAGAATAGTGTACTATCACCTTATCAAAGTGGTTTCCGAAAGGGAAGGACCACTATAGATAATATGCTCCTTTTGGAGACATCTATTCGTAAAGCTTTCCTTAGAAGAAACCATCTTGTCTCTATTTTTTTTGACATTGAAAAAGCTTATGATAAGGCATGGAGGTATGGGATCCTTCGTGATCTCCATGATAGTGGCTTGCGTGGCAACCTACCATTTTTCATTCAGAATTTTTTGAATGCTAGGACCTTCCAAGTTAAGATTGGCTCTGTTTTGTCAAAAAGCTTTGAACAAGAAGAGGGTGTGCCTCAAGGCTCTGTTCTTAGTGTCACTTTATTTAGTCTGAAAATCAACTCTGTATTAAAAGAACTTCCTCGAACTATTTTAGGATCTTTGTATGTTGACGACCTCCAGATTAGTTGTCGAGGGGCAGATATGAGACATATAGAGAGGCAGCTGCAGATCGCATTGAATAAGATCCACGAATGGTCAGTCAAGCAGGGATTTACGTTTTCTGAACAGAAGACCGTCTGCGTGCATTTTTGTAGAAAGAGAGGTCTCCATCCTGAGCCTGAATTACACCTTAATGATTCTATCATTCCAGTTGCACCTGAAGCAAAATTTTTAGGAGTGATATTCGATCAGAAACTGACTTTCCTTTCTCATGTTTCACAGCTGAGAAAGAAGTGTATAAAAGTACTTAATATACTAAAAATCCTGTCGAATACCTCCTGGTGTGCTGATCGATGCTCCATGCTTCGCATCTATAGAGCGCTTGTCATTTCGCATCTATAGAGCACTTGTCTGCTCTAGACTGGACTATGGCTCAGTTATCTATGGATCAGCTCG
Organism: Stegodyphus mimosarum; assembly: GCA_000611955.2. Taxonomy (NCBI): domain Eukaryota; kingdom Metazoa; phylum Arthropoda; class Arachnida; order Araneae; family Eresidae; genus Stegodyphus; species Stegodyphus mimosarum. The sequence goes on from KK115727.1 coordinate 20,857, forward strand.
GTCTTCTGTGTTGCTAAAACTAGATCCTGTGCATCATCAAGCTCTGAGGATTTGCTCTGGAGCTTTCAGAACATCTCTTGTTCAGAGTCTTTATGTTGATTGTTATGAACCATCACTTCGTTTTAGGCGTGAGCAGTTGTCTCTCTTGCATTATTTTAGCATCTTATCACAACTTGACAATCCTAATAGGCTAGCTTTGACTGATAACAGCTGTGACACTTTATTTAATACACGGCCATCCTGTGTGCCTCCCTTTTCTTTGAGAGTTCGCCCTCTGATCGAGGAACTCTCCCTGTCTGATACATCCCCCCATGCAATACTTTGAAATTCTTCCTTGGGAACAGGCAGGAATCCAGATTCTTGAAATTTTTCCCCATCACATGAAAAAAAACACTAACAATGTCATCTATACCCAACTTTTTGCTGATCACAGGTATAAATATCAAGAATATGTTCCAATATACACAGATGGTTCGAAGTCAACTTGTCATGTCGGGACGGCATTTGTAATTGGTGACTATGTAGAAGGCAGAAGTTTGCACCACGCTTCCTCAGTCTTAACAGCTGAACTTACCGCAATATATCATTCACTTTTGTATGTATCAAAGCGACGGCATAAAAAGTTTATAGTTTATTCAGACTCCTACAGTGCGCTAAAAGTTTTAGAAGCTTTTTCGAACACCCATAATCCGGTAATTTTTGATATCCTCAAACTGAACTTAAACTTAACAAGGCTCGGATTTGAAATTCTCTATTGCTGGGTTCCCGGGCATACCGGTATAAAAGGTAATGAGCGGGCAGATGTCGTCGCAAAATCAGCTGTTGAAATATCCAGTCGCCTCATCCCTATCACAGACATTAGTAGTTTTATAAAGCAAAAGATATTGGAAAAATGGCAGCAGTTTTGGGATGTCCAGTCTTTTAATAAATTAAAGAGCGTGAAACATAGAATCGAACTTCGGCATTTTAGTGGAAGACGTAAGGAAGAAGTTCTTTTGACTAGACTTAGAATCGGTCACACCAGAATGACCCATAACTATCTTTTAAATGCTGACAATGAGCCCCTGTGCTTAAAATGTGGTGTATGTTTAACTGTCCGTCACCTCTTAATTGAATGTCCATCTTTTAATAGTATTCGTCAGAAATATTTTAACAGCTGTGACTTACCTCTCGACCATTTAATTGGAAGAGAAGTCAATCGTAATTTATTTCACTATTTAAAAGATATTGGTGTTTATCACCTCATCTGAACTGATTTTAATTTTGTACATTAGTTTCAACACTTGTGATTTTAGCTGAGTTTATACGACTTCATCCCCTGGATTTTGTACATTCCTTTATCTACTTGTTTAATTCATAGCTATTTTAATTTCATTCTCTTTTATATCACTTTAAATCTCATCACCTTGTGTCTGGCACGGTATAACCATTTCTGGTTTTGCGCCAAAAAATTTCACCCACCACCACCACCAACAACTTTCATTTTGACCAAATTGCTTGCTAAATGTATTACATATTTAATATATACCTTTTTATTATTATATAAAATATATTTATATAATATTTCTGAAATGTTATTAGTTAGTCAGCTGTGGTTCATCGATTTCATTAACTCAGCTTACCTCACTGATATACTTTGGAGACAGTCATAATTCAAAGAGAATAATTGTTGTTTTGATTTATTTATTTGTTACTTCTTCAACTAGGTATGTAGGTAAAAAAATATATATATATATATACTACGGTTTTAATGAATTCAGCTAATGTAAATTCATAATGCCAAGCCAGTGTGTAATAATAATTAAAATGAGTGTATTTATTCCTCTTAAATCACTTTGTATGCTATTTAATAATATAATGAATTTGAAAGAAAAGTTAAATATGACTACATACTGCCACATGGAAAATAAAAATATTTTAATTCAGCAGTGGCAGTACCCTTCTTTTATATCGCTGAGTTTTCTGATAGAATTCAAAACATAAATATCGTACGTTTTGCCGAGTGACAACACAGTTTTTATATTCTTGAGTTTTACATAACAAGTTTATGAAGTTCAAGCAAAATAAATAAGTAAATAAAATTAAGAGGTGAAATTAAAAAATAATGAGCATGCAATTCAGAAACTTTTGATTATAATTTAGCATCTAAAAAAATTTTTATCATTGAAAAGTTTTAAAAATCTAAAAAGACGTATGAGTATCCCCCCTTTAAATTAGCATTTCTGTTGCTAACTATTAAAATTAAATTTTTACTGCTAATGAAGTTAAAATTCAAATATAAATGCTATATTAATAGCTCTTGTATTTGTTTCTGCTTTTTGTTAATGACATAAATAAAAAAGTTTATTTAAAATACAAATAAAATGTTTTTTTAAAAAAGGAATGCATGTGAAGAATTGCAATTGGTGTTTTTATTTTACATGGTCCTTTCATTTTACATTGGATACAAATAAAATCCTTCCTTTAAAAGTGTATGGAAGCAGTAAGAAATTCTGCGATCCCTATAATATAGGACAGCACAAAATTTTCTAATAGAAACATATTTTATGTATCATATGTATGGTATATAATATATTTGTTGCAAATGTTGCTAAAAAGTATAAATGAAATAAAATGCTAAATGATTACTTTTCATCTGTTAATGAACCAACACATTTTTGTAATTGTAAAGATAAATAAAAGATCTCATGCATCATTGATTGGTAATGATACACTGTCATGTTTCTGATCTTTTATTTGTTGTAGACAAAATTTTGTCATTAGTTAAGAATAGTAGCACCTTTTTGAAGTATTATGAAAATTTACAGTCACTAGATGTGTGTATCTTATGATTACAGTTTCAAATTGTTTTCAAAATAACATTGTTACAGATATTTAGATACAGTTCATCTTATATTAAAGAAAAACCCATAACGTTTTCTTATATATTAATATGCACCTATATGACTCCATTAGTTTGCATGCAGGGGTGTTAAGATACATACAGGTTGCAGGAGTTGCTTCAGTTATGTGATACTTTCTTAATGTTTCATTAATATCTAGACTGTATAAGCTTTGCATATCAAGTAGCCTATTTGTTAGCTCTTTGTTATATTTAATTCTAAGATATTGCTGAGCTTTATCTGATTTTGTCTTTCAAAGTCAAGACTTTATCTCTAAAAATCAAGATACATACTGGATATTTTGCTATGACTGCTCATTTAATTTGATTTCAGCTCATTTTATAAAGTAATAATTAAACTTAAACTTCAGATTTTTTTTTAAATATCAAGCAAGCTGTAGCAAAGTCTCAAGAGAAATAAATTTTTAATGAATTTTTGAATTTGTTGGTGCAATTAATGAATACTCTATATATGAGTGGTTCTCAATCTTGCCCCATGCACCCTTTTCTCTATTTGCTAGAAGATCATTCCCTTCTCCTTTTCCAAAATTCAAAAAATACATGCATATTTCTATAGATTTACATAATTTTTTTAATGACATAGCAGGAAGCAGGTGGAGTCAGACTCACTGCATATCTCTTTAAACTATGGAATTCATCCCTACTGGAATTCCCCCCCCCCAGTTGAGAATCTCTGCTATATATTCTGTATGCAAAAGTTAAAGTATAGTGAAAATGTTCTTTTTGTTTGTGAAGGGGAAGTTATTCATTTAGCATTAGAGAATGGTGTATCTCAATATCCAAAATTAGAAGGCCGATTCCCTCAGGTATCTGGTGTCAGTTTTGCTTTTGATCCAAAGAAGCCACCTGGGAGTAGAATAGATCCTCGATATATAAAGATTGGTGATGAATATCTGGATATGAATCAGGTATGTTTATATTTATGTTTTATTTTTAGTTAATTAGGAAGTCTGTATTGTGTTCAATGTTGTCATTTCATAGATTTTCATTTTTACTGTGAAGGTGTTTCACGGAAAATTGTTTTATGATTCTTGTAGTAGGAACAAATGCTCTCAATACCTGTGTTTTATTACAGAAATATCGGTTTGCTACTAAAATGTATATGCACCAAGGAAGAGATGGGTATGATATGTTGAAAGACTGTGAAATTCTAGTAAGTGTGAAATGATCTCATATTTTAAATTTCCTTTAAAGTATTTGTTATTCTATTATCTAAATAACTGAAGAATCCAGATTGCTTATTGTTTTCTTTGAATATATTAATCAAGTTTATTAATCTAAAGTTAAGTTTGTTGTTAGTTAGCACTTTTTATAAATTTTCATTGATGTACACACATATTCATACATATACACACAAAAGGACTCATTAGTTTTGATGCTTATTGACATTAGCATATGGTAGGCCCATCATTTTCAAAGGACATTTACAAACGTCTACATTCACTGTTGGTAACAGTCATTTTCTGTGGGTTCATTGTGACTTGAGTTCATTACCTCAGGCAAAGTTTGCTTTAGGGAATTCTTGAGGCAAGATTTGCTTTAGGGAAAGGAAAAAGTTACGTGATGCTAGATCCAACAAGTAAGGAGATGACAGTAATGTTCTTGTCAAAATATTACTTGGCAATTGCTAAAAATTGCCTGAAAATTAGCCTTATGTGCCATGTATTGCCCTTGTGCAAAATCTGCCCATTTTCCCACAATGGAGACCTTCCTCCTCCCTTTTTCTTGAAATCAGGCTCAGATCTCAATATTATAATCTTAGTTAACTGCACCTCCAGCAGAAATTCACTCAACATTGCGATTACATGAATGTGAAAGAATACAAGCAATATTGTCTTAAATTTTGAATATATGTATCCTTTTCGGGGTAGGGCTGTAAAATCGGGAGCACTTCCACTGATAGATTGTAGCATATTCTCTGTATTGTGAGTAATAATAATTTTTTTTTAAAGGTGATTACAAATTCCAATGAGTCTGATTGATTTTGAATTCATTGTACCATGATTACACTGAATTCTTGATGGTGTTCTTTTTGTTTCAAGAGATTTTTCAGCTCAATTTTGGCACTTATTTTCTTCATGTTGAATTCTTCTATTATCTTCTGTTTCACCAAACAGGTTCCATGTCCAAGTTTGCTAGTATAGCTATTGCATACCTGCCAACTTTTACGAATTTTTCGTAATTTTTACGAAAATGCGTTTGTCTTTACGATTTTACGATCGTAATTCATTTTTTACGATTTTTTTCCTTTTCAAGCGTTTTTATTGATTTTTGTCGAAATTTTAGAATTTTTTGCCAATTCAGCGATTTTCGCCAATTGCATCGTGTTTTACCGCCAACTACCGACTACTTCGAATCCAGTAACCTGCGGTTTCTCCCAACTCGCCGCTTAACCAGCCAATCCAATGCG